>JAKOOJ010000015.1:1164185-1469185 GCA_022577455.1 Arizona elegans | reverse complement strand
TATTCCCAGGCCATTCCAGCAGTGGAATAGAATTATCTTGAAACTCCAAAAAAAAAAAATAAATGGTGTTATTAGCTATCAAACCTCAAAAATACACTTTTCCCAAAAGGTTTCCACAATTTTGGCCACTACTGTTAACTTTCAATGGTTACTAAAAAAAAATGGCTGTAAGTCAAGATTCACATTGCCAGGGGGAAGAGCCGGTTCTTTAAATATGCCATTAAAAAAATGGAAACATGTGGCCCATTAAATGATGGGATGGTTTTCCAAAGGGCCGCACAATTATTCCTAAACACTTAATAGTTATTAATAGTTATTAGATCCATATTAAAGCTAATTTTTTTCCCCACATGGTTAGTTACAGATGGCCCTTTATGGTAAAGAGTTTGAATCCACCTGCTCTGTTTGGCCATTGGCTACTCCTGAAGAAGAAGAATTACAGAACACTTCCTGTAGGAGAAGAAGTGCCAGAAACTGGGGGTGGCATTAAAGGAGAGGTCAGCCTAGAATCCTTACATAGCCACAAGCAGTCTAAGTCCATCACCCCTGAATTCCATAGATGTTGATCTAATTCCAGGTGTTGACCCTTAGTTGAGAAGATTTCTTTGCATAGGCCAGGGGTCGGCAAGCTTAAACACTCAAAGAGCCATTTGGACCCGTTTCCCACAGAAAAGAAAACACCGGGAGCCACAAAACTCTTCCCATGCCTGACTATTTCTTGAACAGCCACAAAACTAGCATATGTAGTTGAATTAAACATTCTAATTTCTTGTGAAACTTTTGTTTTTTTGGATTTATCCATGGTTGGGATTCAAAAAACTCAATAAATCGCGTGCCGGTGGCTGTTACACCTTGGCAGTTGTGACGCATATTTTGAGCGACAGGGAGCCACAGCAGAGGGGTGAAAGAGCCACATGCGACTCCAGAGCTACAGGTTGCTGACCCCTGGCATAGGCAAATAGGCAGTTTGGCAATAAATACGTTTAAGTAGACCTTCACATGTGGATCTGATCTTTCGCACTTGACACTTCCTATCTTCTTATAACCCGATCTATGGAACAAGATTTTTCTGAATTAAATCTTCTATCTATGATGTGGATCCTTAGCCATTGCATTGATCCTGTCTTCCAACATCTTCTGTTCCATTTCTTGGTCCATTTCCCTCTTTGCAACCCGCCTTCAACATCTAACTAAGGCTAACTAGTTAATTAACTAGTTAGTTAGTAACATTTGCCAGACCAATTCTCAAATGCAGCTCATCTGCCTGGAATCCACACTGTATATCCAACATTAATACGATTGAGCGGGTCCAGAGGTATTTCACGAGAAGAGTCCTCCACTCCTTGCTCACAACAGAATCCCTTATGCCACCAGGCTTGAAATTTTGGACTTGGACAATCTGGAACTGGTCCAATCTAAGCATAGTACACAAAATTGTCTGCGACAATGTCTTACCTGTCAAAGACTTCTTCGGCTTCAACCTCAATGATACATGGGCAAACAATTGATACAAACTCAAGGTCAACCGCTCCAAACTCGATTGCAGAAAATACGACTTCAGCAACAGAGTGGTCAACGTCTGAAATGCTCTACCCGACTCTATTGTTACATCCTCAGACCTTCACAGCTTCAACCTTCAACTGTCTACCGTGGACCTCACCCCATTCCTAAGAGGTCCGTAAAGGGGCGTGCATAAGCACACCAGTGTGCCTACCGTCCCTGTCCTACTGTCGCCATTTATTTGTATTCACTTCCTTCATTCATGTCCATGTTCATATTTATACCTGTTATCCTGTACATGTTTGACAAACAAACAAACAAATAAACAAAATAAAATAAAATAAAATCTGCTCAAAAGTTGGAACCCAATGGGGCAAAAAGTTCATTTTCATTTGCAATGGGGCAGGCTGTTTGAATGTCAATTATTTGTTGTTGCTGTTGTCCTAAAAGAGACTTTACATCAATGGCCATGGAACATATCAAAGGCTCATGAAAGGATTGATCGTAATTCTTTGCACACATTTACTGCATTATTTGACATAATGAGATAGCATGTATGCCATTCAAGGTCATGAAATGGCTTCTAAAATTATAACTCATGATGAATATTCTTTCTGTAAAAACCTAACTGCTGGTTGTTTCCAGGTTAATCATTATCACTGGCGTTCTGATTTCCAATTAAATACTATGTTTGTCAAAAAAAAATTCCCCAGAATAAAAAGACTAGAAGTTCCTAATGGACGCAATGGGGGAGGGGAAGGAAGTGAGTTGACTACAACTCTCTCTTTTAATACATATTTATACTGATTTGATGACCTTGATAATTCCTGATATCTGTTCCATCAAACGTGCTAGTCTAAACCATCTCTAATCAACTAAATAAAGACATCTATGAAAAAAGAAATATACCAAATGCCTCCCAGCAGCTTCTTGACATTTTCAAAGAGATGGCCAAAAAGAAAAAGAAAAAAGACCGAAATTATTCATATTCATGTATGACTTGAAGCAAAAACTAGAATGCAAAGCTGTATATTTAGCTTCACTGTTATTTGCAGTCGTTTTTGAATGTCAAATGTGAAGAAGAGGAGAGGGAAAATCCTAGCATTAAAAAAAAGGGGGGTTATTTCTGTTTAACAAGGTACAAGAATTGGGTTCAGTAATACACATATCTGGTAAACTGGGAAATATCTGCTGGAATTTGGAGATCTGACCTTGAGTGTAGTCAAGGTGATGGCCCTCCAGTCATGTATTCAAGAGCAATCCCTTTCTATCATATTACTGTATTTTTCAGAGTATAAGACGCCCCAGACTATAAGATGCACCTACCTTTTTTGGGGAGGAAAACAAGAAAAAAAAAAAAGCCAACAGATCGCTCCTTCGGTGATTTTGTTGATCCTGCTGGTCTCAAACTGTAGATCCCTCCATCCTGATCCACCCACTATCCCCCCCTGCTCCATCTCATATAATAACAGCTCCAGGAGTGCCGAACGACCCTTTCAATCGCGTAATGGCTAACAAAAAACTAACCAAACCAACGAAATATCTGCCCTCTGAAACAGCCCCAGAGAATTTGTATGGTGTTCCTTCTCCTCCATTATGTCTTTAATTGTCATTAGGGTATTTCTCCGAGAGAGTGCAATGGCGGTATCAATCTTCTCCACAAGACCATTATTCCCCCTGCCTAGACTTTTTAGAAACCATGGGGTGATTTCCAGCATCTGCTCAAAGATTAAAAGGCTGCAGCTAAACAGAAACAACCTTTTTTTTTTTCCAAATTAACTCACCCACTCACTTAGGCAGACTTCGGTGGGAAAGTGGCTTTTGCCTTAGAGAAATAGGTTACTGAGATATGTAATGGGATTTGATGATTTCCCAGCAGGCCATTAGAATGACGAACCTCTTCCGTTGATGCTTTCCCCATAGTCATTCAAACTGTTGCAGGTTGCATGATCTCTAGCACAGGGGGTGGGGGGGGTGGGGTCGCCAACCTTGGCAACTTTAAGCCTTGGCGGGCTTCAACTCTCAGAGCAAAGCTGGCTGGGGAATTCTGGGAGTTGAAGGCCTCCAGGCTTAAAGTTGCCAAGGTTGGAGATCTCTGCTCTAACACAGGGATCTGCAACCCATGGCTCTGGAGCCACATGTTGCTCTTTCCTCACTCAGCTGCAGTTCCCTGTCGCTCAAAATATGTGTTCTGTCCCTGCACCCAACCAGCCAGCCGAGGGTTAAATAAACTTCTTCAAACACTCAACGTCAGTGATAAGGAACTTGGCAGCAACTCCGTGGCTGCCTGCCAAGAACTTTTTACTCCAATAACACAGACAAAAATACAGTTTGAATAGTCCAGTTTGTAATTAAATCCACAGCAAATAGACGTTGTGTCCAAAGGTGCAAAGTGACTCGCCAGAGATTAGCTTTGTCCGTCACAGAGTCCGAATGGCCACCACACTCCCTTTTATAGCCTGTGGGGTGTAGTCCAGTGACTCAGCTTAATCTCTGGCATGCCTCCTTTTCTGCTGCGCATGCTTGTCTCTCCGACGCTGGCGTGGGTCCAACCACAATGTTTCTTCATCACTATCTGACGGCTCGGAAACACCTGGCTCCTGGCCAACCTCTTCTCCTTCGGGAGACACCTGAGGCATTGCCAGAGAGGAGGGTCCTGGAAAGGGAGGCCTGGCTGTCTCCTCTCCTTCATGTTCGGAGCCTTCCTCCTCCGATAAGATAGGCTCGGAGGACGGAGCCACAACAATATGCGTCACAACCGCCAATGTGCGACATCCGCTGGCACGCAATTTATTGAGGTTTTTGACCCATCTTTTTTTTTGGGGGGGTGGAGAATTCAAAATGTTTTTGTTGTATGCAGAAATAAAAATTTGTTTTCTCTGTAGCAGTTCATTGATTTCATAAATGCAACACATTATAGTTTTTTTTTTTATATACATAGCATAAAGGTAAAAAAAATAATATATGCAGTGCTATCTTCATTTTAGATGTCAAAAGGGTTTTGTGGCTCCTGGTGTTTTCTTTTCTGTGGGAGATGGGTCCAAATGGCTCTTTGAGTGTTTAAGGTTGCCAACCCCTGCTCTATCATATCTGGCCATGCCTGAGGAAGCTGTTTCATAGTACTGCAATGCAACCCTAGTTCTCCATTCTGTCTCTGAACTTCATTGATGAACTTCATTCATTTCTTCTCGTGGCAGGAATATCAGTCTCGAGTAGGTCAACAAGGTTGCGCTGAAGAGTTAGAAGCAAAAATTATTAGATGGAGCTAGAGTTCACAAATAATGTCCCAACCTATGATTTATATAGCAGCCGGTGACAGCTTTACTTGCAGATTATGATGTTGGGGAGGATGGGAATTTCAGCCAGGCAAAACCACCAAAGAGGGACACAGTGGCTCAGTGGCTAAGATGATGAGTTTGTCGATCGAAAGGTCGGCAGTTCAGCGGTTCGAATCCCTAGTGCTGCTTAATGGAGTGAGCTCCCGTTACTTGTCTCAGCTTCTGCCAACCTAGCAGTTTGAAAGCACCTAAAAAATGCAAGTAGAAAAATAGGGACCACCTTTGGTGGGAAAATAACAGAGTTCCATGCACCTTTGGCGTTTAGTCATGCCATCCACATGACCATGGAGACATCTTCAGACAGTGCTGGCTCTTCGGCTTTGAAACAGAGATGAGCACCGCCCCATAGAGTCAGGAACGACTAGCACATATGTGCGAGAGGGACTTCCTTCTAGCTCCTGACATGGAAAAAAAGAACAGCAAAGTCGAGGAACAGATCGTCTATTAATTGATTTGTCTTCTGATGAACTCAATGAATAATCATAGAGTTTATTCTGGTTTTTCATGTAGTACTTTTCTGGTCTCGACTTTGCTTCTGGTGAACCAACAACACAATACTGATGAATAGAACGTTTTGACTGGAAAGACCTTAGGGGGAAAAAAATGGGATTGGATCAAGAGATTGAACCAAAAAATCTTTAAAGCAACATTATTTGATGTTAACTGTCCTCTCTTTGTCCCGTATATTATTTGACGGTGCTCTGACGGTGCTCTAATAAAAGGAACACAAAGGATTCAGCGGGAGGAAAAGGGGCCATTAAGTGAGACAGAAGAATCATTTTGCATTTTTATTATTGATACATTACGCTTTGGCAATCCATCACTGGATGACAATGATTCTCAGAAGATATCTGGTTTCCAGGGCAATTTTCCCATCGCACCTTTAGATTTTTTTGAAGAATAACCGAGAGGAAAAAAAAAATCTACGGCAATTATGTGTGTGTATGTGTGCTTGTACGTCTGTATATATGTGAGTGTCTTTGCTTTTAAATCAGTCTCAATTCCTGCAAATTTTAGTTCAATTAGTCCCTATAATTTTGGGGTAAGATTTTTGGAAATGATTTTTTTTTTTTTTTGTCTTTTGTCTTCTTCGGGATGAGAGAGAGAATGACTGGCTCAAGCAGTGGTGGGATTCAAATAATTTAACAACCGGTTCTCTGCCGTAATGACCGGGTGGGTGGGCGTGGCCATGGTGGGTGTGGCCACGGCGTGTGACAGGCAGCACTCGGCCTTCTGCATCATCTGGGAGCAAAAATCGACTGCAGGGTGCCATGCGCTGGGCCGTGACCCATGTTCGGCCTAGTAGGCCTCCCTGCAGCCTCCTGGGAGCAAAAATGGGCCATGTTGGAGTGGGGGTAGTGCCATACATCCCGTGACCTGTTTTGGGCCTAGTAGGCCTCTCTGCAGCCTCCTGGGAGCGAAAATGGCCCACAGGGGACTGCGCTGCACATTCCCCCCCGCCATGCCGCATTTTGGGCCTAGGAGGCCTCCCTTTCTTACCAAAATGGAGCCAAAATGGAGCATCTGGGGACTCCTGGAATGGGCAGGGCAGGGAGGGGTGGGGCCAGCCAGCAATTCAACTACCGGTTCGCCTGAACCATCCCGAACCAGCTGAATCCCACCACTGGGCTCAAGGCCATGCAACTTGATTTCACACCTAAGACAGGACTAGGACTCACCATGGTGGCGCAGTGGTTAGAATGCAGTATTGCAAGCCAATTCACTGCTCATTGCCAGGCGTTCGATCCTGACCGGCTCAAAGTTGACTCAGCTTTCCATCCTTCCAATGGAAAATCGGTAAAATGAGATTGTGGCTGATTCTGTAAACTGCTTAGAGAAGGCTGCTAAGCACTAAGAAGTGGTATGTAAGTGCAATCTTCTAGCTTGGTGCTTTAATCACTGCGTCAAACTGGTTATTGGAGTGCTGATATTATTTGTCTTTTGGATCAAACATGGAGTCTGAAATTAAGTCTTTCCCCTGTGATATGCGAAGCTAGAAATTCAATCTTCAGCCTACATGTTTCCTGGAAGGGGTACCCTCAAGACATGCATTTGAGAGTAAAAAAAAAAAACACATGTTGTCCAACTGAGAAATCAAAGGAACCAGGAAGAAGTCAGATCAAACAGTGCCGGTTTCGTAAACCAAAATGAACAGTTACAGAAAGTCAGAAGCACAACAGATTGCCTTGAGCAGCTCAGTTGGAGGACATCCAGAAACAATTTTATTTATTTATTTATTTATTTATTTATTTATTTATTTGTTAAATTTATATACCGCCCTATTCCTAAGGGACTCGGCGGTGAACAGCGAACGATAAAAATACATTTAATACATCCCAGTTTAAAATAAAATCAAAAAAAGCAATATAAAGGGAAAGTTAGGCCAGGCCGGCCTGCTGAAACAGGAATGTTTTGAGGGCACGGCGGAAAGTGCACAGGTCCAGAATCTTCTGTATCTCTGGGGGGAGCTCGTTCCAGATGGTGGGTGCCCTCACAGAAAAGGCTCTCCCCCTGGGGGCCGCCAGTCGACATTGTTTGGCTGACGGCACCCTGAGAAGCCCCTCTCTATGGGAGCGTACTGGGCGGTGAGAGGCTATTGGTGGCAGAAGGCGGTCTCGTAAGTACCCCAGTCCTAAGCCATGGAGCGCTCTAAAGGTGGTAACTAAGACCTTGAAGCGCACCCGGAAGACCACCGGGAGCCAGTGCAGCTCGCGCAGGAGGGGAGCCACATGGGAGCGCCATGCTGCTCCCATAACTACCCGCGCGGCCACATTCTGGACCAGCTGGAGCCTCCGGGTGCTCCTCAAGGGGAGCCCCATGTAGAGAGCATTACAGTAGTCCAGGCGTGAAGTGACGAGGGCACGAGTGACCGTATTTAACGAGTCCCGATCCAGAAAGGGACGCAACTGGCGAATCAGGCGAACCTGATAAAAAGACCTCCCGGCCACAGCCGTCAAGTGTTCTTCTAAAGACAGCCGTGAGTCCAAGAGGACGCCTAAGTTGCGAACCCTCTCCGTGGGGGGCAATGACTCATCCCCAATAGTCAATGATGGCACCAATTGACTATATCGGAACGTCGGAAACCACAGCCACTCGGTCTTGGATGGGTTGAGCCTGAGTCTGTTCCTCCCCATCCAGATCCGTACAGCCTCCAGGCACTGGGACATCACTTTAAGGGCATCATTGGGGTGGTCCGGGGTGGAGATGTATAGCTGAGTATCATCAGCATACTGATGATACTTCACCCCAAAACCACGGATGATCTCACCCAGTGGCTTCACATAAATGTTGATATTTTAAAATATTTTAAAAAATAAATGAAATAAAAGAGCAAATAAGGCTCATTGGGTCACACAAGTCATCCAATCGAAGTGACATTCAAACTTTGTCAGTGGATATTTAAATGTGTCCATCTCCCTTTCCTTTGTATTTAAGAGGTTGCTTCTCTAGGAACGTTCTCGTTTTTGTTTTTCCTTGAAGATGTTTCGCTTCTCGTCCTGGAAGCTTCTTCAGTTCTTCAGAAACGAAGTCCAGTTGCCTTTTGTAAATGCCCCTAAGTTGGGTAAAGTTATTTTAAAATTTTGATTGATTTTCATACCATAATTTCTCCTGCTAAGTTAAAATCACAGTTTTGGTGTCAAGCGTTGGCTGCGAGGAGGGGAACTCTGGGTAGTTCTCATCTTACGACCATAACTGAGCCCAAAATGGATGTTGCTAAGTGAGAAGTTTGTTCAGTGAGTTTGCTTGCCCATTTTATGACTTTGCCTGCCACATTTGTTAAGGGAATCACTGCCGTTGTTAAAAAGATAAGAAGGATGCAAAAGGGGATTGCTACCATTGTTATAAATATGAACCAGTTGTCAAGCATCTGAATGCAAATCACATGACCATGGGGGATGCTGCAATGGTCATAAGTATGAAACATAGTCTTAGGTCATTTTTTTTCAGGGCCATTGTCACTTCAAACGATCACTAGCACTTAGCAACAACAATAGCACTTAGATTTATATACCGCTTTACAGTGCTTTCCAGCCCTCTCTAAGCAGTTCACAGAGTCAGCCTGTTGCCCCCAACAATCTGGATCCTCATTTTACTGACCTCGGAAGGATGGAAGGCTGAGACAACCTTGAGCCGGTCAGGATTGAACTCCTGGCAGTGGGTAGTCTGCAATACTGCATTCTAACCACTGGGAGGGAAGGAAGGAAGGAAGGAAGGAAGGAAGGAAGGAAGGAAGGAAGGAAGGAAGGAAGGAAGGAAGGAAGGAAGGGACAAAAGCAATAGCACTTAGACTTATATACCGCTTCACCATGCTTTACAGTCCTCTCTAAGCGGTTTACAGAGTCAGCCTCTTGTCCCCAATAATCTGGGTCCTCATTTTACCCACCTCGGAAGGATGGAAGGTTGAGTCAACCTTGAGCCTGGGGAGATTTGAACTGCCAAATTGCAGGCAGCCGGCAGTCAGCAGAAGTAGCCTGCAGTACTGCACTCTAACCACTGTGCCACCATGGCTCTAAATGAACTAGTCAAAGGCTATCGGTATGCCCAAATCTGTGAGAAAGTGCTGTCAGCCCTGCCACCGTCTGTTCTGGATCTCTGCTGGAGGTGCATGTAGGGTTTTGATCTGGTCCATCCCAATCCGGAAACATCTGTATGGAAATCTCCCCGATGATACGAAACCTCAGCGCAACCCTTGAAAAAGTTGTAATTTCTGTTAACCAGTTTTTGTTTTGTTTTTTCTAATCATTGGGCTTGGGATGGACTTTCTCCTTTTGTAAATCTGAGGGCCACGTCTGCACTTGGTTGACCTTTTCAATATTCTGTAATTAGATTGGTTGCTATTTCACTTCTATTCCCTGTTTACAGCCTCGATTTGCCTGCGGGAAAGGGAAGAATGGCCAGCTGTTCAATATATAAAACACTGCAAAAGGTCAGAGTAGGTTTGGTGCAGCATTAAACCATAATGAATTGACTTTCAGTGTGAGACTGTGGAAAATACATGGCGTTAGAAGATTCACAGAGAGGCCATGTAGAGATGAATTCATTTCTTGGTCCTAGCGTCTTCAGGTGAATAAGGCAGGCACAATAGCAGTAGCAATTCCACTTAGACTTATATACTACTCCATAATGTTTTACAGCCCTCTCTAAGCGGTTTACAGAATCAGCCTCTTGCCCCCAACAATCTGGCTCCTCATTTTACTGACCTCGGAAGGATGGAATAATAATAATAATAATAATAATAATAATAATAATAATAATTTTATTTCTATACCGCCCTTCTCCCGAAGGACTCAGGGCGGTGTACAGCCTATTTAAAAACACAGACAAAACAACAGTATAAAATTTAAAATAATTAAATAGGTGGCTCAAATTTAAAACCCCAATAAATTTAAATACCCAATTTAAAACTATTGTGTTGATAGTCCGGCTTGGCGGAACAACAGGGTCTTCAATGCGCAGCGAAACGCCCGGAGGTCGGAGATCTTACGAATTTCCGGGGGCAGTTCATTCCATAGGGCTGGGGCTCCCACAGAGAAGGCCCTCCCCCTGGGTGTCGACAGCCGACATAACTTGGCTGATGGCACCCTGAGGAGACCCTCTCTGTGGGAACGGACTGGTCGGTGGGAGGCTATTGGTGGCAGAAGACGGTCTCGGAGGTACCCGGGTCCTATGCCATGGAGCGCTTTAAAGGTGGTAACCAACACCTTGAATCGCACCCGGAAGACCACTGGGAGCCAGTGCAGCTCGCGCAGGAGGGGTGTCACATGGGCACAGCGGGACGCGCCCATAACCACCCGCGCGGCCGCATTCTGGACCAGTTGGAGCCTCCGAGTGCTCTTCAAGGGGAGCCCCATGTAGAGAGCATTGCAATAGTCCAACCGGGAGGTGACAAGGGCGTGAGTGACCGTGCGCAAGGCGTCCCGATCCAGAAAGGGCTGCAACTGGCGAATCAGGCGAACCTGATAAAAGGCCCCCCTGGCCACGGCCGTCATGTGCTCTTCTAAAGACAGCCGTGTGTCCAGGAGGACACCCAGATTGCGAGCCCTCTCTGTGGGGGGCAAGGATTCACCCCCAATAGTCAGCGATGGCACCTGCTGACTATATCGGGGCGCCGGAAGCCACAGCCACTCGGTCTTGGAGGGGTTGAGTCTGAGCCTGTTCCTCCCCATCCAGGCCCGCACGGCCTCCAGGCAGCGGGACATCACATCAAGGGCATCGTTGGGGTGGTCTGGGGTGGAGATGTACAGCTGAGTATCATCAGCGTACAGATGGCACTTCACCCCAAAACCACGGATGATCTCACCCAGCGGCTTCACATAAATGTTGAACAGGAGAGGCGAGAGGACCGACCCTTGCGGCACTCCCCATGCGAGATGCCTCGAGGTCGACCTCTGCCCCCCTGCCAACACGAACTGCGAGCGGTCGGAGAGGAAGGAAGAGAACCACCGCAGAACGGTGCCCCCTATTCCTAACCCCCTCAACCGCTGCAGCATGATACCATGGTCGATGGTATCATGGTCTAATGGTATCGATGGTATCATGGTCTAATAGGACTAGGACAGAGGAACAACCCCTGTCCCGAGCCCTCCAGAGATCATCCACCAACGCGACCAATGCCGTTTCTGTGCTGTACCCCTGCCTGAAGCCCGACTGGTACGGGTCTAGATAGATAGCTTCATCCAGGTGCCGGGGAAGTTGTCGTGCCACCACGCTCTCAACAACCTTCGCCACAAAACGAAGGTTGGAGACTGGACGATAGTTGGCTAATTCAGCCGGGTCCAGGGAAGGCTTCTTGAGGAGGGGCCTCACTACCGCCTCTTTCAAGGCGGCAGGAAAGGCACCCTCACTCAAAGAAGCACCTATAATTCCCTGGAGCCAGCCTCGTGTAACCTCCCGGGAGGCCAGTACCAACCAGGAGGGACACGGGTCCAATAAACAC
The DNA here is from genome assembly GCA_022577455.1 of Arizona elegans. Lineage (NCBI taxonomy): Eukaryota > Metazoa > Chordata > Lepidosauria > Squamata > Colubridae > Arizona > Arizona elegans. Next base: position 1,457,410 of record JAKOOJ010000015.1, on the reverse strand, counting down.
GTGGCAGCACTAATCTTACCCAGAACCCTGTCCACATCCTCGGGAGCCACAGGATCAAACTGGAAGGCCAAGTCAACCTTGAATCGGTCAGGATCAAACTTCTGGCAGTCGGCAGAGTCAGCATGCAATACTGCATCTCACCACTGTGCCACCAGGGCCCTTCCTTCCTTCCTTCCTTCCTTCCTTCCTTCCTTCCTTCCTTCCTTCCTTCCTTCCTTCCCACTTAGCACTAGCACTTAAACTTCACAGTGTTTCACAGCCCTCTCTAAGCAGTTTACAGAGTCATCCTATTGCCCTTGACAATCTGGGTCCTCATTTTACCAACCTCAGAAGGATGGAAAGCTGAGTCAACTTTGAGCCGGGTGAGATTTGAACTGCCAAATTGCAGGCAGCCGGCAGTCAGTAGAAGTAGCCTGCAGTACTGCACTCTAACCACTTCAAGAGTCAACTTAATTGACTCTTCAAGAGGCATTGTACTTCGACCGTTTGTGGAAACGTAATGACTCTGCGCTGATGACTCGCTTAATTCCACCCCCAGTCTCTTCCTATCCTTCTACATCTGACCCTAAAACTAAATAAAAAAAATATTTTATACATCATTTGCTACTTTTTCATGACATCAAACTCTGATGCCTGGACTTTGTCTAGTGGTTAGGGAGTCTTTGTGTATATTTATAGATAAAATGCATTCAGTATTCCCTCTGAAGAACCTGAAATTCATCTGAAGTGGTGCCATTGTTCCAGAAGTAGGAAATGCACAGTTAAATAAGATGAGGAGCTTTCTATCTTGATGAAACAGAATAATCCAGATATCAGAGGAGTGGGAGGTTGGGAGGCAATAGCACTTAGACTTACATACCACTTTATAATGCTTCATGGTCCTCTCTAAGTGGTTTATAGAGTCAGCATATTTCTCCCAGCAATCTGGGTCCTTGTTTTACCGACCTCAGAAGGATGGAGGTTATGTCAACCTTGAGCTAGTCAGGATCGAACTCTTGGCTACAGGCAGAATTTCCAGCAATACTGCATTCTAAGTACTGCATCACCAGGGCTACTTATAAACTTTAAAACAGGAGGCAATGGAGGAGGAGAGGAAGGAAGAGGAGGAGGAGGAGAACAATTGAAATAGCACTTATATACCGGTCCACAATGCTTTACAGCCCTCTCTAAGCGATTTACAGAGTCAGCATATTGCCTCCAGCAATCTGGGTCCTCATTTTACCAACTTTGGAAGGGCGGAAGTCAACCTTGAGCCAGTCGAACTGCTGGCAGTGGGCAGAATTAGCCTGCAATACTGCATTCTAACCACTGGGCCACCACAGCTCATCTACCTTAAATGATTCTCCATACCTGGAGAACAGCGTCCTAAGAACGACCTCCAATGGGCTCCTGCTCAGAACTATCGTAGGAAGATCACAATTAAAATTCTTAGCACGGTAAAGATTGCCAGCAGTCTCTTAGGTCCCATCCCATCTTCATCTGCCTACCTTTAGGCAAAAGAAGGCCATAACTCAAGGCAGCAAAGGCTAGAAAAGGAGGCCTTGGAGGCCCCACAAGCCATCTTTCAATCAAGTTGTCAAAATAAGTGAACTTATTTTGTGTCCAGCTCTGTTATTTATAATTAAAAAAAAAAACCAATGCCTTTAGATTGATGGCATCTCATCCAAGGATGCAAGATGTAACTCAGTGTTCCTGCCTCGCGTTGCTATCATCTTAATTTTTCTTCTTCTTCCGATGCCTCTTCTGTTAAGGCGATTTTTTGCTTGATGAATAAGCTCGTTAATGAAACACAATTTCTACTAAATCTGAAACAAACAAAAGGTTTGTTCTAAAGGCCACAAGATGCATTCAGCGCTCGGAACAAAGCTGCCATCCTTGGCTCGTTAATCCTTGTAAGGGAAATTCAAGAGATGAAGGAAACAGAGAAATTTCCCATTATGGGTCTCTTATGTTAATATTTTCTAATCAATCTATTTTAATGATAAAGAGGATAGAGAACAACTCAAGTCATTAACAGACTTACAATACCAGCCTTTCCTCCCCCCACACATCTCCTCCCAATCCCTGCAAGACCTTTTTTAGCTACATGTTTCTTAAAAATAGTTTTGCGAAATAATGGATTCGCCTGCTAATCTTCCCAGGAAAAATCCTCTGAAAAGAGATTTAATCCAATGAAAAGGCAATACTAGAAGAATTGTGCAGAGAGCTCAAATTCTGTACCGAAATTCAAAGCCAGCTTTAAAAACTGTTTTGTATATTTTCTGGTACTGTTCTTTTAAGTAAACTGTTTAATGTGTTTTTACTGGGGGGGAAATGGAGAGAGGTTGATTGGGGTTTCATATTCCCTACTTAACAGAATAACGGAGTTGGAAGGGATGTTGGAGGTTTAACAGATTAACAAAGTTGGAAGGAATAGAATAACAGAGTTGGAAGGGACCTTGGAGGTCTTCTAGTCCAACCCCCTGCCTAGGCAGGAAACCCTACACCATTTCAGACAAATGGTTATCCAACATCTTCTTAAAAACTTCCAGTGTTGAAGCATTCACAACTTCTGGAGGCAAGTTGTTCCACTGATTAATTGTTCTAGGGGAAGGGACCTTGGAGGTCATCTAGTCCAACCACCCCACCCCCACCCAAGCAGGAGACCCTACACCATTTCTGACCGATGGCAGTCCAGTCTCTTCTTGAAAGCCTCCAGTGATGAAGCTCCCACAACTTCTGAAGGCAACTTCTGTTCTATCGGTTGATGGTTCTCACTGTCAAAAAATTTCTCCTTATTTCCAGGTTGAATCTCTCCTTCATCAGTTTCCATCCATTATTCCTCGTCTGGCCTTTGGGTGCTAATCCAACCCACTCTGCTCCTATACCATTTCAGACAAATGGTTGTCCAATCTCTTCTTTAAAACCTCCAACGTTGGTGCAGTCACAACTTCTGGAGGCAACTCATTCCACCAATTAATTGTTCTGTCAGGAAATTTCTTCTTAGGTTGCTTCTCTCCTTGATTAGTTTCCATCTGTTATTTCTTGTCTTGTTTTCTGCTGCTTTGGAGGATAGCTTGACTCCCTCTTCCTTGTGGCAGCCCCTGAGATATTGGAACACTGCTATCATGTCACCCCTGGTCCTTCTTTTCATCAGACTAGACATACCCAATTCCAGCAACCGTTCTTTATACGTTTTAGCCACCAGTCCGTCTCCCTAACCGTCTTTGTTGCTCTTCTCTGCACTCTTTCTAGAGTCTCAACATCTATTTTACATCATGGCAGCCAAAATTGGATGCAGGATTTCAGGTGTGGCCTTACCACATGGTACACATTTTTATGATAGATTTAAAGGCAGACATTGTTTTTCAAACAGAGCATTTTTTCTCTTAAATCAACAACCATCAAGGAAGAAAATTTACACCTAACTATGGATTTTGAGCTAATCTAGATGGAATGTCTTTGCTCCGGGGTGAAATCAAAGCTGTCGTCTGGGGGAGAGCCTTCTCTGTGGGGGCACCTACGATCTGGAACGAGCTCCCCCCAGAGATACAGAGGATCCCGGATCTGCGTACCTTCCGTCACGCGCTTAAGACTTTTTTATTTCATCAAGCTGGCCTGGTCTAAATCTTTTCCCCTTTTTAAATGTAAATTTTAATTTGTTTTAAATTATGGGGTATTTTAAATTCAGCCAAATTATTTAATTCGTTTTTAATTTATTTAAAATTTTTGTATTTATGTGTTTTATCTTGTGGCTGTTCACTGTCCTGAGTCCTTCGGGAGAAGGGCGGTATAGAAATTTAATAAAATAAATAAATAAAATGAATAAATAGTAACTTATTCCTATCTCAACCCAGAAATGGAACTAATGAACTTGGAGTTCTGGCTAAGAAAATGAGATTTGAGAATTGAGAGGTCAGATACACATGGATTTTGTGGCTCTTTTACGTATGACCCTCAATAAGTTGTTTATTCCATTTTTTATTTTTTATTTTTTTGAACAGAAGGAACATACTTTTGATTTATCTTTTAATTATCATACCCATCCCACTCCAGGGAGAAATTCAAGGATGGTATTAAGAAAACCAATGGGTCAAACTGGGAGGAAACAAATCCAGCTTTTATTTAAACATGCGTAGGGATCAGTCTTTGACTGACGATATTACGAAATGCATCTAAATGATGTGTCCAAGGCCAATGGCTGACAGAGAGCTACTGAAATAATTTTATTTACCAATTCTCATTCAATTGGACAAAAGGGAATTTGCTTTCAAGCATTGCTTTCAGAGGAAAGAAAGGTTTTTGGAATTTTTTTTTTCTTTTTAGTATGGCATTTTCTTTACTTAAGCAAGAAGGGACACAAGGGTGTATACCAGGAGTCTGCAACACTCAAAGAGCCGTTTGGACCTGTTTCCCACAGAAAAGAAAACACCGGGAGCCACAAAATCTTTCCTGTGCCTGACTATTTCTTGAGCAGCATACAAAACTAGTATATGTAGTTGAATTAAGCGTTCTGTTTTCTTCTGAAACTTTTCTTTTCTTGGATTTATCCATGGTTGGCCTACCGGGGGTTGAAAAGCTCAATACATCGTGTGCCGGTGGGTGTCGCACATTGGCAGTTGCAGTGCATATTTTGAGTGACAGGGAGCCGCAGCAGAGGGGTGAAAGAGCCACATGCGGCTCCAGAGCCGCAGGTTGCTGACCCCTGGTATATACCAATGACCCAATTTTCACCTCACAACCAGGTCTCCTTCCACCTGTCTGCAGCCTTCCTACACTTTGACGAGGAGAAGACCAACTCAGCAGTGGCATAGGAATAGCACTAAGAATAGCCCTTAGACTTATGTAGCTACATCCTATGTTTAACTACATCTCATTTGTTTTTGTTTTTGTTTTTTTTTTAATACAATTTTTATTGGTTTTTTTTTTTACACAAATAAAATATAGTCACGATTCTGTTTAACATCGGATTCTCAGTGTTTTTACATATATACATAAGTAAGTATCTGGTGTCATTTATACTGCACATTTCTAATTAATCTCTGCACCGTTTATTCCTTTCTTAATTCTATCATTTATCCATTCGTACCATCTTCCCCACACAGTATCATAATCAGAGTTTTCATCATCATTTATCTCGTGTGTTAATTTACTTATCTCTGCACACTCTAATATTTTATTAATTATAAGGTCATCTGGTGGTAGGTCTTTCTTTTTCCAATATTGAGCGTATGCTAGTCTGGCAGCTGTAGCTATGTGTATTAGGAGATGGACCTTTTCCTTTCCATGCCCTTTCTTTGCCATTCCCAGGAGAAATATTTCTGGATTCAAATCAATTTCTTCTTTGAGTATATCTTTCAACCATCTCCGAATTTTGCTCCAATACCTTTTTGCTTCGGGGCATGTCCACCACATATGAAAGAAGGTGCCATGACCATGGCCACATTTCCAACAATTTGGCTGTGCATTGGGGAACATCTTTGCTAATCTTGCAGGTGCTAAATACCACCTGTGAAGCATTTTGTAATGGTTTTCCTTATACGTGGCTGCTCTAGTTAATTTATAATTTTTGTTCCAGGCTTCTTCCCATTCATTAAGGTCCAAACTGTGTCCAATATTTCTCTCCCATGCTCTCAATTGGTTTCTGATTATATCCTCATCTCTATCTTCATCCGATAAATAGTTATACAGCTTGGCCAACGCTTTATTCCCTTGTCCCATCAAAATTTTGTCTAATCCATTATATCCTGATTCTAAGCCATACTCATCTTTATCTTTCTGGTATCTTGATTTTATTTGTAGGTAGGTCCACCAGTCTAAGGTTATACCTTGATCTCTCAGAACTTCATTTGATTTAATGTTTCCCCCTCCATCGACAATGTCTTTGTATCTGTACAGTTTCTCCATTCCCCACCTGTTGGGGTAAATCATTGCCTCTACCGTGGAAAGCCAAATTGGGACCTTGGTATAGTATCTCTGCCTGATCCCCACCCACGTTTGTATTAGGGAGTCCCTGATTTTATGCCTGTGGAAATAAGTTTTCTTTTTATTGTCTTTGTCCCATAGATATGCATGCCACCCTTTCTGTAGGTCATGACCTTCTAACACTAAAATTCTCTTATTCTCCAAGGTGATCCAATCCTTTATCCATATCAACTTTGCCGCTCTATAATACGTTTCCAAATTTGGGAGTCCAAATCCTCCCACGTTCCTTTTTTCCTGTAGAATTTTAAGTGAGATCCTTGATTTTTTCCCTTCCCAAACAAATTCCCTAATGGTCTTATTTAATTCTAAAAAAAATTTTTTCTCTAAAATTACTGGTAGGTTTTGGTATAAAAATAAAATCTTGGGGAGAATGTTCATCTTGATTGCCGCAATTTTGCCTATAAGTGATAATTTAATCTTTTTCCATCTATCCAAATCTTGTTTTAATTTATTAATTAGTGGGGAATAATTATCTTCTTTTAGGGAAGAACACCTTTTGGTTAACCAAATTCCTAGGTATTTTATTTTTGGGACTACTTGTAGGCCCAAAGTTTCTTCTATCTCTTTCTTCTGTGACTCAGTTACATTTTTAGTAAGTATTTTGGTTTTAGATTTATTCAGTTTAAGGCCTGCCACCTCTCCATATTTACCCAGTTCCTCTAGTACTTTTTGTCCAGATATCAATGGATCTTCTAATATTAGCGCCACGTCGTCCGCGAAGGCTTGTGTTTTATAAGTCTCTTTTCTAATTCTCAGGCCTTTGATTTCCTCGTTGTTTCTAATGTTTCGTAGCAAAACTTCCAGGGCCAAAATGAATAGTAGCGGTGACAAGGGACAGCCTTGCCTTACTCCTTTCTTAATTTGGAAAGTTCTTGTCCTGTCTCCATTTACTAAAATGCTCGCCCTCTGATTGTCATAGATAGTTTTTATCATTTTTTCGAAGTTTTGCCCAAATCCTATTATTTTAATTTGTTTGGTCATAAAATTCCAATTTAGGTTGTCGAATGCCTTTTGGGCATCCAAAAAGACTAAGGCCAACTGCTTTTCTGGGTGTTCTTCATAGTATTCTAGAGTGTCTAGTACAATTCTCAAATTATCCCTAATTTGTCGTCCCGGGAGAAAACCATTTTGATCTTTGTGAATCCAATTATTTAATATTTTTTTAGTTCTTTCTGCCATTATACACATAAATAATTTATAGTCGGTGTTTAGAAGTGAGATTGGTCTGTAGTTTTGAATTTTTTTGGGGTCGGCACCTTCTTTCGGCAGCAGTGTAACATGGGCTTCCCTCCATGAATCAGGAATTTTGGAGCCCGTCAAAACCTCGTTAAAAATTTCCATTAATTTTGGTTGTAGAATTTCTTCCAGTTTTTTGTATATTTCTCCTGGGAATCCGTCTGGGCCAGGTGATTTGTTGTTTTTAAGTTTGGACAGGGCTTTTTTGAACTCTTCGGTTGTTATCTTAGCATTGAGCATCTCCTTCTCTTCCTCTGTTATTTGCGGGAGCTCCGCCTCTGCCAAATATTGATCTATTTTTCCCTCCGAGGTCTCCTCTTCTTTATATAGGGATTCATAGTACTCTCTCGCTCTTTCTAATTTATCTTCTTCTTTATTTAAGAGATTTCCCTCCACATCTTCTAATGTCTGGATTGTCCCTTTTTCATTTTCCTTTTTTAATTTATAGGCCAGCCACCTGCCCGATTTATTAGCGTTCTCAAAATAGTGCTGTTTTGTTCTTTTTATTTTTTGGGCTAGCTCTTCTTGGTCTAGAATGTTTAATTTATGTCTCCACACCATCCAATTTTCCTTTGCCACAGTGTCACCAGGCATTTTTTGGAGTTTCCTTTCTGCTTCATCTAGCTGTTTGATGAGATCTTCCCTGGATTTTCTTTTTAGTTTGTTTTTATATGCAGAGTAGGATATTATTACCCCTCTCAGGTATGCCTTCAATGTATCCCATACTATTTCGCTGGGTGTCCCTTGGTTCTCATTTTCTCCAAAAAAGGTCTTGATTTCTCCTTTTAATTTTTCTACGAACTCTTTGTCACATAATAGTTTTGTGTTTAGCCTCCATCTTTGTTGTTTCTTTCTCTTTATATTTCTCCATTTTATTTCCAGAGGGTTATGATCTGCCCAGATGTTTGGGCTAATTTCTGCCGTCTCAATTTCTAAACCTAGCGTCCTAGTGACCCAAGCCATATCTAACCTCGACCATGACCGTTGTGAGTTGGAATAGAATGTAAATTGTCTTTCAGTTGGGTGCAAAGTTCGCCATATGTCAATTAAATTCACTTCCTCCACCAAATCAAAAAAGGCTTTTGGCAAGGTCGCCCTTTTATTTTTGTTCATTTTATTGCTTTTATGATCATTAACTGGGTCTATAATTCCATTGAAATCACCTATCATGCAAATTTCATTGTGCTCCATATTCCCTAATTGTTCACGTAGCTTTTGAAAGAATTCTCCTTGTTTTTTATTTGGAGCATAAATGCCCACTAGTAACATTTTAGAGTTTTCTATCGTGACTTCAACCATAAGTATTCTACCTTTTGTATCATTATATTTCAATTCTGCTTCAATACCTTTTTTAACATAAATTGCTACCCCTCTCTTTCTTTTTTCTGCTAATGAGGTGAATAGTTTACCAAATTTTTTATACTCCAGACATTTGCCCTCATTCTTTTTTATATGGACCTCCTGTAGACAGATTATATCCATATTTTGTTTTGCTAGCTTTGTGAGTGTTAATTTCCTTTTTTTGCTGTCATTTAAACCATTAACATTTACTGAAATTAGTTTTAGATCCTTCATTCCTGATTTCCTTGCTCGGTTTTAATTCTTGTTTAGTCTTACGGCTCTTACTGGTCTTGTTTTTTTCTCCTTGGCTTCTCCTTCGGTCTTCTTCTCCTCCGCGGTTTCTTCCTCGTCTAGATTTGTCGCCTCTATTTCCTCCTTACTACTTTGTTCTTCTTCTGCACCCCTTAACTGGTCGAGAAAATCTTGTGCTGTGCTCAAGCTGTCTATTTTTATTTTTCTCCCCTGCCAGGTGATTAGCATCCCCTCTGGCAGGAGCCATCTAAATAATATATTTCTTTTGTTCAATTGCGCCGCCAAAAATCTATAGCCTTTTCTCACCTCCCTCACCCTTCTCGGAATCTGTTTCAGTATTATCACTTCCTTTCCTCTGTATGTTATTTGACCGTCCCTCGCCATATTGTATAAGATGTCTTTTACTTTCTTTCTTGCGAATCTAATATGAACTTCTCTGGGGAGCCTATTTCTCCTCGCATAGTTTGTTTGCACTCTATAGACATCGTCCAGTTCTCTGATAATCTCACGTTTGTCTTGTTGGAGTATTTCTGCAATTAATTCCGCCATCTTCTCTCCTAAATCCTCGTCTTTATCTTCTTCCACATTTTGAAAGCGCAAGTAGAACGACGCCCTATCCATCTCTAATTGTATTAATGAGTCTTCTAATTCCTTATTTTGCATCGTCAGCGTCTGGTCTACCATATCCAGCTTCTTCTCATTTTGTTCTATTTTTTGCTCCGCCTTCTGGATCCTTTCTTCATTGTTCGAGATTGAGACTTGAATCTCATTCATCTTCTGGTCCAGTTGGTGGATATCTGTTTTTAATTCGGTGTGATTGTTAGACATTTTCTCCTGCATGGCCACCATCGTTTCTTGAATTAATGTCAATGTTGACTGTACTGTTAGTAATGTTGGTGTTGCTATGGCCTTGTCCGTTTTTTGTGCTCCTTCCATTGATTTTTGGGTAGCCGGGGAGGTCATGGATATGGTGGGATTTGAGGGGGTCTTCTTCCCTGTTTTCAGGATCGTCGATGATATGCTCGTCATTTCTTCCAGGATTTTTTTTTGTTCTCTAATTATTTTCTCGATATTTCTCCAAATTTTCATACACTGACTGTCACCTCTTTTTATGTTTCTTCAGCGTATAAGAGGCAATTTTTTTTTTATCGAACAATGTCTATCTATTTATCAATCTACCTCACTTCCAGTCAATATCTTACGTGGATAACAAAAGTTGATTTATAACTTATAATTATGTAATTGTAATAATAATTAATTTGTGTAATAAATAGTAATTAATTGATAGAAGCTTATTTCTACTTATTACTACTTATTTCTACTTCTACTTATTAGTGATTAATTCAAGACCTAATAGTTCAAGACACAATAATCCAATTGCTCCTAGGTAAATCTATAATCAGTAGCTGAAATTCGTATCTAAATTACTGCTTAAAAAAAATTATTAATTCAAATTTCTATACTTCTAATTACCAATAAGTTAATATATGTAAGTATTATAATTCTAATATAGCAATATATCAGTATATAAAATATATGAAAATAGTATTTATACAGGTAAATATAGATAAATATAATTAAGTGCAATTAAATAGTTAAATAAGTAAGTAAAAATCTAATAGACTCTATAAAGGTATATCTTATATATAAACAATTAATTACTATAGAGATTTATGCTTCTTGTTGATCACAGTGTTAATATGCAGAAGATCAAGGTATCAAAAAAGTTGTTGGTTTTTTTTTAGAAAAAAGAGGAAAAAGGGGAGGAAATTTTCCAAGTTTTGGTTGGGAACAAACAAATATTTCCACCGGTAAGGGGGTGGTATCCTTTCTCACACCACCGCCGGTTTCCTCTAGTCCTTTCTTCTTCCCCCGTTTACTCTGCCACAGTCAAAACTCTATGGTAAGCCTCGGAGCTAGATCATCTCTGTGCCTGTCCTTTTCAATTTGCACTGTCAGATTTCTTCAATGGATGCACTTCCTGTTCTCTGGAACAATTAGAAAGAGTCCAATCTCCGATTTAGTTCGTCTCTCTGCTTTGACCAGCAAATAAAAACGAAATTTCTTCTGGATTCTTTTGGCTTCCTTACTCCCTGTGCCCACCGATCCTCTTCTTGTGCAGGCAAATTAGCGTCCTCGGTTTCTTATCTTCGCGCCGGCTTGTTGAGCTCCGTAATCTTTCAGGCTATTTTCCACTCTCCGTCGCCGCTCTTTTCCGTTTAAAACCTTTCCGCCCGACTCCGCCGGCCCCTTACTGATGTTCACTTTCACTTGGGCAGGGAGGACACGGTTCAATCTCGGCACTGCAGCCTCCGATCTTCCTTGCTTCCCATCTGATTGTCAGCTACCACAGCTTCGAGTCAGCCATTGAAAGGCTGACTTCACACGCGTCGGTTTGACAGAGCCGCCCGGTTTTGCGAGAAGTGTTTGCACTTCACTTTCTCGCTCGCCTGACTCTCTCTATTGTCCGCGGGACTCTCCAGGACCCGCGCCCCCGAAGGGATCCCCAAGACGTGGTGACAAGCAGTGTTGAGGAGTGGCGATCACTCACTCAGCACCATGTCGCTGCAGCTCGCCGACCGGAAGTCTACATCTCATTTGTGTCCTGCCCCACCTTCCCCCTGATACTTCAGCTTGGTCTTTGCCACTAGGCAGACCTCTGTAACTCACTCACAGGGTAATACCTGGTTGAGGGGTCCTTGGTGGTCTCTGAACTTAGTTGTTTCCTTGCAGATGTTGGTAACATCATCAGTGTTGGCGTTGGACATGATCAGACTAGCAGTGATGATGTTATCTAGTTGGGCCATAAAATGCCTGCAAAGGAACGAATAAGCTCAGCGAGCACAAGGACCTCACAGGGCTACCCCTCCTCCTCCTCCTCCTCTCTGCACATCCCACTCCATTCTAGCACTGATGGTGTTACTTAGTTTGGTAATGAAACGTCTGCAAGAAAAGTTCAGACAGGACCAGGATCCCACAATCCTCCTCTTCTTCTTCCTTCTCCTCCTCCTCCTCCTCTCTGCACACCCCACTCTGTTCTAGCATTGATGATGTTACCCAATTTGGTAATGAAACGTCTGCAAGAAAAGTTCAAAGAGCATGAGGATCTTACAGTCCTCTTCCTCCTCCTCTTCCTCCTCCTCCTCCTCTCTGCACACCCCACTCCGTTCTAGCATTGATGATGTTACCAAGTTTGGTAATGAAACATCTGCAAGAAAAGTTCAGAGAGCATGAGGATCCCACAGTCCTCCTCTTCCTCCTCCTCCTCCTCCTCCTCCTCCTCCTCCTCCTCTCTGCACACCCCACTCCATTGTAGCACTGATGACATTACTTAGTTTGTCCATGAAACGTCTGCAAGAAAACAACCAGGCTCAGAGAGCACCAAGGACCCCTCTTTTCAATCCCGAGCTACAAACATTCTCCTTTTATTAATACCTGGATGGGAGCATTCAGAACATCTAGGAGCCTGACGCTCATTTTTTTTTTAATCATTCTGCATAAGAAGGAGCCTCCCGCTTCCCAGGAACGTTATCTCGCTATCTGTGTTTGTTCAAGGTTAATGGAATTTTAAACGATGCAAATGTTCCCAGGGCTACCCAGCCCATTCCGTCTCTCAGGTGCCTTCCAGGAGTCCCGTCTTCTTAAAAAAGCACCCTGGGGTGTGACTTAATGTGGGTTAATACGAGAAGATTTCTGTCTTCTCTTGGGTGGATACTTAGGGGAGGGATGTGGTGGTGGTGGGGAACAAGTTAAATACCTGGGGGTGGGAAGGAAGCGATTACAAGTTGAAATTAGTCCTCATTAATTAGCAGCATCACTAATGTAAACAGTGGAAGTGCTGACGGTGGGGGAAAGAGGCCTGAGAAGTGAGCGAATGAGACAGATTGCAAACTTTGGTCGGCTACAACACAACGAGCAGGGAGGGGGAGAAGAAAAAGCGGCCACGGGGGAAAAAAAAATAGAATCTTAAATTAGTTTCAAGAGATGGCAGCAGCCCATGAAATTATTTTGTACACAGAGATTTGCTCCCACCGGGTAAGGCAGAAGAGGAATAAGAATGGCTGCCCAGAGAAACTGCAAAGGAGATTAGAGCAACAACGCGCAGCTTAAAGGTAAAAAAAAAAAAAAAAATGGGGATTTTCCACCAAGACGTCTTTCCTTTCCTACAGCCCTTTTGATGCAAACCTCCCTCGTTGTAAACCCAGAGTCTCTTTGGTGAAGCTGGAAGATCTGTTTCTGAAGCTGGGCAACCAACCATTGCGGAGTCTTTCTTGAAATGTCTTGAAATCGAACCTGGTTTAATGAAAAGAAAGACTAGGGGTGATATACGATAGCAGTTGTGCCAATATCTACGGGGCTGCCCTAAACAAGAGAGGCTGTGCCAGGGGTGAAATCCAGCAGGTTCTGACAGGTTCTGGAGAACCGGTAGCAGGCATTTTGAGTAGTTCGGAGAACCGGCAAATACCACTTCTGGCTGGCCCCAGAGTGGGGTGGGAATGGAGATTTGGCAATATCCTTCCCCCAGGAGTGGGGAGGGAATGGGGATTTTTTTTTTTTAATTTGATTTATATGCCGCCCTTCTCCAGAGACTCAGGGCGGCGTACAATGCATTAAGCAATAGCCTTCATTCTTTTGTATATTTTATACAAAGTCAGCTTATTGCCCCCACAAACTGGGTCCTCATTTCACCTACCTTAGAAAGGATGGAAGGCTGAGTCAACCTTGAGCCTTGGAGAGATTCGAACCAGCAGAAATTGCAGGCAGCTGTGTTAATAAACAGGGTGCATTAAACCACTGTACCATCAAGGCTCTTAATTTTGCAGTATCCTTCCTCTGGAGTGGGGTGGGAATGGAGATTTTGCAGTATCCTACCCCTGCCATGCCCACCAAGCCCACCAAGCCACACCACGCTCACCAAGCCACGCCCACAGAACCGGTAGTAAAAAAAAATTGATTTCACCACTGGGCTCTGCCTATTTTCCAAAGCAGCAGAAGGCAAGATGGGAAACAAGGGATGGAAAGTAACCAAGGAGAGAAGCAAACTGGAATGAAGGAGAAATTGCCTAACAGTGTGGACAATTAATCAGTGGAACAGCTTGCCTTCAAAAGTTGTGGGTGCTTCATCACTGGAGGCTTTTAAGAAGAGAGACTGGAAAGCTACCCTGTTTCCCCCAAAATAAGACATCCTCTGATAATAAGAGCCAAGGTGGCGCAGTGGTTAGGGTGCAGTACTGCAGCTACTTCAGCTGACTGCTAGTTCAGCAGATCAGCGGATCAAATCTCACCGGCTCAAGGTTGACTCAACCTTCCATCCTTCCGAGGTGGGTAAAATGAGGACCCAGATTATTGGGGGCAATATGCTATTTAGTGTACTGTCTTTGGTGTAAGCCGCCCAGAGTCCTCGGAGAGTGGCTGGCATAGAAATATGACTAATAAATAAATAATAAATAAATTAAATAAGCTCAATTGGGCTTTTGAGCTCATGGCAATAAGGCCAAGCACTTATTTCAGGGTTCAAAAAAATATAAGACCAGGTCTTACTTTCAGGGAAACATGGTACTTGTCTGGAATGGTGTAAGTTCATTTGCTTGAGAAGGGGGTTGGAGTAGAAGACCTCCAAGGTTCCTTCCAACTCTGTTATTCTGTTATGTTAAGTTATGTTATATTGAGCTGTGGTGGTGCAGGGGTTAGAGTGCAGTACTGCAGGCTACTCCTGCTGCCTGCCGGCTGCCTGCAATTTGGCAGTTCAAATCTCACCAGGCTGAAGGTTGACTCAGCCTCCCGTCCTTCCGAGGTAGGTAAAATGAGGACCCAGATTGTTGGGGAAAATATGCTGACTCTGTAAACCACTTAGAGAAGGCTATAAAGCACTGTAAAGCGGCATATAAGTCTAAGTGCTATTGCTATTCCACTTCCTTGGTTCAATGATGAAGCTCATAATCTTTCTAAAAATACTCTTGTCAACATATTTATTGTACAATAAAAGATTTAGTCTAGTGAATAAACAGACTAGGGGTGACATCCATCAACCAGTGGAACATCTTGCCTCCAGACGTTTTGAGTCCTCCATCACTGGAGGTTTTTAAGACGAGATTGGACAGCCACTTGTCTGGAATGGTACATGGTCTCCTGCTTTTTTTTTTTTTTTTTTTTTTTTTGGTTTGATTTATATGCCACCCTTCTCCGGAGACTCAGGGTGGCTTACAATGCGTTAAGCAATAGCCTTCATACTTTTGTATATTTATACAAAGTCAGCTTATTGCCCCCACAAACTGGGTCCTCATTTCACCTACCTTAGAAAGGATGGAAGGCTGAGTCAACCTTGAGCCTGGGGAGATTTGAACTTGCAGTAATTGCAGGCAGCTGATGTTAATAACACTGTTAATAACAGTGCTTTAGTCTGCTGTGCCACCAGGGCTCCTTGCTTGAGAAGTGGGTGGGAGTAGAAGGCCTCCAAGGTTCCTTCCAACTCTATTCTGATTTGTTTGTCTCTCCTTGCTCGCGAGCCCCTCGGGAAATTGCTTCCATAAAATTCGAACCGTCCAGATTAACAGAAAAGTTTCTGTCAAGTCATCAGAAATGAAATCCAAAGAAAATCCCAAGGTCACAAACATGCACATAGGGAGACAAACAAGGAATCCAACAGCTGTCTTAGCAAGACCAACAAACAGACAGCAGATAAACAACCCCTGTTTCCACTCTCTGGAACCCAAAGCTCTTAAGCTTACGCTCTTTTAGGCTTTTGCTTTGGTGTAGGAAGTTTTGGAATTAAAGGCTTTTAACTCATGCTTCACAAAGAGCTTCCAAAGGCTCGGCTGCAGGAAGTTAGAGAGACCCTGGGAAGTTTCTTCTCATCAGCAGAAATTGCCTTATGAATAAATCTTTACTCATGAATAAAAGATACACCTTCCGTTAGCTTTGCCCGGGGTTGGGTGTCTTCTGCCAACAAGAATTCCCAGGGCTGGGTGATGTCTCAGTTCAAGGTCAGCCTCTCGGGGGGGAGAGGGCTTCTCCTAAAGGGGAGGGGGCTTCAGAAAGGCACCCTTAAGAGGAAAGAAGCCTCCGGGTTTCCAAGAATGCTCGCTGCTGTAATTCAGAAGGATTCTGCAAAATAGTAATGACCAGGGTTCTCTTCTGCTGTCTCTGGGTACTGCCAACCTCCACTATCCAGGCCTTCTTCTTCTTCTTTCATATCAACGATGGTTAAGTCTGGGTTGTTGCTGTTATTATTATGCAAACACGGTTATGCATTTCAGCAGCTGAAGGCTTTTGACCTATTTTATCCATAGAAATCCTACATCATTCCCATTTGTAATGCAAGGCAAAACTTGCTTGTAGAAAAGGCTCATGAATTACTTTATGGAATTTATTGATCCAGGGACAGCATTGCATAAAAACAGATTTAGGTCATAGGAGAGAATTGTTCTATCTGTCTAAGAACCCTTGATTAATTAGCTATTTATCTCTCAGGGAGAGGAGGGGAGAACTCTAAACTATAATTGCGGGCAAAGGCCAATCAATAACCCCCAACAAGGTACACCAAAGTATTTTCTCTTTACTCCAGCCCTGCGCTATCACTCCACGAGAAGCATCGTGCCTGGCTTCTGAAGAATTCTCCATTTCTGATTTGAGGACTAGTGGCCATAAGCTTAATGTCAATTTGCAAAGCATCCTTGGCCTGCTCTTGCGTTGCCATAGGCAAGGGAGATGGGAAACCAACGAAGCAGCATGGCAGCCAAAGACAGGAACACATTCCAGACATATCTCTCTCAAGGCTGTCTCCAAGGGTTACCCACAGCGGACAAGGACAGTGATCTCTACAACCCGCGAAATTGTTCCATTGGCGAATGTGACTGATGACATACTCTGGGGGGAGGGGGGAAACAGGGTGATGATTGGGGCGTAAATGACATGGGGTCAGAGTTGGCTTCACCTGGAACATGCCAATATGAAGTTCCTAATAGATAACTGGATTTCTTTTGAAGCTTGGCTCAAGGCTCATGATTTAATTAGGGCATCCATCAGAACCCTGACACTTACCTAGCAGGGGAAATGGGTGTCTAAAATTCTCTCTGTTCTTAACATAGGATACATTTGGCATGGGTCAGCTTCCGTCAGATCTTAGAAGCATTGAGAACCTACTAGGCACCAGATTACTCTGCAAGGATAGTCGGTAGGATCTAGAACAAGGGCAGTTCTACCTAACGTGGGGAAAATCAGTTTTCAGATAAACAGGATGTCAGCACTTCAAGCTGCATTTACTTTAGTGCTGACATAAGAAGGAGAAGCGGAGGCATCTGGAAAGGGACGTTTGACTTTTCACCTACTTATTTTCCCTGGAAATAATATCCCCTAGGAGATGGGATGGGAGGGGGGAAATTCCTTGAGCTGGAGCAGTAGATAAGGGGTAGAATGACTTGGAAGATGGCCAATGAATGCAGGGGAGTGGGGAACAGAAAGGGAGGGTTTTGGGTCTGGAAGTCAGTGTTGGCTTCGATGGAGCCAGATTTAGAATGTCGTGCTTAATAAATAGGAGGTTTTCTTCAAAGACTTTGTTTGAAACGCAATTTATTTGAGACGACCTCGAAACCTAACACAGAATACATCGGAAAATCCCATGGTGGATCAAATCTACTTAGGGTTAGGTCTCCAAGAATTTGGAGAGCAAAATGGACATCGCCAATGGATTTTTAGTGCATGGGTATGCTTAGGAGGCTGCTGACTTTTCCAGCCTGCCTTATCTATGTTCCATGGTAAAATACATGGGGAAAACCCATGGGGGAAGAGGCAAATCCATTTAGGGTTAGGGCTCCGGTGTACACTAGGTTGAAGATTAAGGTGAAAGTTAACATTTGGATTTAGATTAGATTTGGGGTTAACTGTTAGGGTTAGTATTCAGGTTGATGTCAGGGTTAGGTTTAGGATTAGGGTTACCGTTAATCAAGCTGCCCGTACTTCCACAATTCCTTTCATTATTATTTATGTGTCACAACAGATTTTAACTTTCCCCAATCTTGGAATTTTTCCGTCACTCAACTTGCCCCATGAGCAGGAATGAAAGATGGATAGAGCTTAAATTATTTGCGGACCATCTAATCTGAGACTGAGACTGACCCAGACTCTTCTCTGAGATATGGTTACATATCCTATGTTTTCTTTAACCTCCCTTTCCCCAAAAGCCAGAGAGTTTTTTTTTTTCCCTCTGAACTGCAAGCTTACTTCATCATCGTAGCAGGAGACAGCAAATTAGTCGAATGCAAGAAGCGTCCCGAGGAACACAGCTATGCCAACAAATCTCACCAAAGAGAAGAGCAATTAATTGAAGCAAGCCTAGGGAGAAAGGGAGGACGAAATGGATCATCAGCTGCAGAATATGAACTGTGAAGGGACATGAGGTGTGACTGCGGCTTTGGAAAGAGAGAAAAGGGGAAAGAAAGCAATAGCACTTAGACTTATATACCGCTTTACAGTGTCTTACAGCCCTCTCTAAATTGTTTACAGAGTCAGCCTATTGCCCCCAATAACCTGGGTCCTCATTTTACCCACCTCGGAAGGATGGAAGGCTGAGTCAACCTTGAGCCTGGTGAGATTCGAACTGCCAAATTGCAGGCAGCCAGCAGGCAGCAGAAGTAGCCTGCAGTACTGCACTCTAACCACTGCACCACCATGGCGCTCCAGAAACCCAGTTGAATCTCCAAAGAAGACAAGATGGAAATGTAGCCAAAAACTGGGCACATTTTATTATTTATGGTGGACTTGTGTCAAAGCAAAAAAATAATAATAATTGGGGACAAAGATACACAGGTGGCTAGAAAAGATGATAGGAAAACACGTAGATTTTAAACCTGAATTGTTTTATTAGGTATAATATCAGAAAAACTTGATAAGAAAAGTATGTATTTAATATTAGCAGCAAAGATTATTTTTGCACAGTATTGGAAAAATGAAGATATACCTTGAGATGAAGAAATAGTCAAGAAGATACTAGATTGTGCAGAAATGGATAGATTGACATTTAAAATTAAACAGAAAGAAGATGTAGAATATTATCCAACCTGGAATCTATTTTACCAATGGTTGAGAAGCAAATTAGATACCCAGACAATACATTGTTTATTAAGCACTCCTGTGTTTCCCCGAAAATAAAATCAGGTCTTATATTAATGTTTGCTCCAAAAGGCTTATTTTCTGGTTAGGTCTTATTTTCAGGGACATACAGTACTAAAATGCATCTGTCTGGCTGACTATCTTAATTGAGGCTTATTTTTGGGGTAGGGCTTATATTAGAAGGATCCTGAAAAATCGTGCTAGGGCTTATTTTCTAGTTGACTCTTATCTTCAGGGAAACAGGGTAAGAAATGTATTTAATAGAAAATCAATAAAATAAAAAAAAAATAAAAAAAAGAAGAAGACAAGAAAAAGAAGACAATGAACTGTAGGGAAAGATGAAGTCTGTGAAAATCCAGAAGTTTTTACTTCAAAGGAAGCATCGCTTGGACTGCACGTCCCAAAGGGAGGTCGGGGAAAAAAAAAACCTGCAGAGCAGATCATGGAGAGTGACGAGACAACAACAGATGTTCTCCTTCCCAGCTGCAAATGACACAGTTCATGTGCTGGCACAAACAACGGGCAGGAATCTTTGGAAGGAAACACATACGCATTCTCCAACACAGCTGCTTTTTTCTTTCTTTCTTTCTTTCTTTTTTCGCAAACATAGAGCTCATTTATCACCCAGGATGCACATTTGCATCGCTGGGTTTTTAAGCATGAGGAATGATAGACTTTTAAGCAAAGCAATTGCTTACGGCATGTGGCTGTAGATCAAACAAACACAGGAGGCCAAAAGGTATTTTAAGAGAAAAGTCACCGGGATGGGATGGGAGCCTTGGATGAACGCCATCAATCAAAACTCGAGCTGGTTGTTAACACATCATCAGAGCGTTTCTCCTTCAAGGAGACCAAGAACAAAGGATATTAAGCATTTCAATACTTAAAAGCAAAGAAAAGTTCCCCTTTCCTGAAGCAAATTGAGAACTATTTTAGTCTAGCGGTGAAGGTACCAGGCTGGAAACCAGAAGGCTGTGAGTTCTAGTCCTGCCTTAGCCAAGAAAGCTGGCTGGGTGACTTTGGGCCATTTTCCAGGAGATGGTGAGTTCTAGTCCTGTCTTAGTCAAGAAAGCCAGATGGATGACTTTGGGCCAACCCCCAGGAGATGGTGAGTTTCAGTCCCACCTTAGGCATGAAAGCTGGCTGGGTGACTTAGGGCCAATCTCCAGGAGATGGTGAGTTCTAGTCCCATCTTAGTCAAGAAAGCCAGCTGGGTGACTTTGGGCCAACGTCCAGGAGATGGTGAGTTCATTTCGTTCGTTTCGTTCGTTTCGTTTCATTTTTTAGATTTATATACCGCCCTACTCCCGAAGGACTCAGGGCGGTTAAAAGGCACAAAATAAAATACATAGATGCAAAAGTTAAAAAACATAATTAAAACCAGATTAAATAATTTAGCCCGAGACAATTAAAAATCCCAATAATTTAAAACAGATTAAAATTTTGATTTAAAAGAATTTTAAAACAGGGGAGAAAATTAGGCCAGGCCGGCTTGCTGGAATAGGAGAGTCTTAAGAGCATGACGGAAAGTGCACAGATCCGGGATCCTCCGTATCTCTGGGGGGAGCTCGTTCCAGATAGTGGGTGCCCCCACAGAGAAGGCCCTCCCCCTGGGGGCCGCCAGTCGACATTGTTTAGCTGACGGCACCTGGAGGAGCCCCTCTCTATGAGAGCGTACCAGCCGGTGGGAGGGTGCTTGTGGTAATAGGCAGTGCCGTAAATAACCAGGTCCTAAGCCATGGAGCGCTCTAAAGGTGGTGACCAAAACCTTGAAGCGCACCGGGAAGACCACCGGGAGCCAGTGCAGCTCGCACAGGAGAGGTGTCACACAGGAGCACCATGTTGCTGCCATAACCACCCACGCGGCCGCACTCTGCGCCAGTTGGAGCCTCCGGGTGCTCCTCAAGGGGAGCCCCATGTAGAGAGCTCTAGAGTTCTAGAACAGTCTTTGGCATGAAATCCCTTTGGATGATTTTTGGGCCAGTCCCTCTCTCTCAGCCCATCCCACCTCACAGGGCTGTTTTTATGTGGGGGTGGGGACAGGAAGTTGTAGGGATCAATTTTGTACTAATAATGGATGAGATGCTTTTCAGCTGGTAAGAAATAACCTCACATCTGCCTCTCTTTCTTTGTCTTTACTCAAAACAAAACAAAACAAAACCTAACAGCAAAAGAGAGCAAAAGAAATATAGGATGAACTAAACAAGAAATGCTATGTGACCAAGGAACTTTTACTAACAGCAAAACATTAAAAGAGAGAGAGAGAGAGAGAGAGAGAGAGAGAGAGAGAGAGAGAGAGGGAGAGAGAGAGAGAGAGAGATAAACAGTGAAGGATGAAAAAAAGGCTAGAAACAGAATGAGAAATACATCCGTAGAAGATGGTAAAATAATTCAAGCATTAAATGAAATGCTTAAATGTTTACAATGAAGACGAGTGGAAATATAGCACGCCGCGTGGGTTGCATGAGCCTGTCACACAGAATTAGCAGGGTTGAAAAGAATGAGAGAAACAGGGAGTGCTGTAAGGAAATGGTTACCATAAAAAGATTTGAATGCTACCGCAAAGCCAAAATGCAGAGGTTATACGGAAGCATTTGTACAAGTTTTTTTTGTTTTTCCTTCATTTGCGTTGATTTACATTCTTTCCCAAAATGGGTGTTTTCCAGATGGGTTTGTCAGGCACAAAAGGATCAGGACCATACATTAAATTACAGTTCAGAAGATCTATTGCTCGAGCCTATACACAAGAAAAGGGATGCGGTGGCTCAGTGGCTAAGATGCTGAGCTTGTCGATCGAAAGGTCGGCAGTTCAGCGGTTCGAATCTCTAGTGCCACGTAATGGGGTGAGCTCCCGTTCCTTGTCCCAGCTTCTGCCAACCTAGTAGTTCAAAAGCACGTAAAAAATGCAAGTAGAAAAATAGGGACCACCTTTGGTGGGAAGGTAACAGCGTTCCGTGCGCCTTAGTTATGCCGGCCACATGGCCACGGAGACATCTTCGGAGAGTGCTAGCTCTTCGGCTCTGAAACAGAAATGAACAGTCTCTGTCAGGCCAGCTTCAGAGTTGACAGACAGTCCTGAAGATTCCTAAGGTAGAGGTAAAGGTTCCCCTCAACCATATATGCTAGTCATTCCCGACTCTAGGGGATGGTGCTCATCTCAGTTTCAAAGCTGAAGAGCCAGCATTGTCCAAAGACCTCTCTGTGGTCATGTGGCCGGCATGACTCAATGCCAAAGGTGCACGGAACGCTGTTACCTTCCCACCAAAGGTGGTCCCTATTTTTCCACTTGCATTTTTGACGTGCTTTCGAACTGCTAGGTTGGCAGAAGCTGGGACAAGGAACAGGAGTTCACCCCATTACACAGCACTAGGGATTCGAACCGCTGAACTGCCGACCTTTCGATCGACAAGCTCAGCATCTTAGCCACTGAGCCACTGTGTCCCTTATCTTTTTATCTAGGAAGATTCCTAGATACCAGCTAATCCATAAAACACTTCATTGGATAATGTACTTGCTGAGGAATGTTCTATACCAAGGATTATGTGTTCAAATGTGTGATGTGGGGCTTATATTTCCATGTGAGCTTTGCACCTGGGTCCTTTTAAGGTTCTTCAACTATTTATCATGACAGCAAGTAACTTTTTCTGAGAAGACATCCCATTTTATCCAGTAGAACATTCTTCATATATAACACTACCTGCCCAGTGACTTCTGTCCGTTCCAATCCCTTGCCCTAAGTTACTTTAGCCAACCAAATATGGAAGTTGACACATTATTTTTAAGGAGCCAGTTTTTGCAAAATGTCACCCGGTCCCACGTGCAACATCATCTCACTCACCGTAACATAATTGATCAGATTCAACTCCTTCGTGACTCACGAACTAAGAGAGAAGCCGAAGGCAGAGAAAAACAATTATCATAAATAACTGGGAAAGATATACCACGCACACCTACCCTGAAAAGAAATCAGGGGTGAATGAGTGATGTTTTCACGGTAAATTCCAACTCATCAAAACTAATACTTTTGAAAACGGTGTCAGACTTCGATGCTATCTCAAAATAAATTTTGAAAACTGAATTTCCAAACTGCCAATCTTTAAGGAAATCTTCTCTTTATTCGAGTACAGCAACCGGATCATGACTTGATGCGGACAAGACTGACCTTTTGCCCCCCCCAATCCCTCCCTTTCCGATCCCCAATTATCTGCTTCTCGTTGGCTATCTTCCAAGTCACTCTCCTGACTTCTTGTCTCGTCATTTCACAGGAATATTCCCCCCCTCTTCATTTCCACGGAGACCGGGCTTCAAAGGGATTTAGCAGGCAAAAGTTCAGGGCTTATCTCCCTTTTCTATGTCAGCGCTGAGGTGCTGACAAACGGGAGATAGAAAGCATTTAGCATGCCTCAAATCTCACACGACTTATTACAGCCAGATCTGATCAAACATACTGCCTGAGAGGGTAATACCACTGAATCAAGAAAACATCAACTGCACAGTTGACGGAACTTTAGTTTGACTTTCATGAGAGCATCCTTTCCACTTCCAGAATTTCCCAGCCGGCTTGGCCATTCCTGAGAATTTCTGGAGTTGAAATGAATACAAGTGAAGGACCTCCACCTTTGTGGGAGAATGACCAAGCATGCACAAAATTCTTCTCCATCAGAAGAAACCAACAGGGGAGTGTTACCTCTGGAAGATCCTTGGTGCTCTCTGAGCCTGCTTGTTTCCTGGCAGATGTTTTATTACCCAGATAGGTAACACCATCAGTGCTAGAAGAGAGTGAGCTTTGTGGATAGTGGTAGTACTGTATTTCCCCGAAAATAAGACTCTGTCTTATTTTTTTTTTTGAACCCCAAAATAAGCGTTTGGCCTAATTTTCGGGGAGGTCTTATTATTTTGGGGCGCGTGGAGCAAGATGGGGCTCCTCTTGCCGTCTTACTTGATTTCCAGCTCTGAGTTTAAATATTTTCGAGGAGGGCTTATTTTCGGGGGGAGGCTTTTTTTAGTGCAGGTGCTCAAAAGCCCGATTGGGCTTATTATCAGGGGATGTCTTATTTTTGGGAAAACAGGGTAGTAGTAGTAGTAGTAGTAGTAGAAGTAGTAGTAGTAGTAGGAGGAGGAGGAGGAGGAGGGGGACGACGACTGAGTGTGGGGTCCTTGGTACTTGCTTGTTTTCTTCCAGACATTTCATTACCCAGCTAAGTAATATCATCAGTGCTAAGAAGGGAGTGAGCTTTGTCAGGAGGAGGAGGAGGAGGAGGAGGAGGAGGAGGAGGAGGAGGAGGAGGAGGAAGAGGAGGAGGACTGAGTGTGGGGTCCTTGGTGCTTGCTTGTTTTCTTCCAAACATTTCATTACCCAGCTAAGTAATATCATCAGTGCTAAGAAGGGAGTGAACTTTGTCAGGAGGAGGAGGAGGAGGAGGAGGAGGAGGAGGAGGAGGAGGAGGAGGAGGAGGAGGAGGAAGAGGACTGAGTGTGGGGTCCTTGGTGCTTGCTTGTTTTCTTCCAGACATTTCATTACCCAGCTAGGTAACATCATCAGTGCTAACCACTTCTGCCTCAGACATTACCTCAGTCTGTCTGCCTCATCATAAGGCTGCCAGATGAGTTCCTTTAAGGATGACACCTTGTTTTATTCGCCTAACTGAGCGGTCTTTCTAGAAGTTGTTTAAAACATCGAGACTGAACAATAATTCTCATCAAGCTGGGGTTCCAAGGCCAGATAAATATTTGTTTCTCCTATCACAAGCTATTTAAGTCAAATAGGATTCTTTGCACTGAAGATTATCATTACATTTGATTATGCCTAGCAGCCAATTTGTAATTTAGTATTCCAGTCATAGCTGTACAGGCTGCAACTGTGCCAGTCCTTGTCTTTTTCCTGCATCTTATCTTTAAAGAAGAATTTTCCCTTCACTGCAGTTCCACCCTGTGGATTGCCGGAAACAAAAAAAACAAAAAAACAAAAAAACAACTCTAAAATTGGCCAACTTGGCAAGGAGGCCGGTTTGATGTCAACTATTCTTGCTCTACATTGGCCTGCCGTTGTGTAGGACATCAAGAGGCTTTCCAACAGATTGCGTGTTGAATGGGGCCACCTTGGTTTGAAAGAAATCCCGCAAAAGGGGGAGTTCGCTTATCTAAAGCAAATTGTACAGTATTGTCCCAGGGATACAGCAGACAACAATTGCTTAGAAAGATAGAAACGAAGACGTCTGGACAAAAGAACTCCACCATCTGCCCTACTAAACGTTTATTGTTCTACCCATCTGTTGGCACTCGGAGTGGGGGAGTGGAGTGTCAGAGGTCCTATAGATTTATTGTGAGTTTTGGAGATGAGATTATGACTAGCTCAAGGGCTTTTTTCTTTTACTAAGCCCACCTTCCTGTTCAGTCTTTAAATCTAGGCAAATTCCTAACAACTGTTCTCCCAATGTGTTCGAGCTTTGGGCCAGCACTTATCAAATTCAATGGGACGTCTGCCCCTAACACTGCTTAATTTTTTTTATTGTCACTGCAATTACCATATTTTTCGGAGTATAAAATGCTGCAGACTATAAAAAGCACCTACCTTTTTTGGGGAGGAAAACAAGAAAAAAAATCTGTCTCTACCTCCCAGCAATTTGCCTCCTTGCAGCAAACAGCCTTCTCATTGCAGCAAACAGCCTCTTCTCCAGTGAGTCCTTCCTTCTCATTAAGTGGCCAAAGTATTTGAGTTTCATCTATAGGATCTGGCCTTCTAAAGAGCAGTCAGGGTTGATCTCCTCTAGGACCGACTGGTTTGATCGCCTTGCAGTCCAAGGCACTCACAGGAGTCTTCTCCAGCACCAAAGGCCTCCATTCTTTGGCGCTCAGCCTTCCTTATGGTCCAACTTTCACAGCCATATATTGCAACGGGGAAAACCATAGCCTCGACTATACGCACTTTTGTTGGCAGGGTGATGTCTCTGATTCTTAGTATGCTAACAGTAGGTTAGACCAGCATAATGATCTACCTTTATATATGCATCTGGGCTCCAAAACAGACATCTACTTGCAAGATATCTCCCTGCTTGACCAAGGCAAATGAGTCCTAATTTATATTTTGCTTGTGATAAAATGATGTGTGGAAACAGGGTTTAAAGATGATTCTCCTTGCTAAACTATTTTATAAATGTCCAAGCCAGCGTCTGGTGTGTTGTTGGGCTTTTTAAATGAGAACTAAAAATAGCAAATCATTTGCGATGCTATGTACATCAGGACGACACTTCCAAGAGCAAACTGGGTATTAATTTTCCAGCCAATTGCCAACGAGCACCTGTTTCTGCAGGCAATAACTATCATTTGCCTCCTGTCCCCCACACCTGCCCACATCATTGCATTAGGCAAACACCTGAACAAAACAGGAAGCGTTAATGCAAAGAAATATTTCCTTCCCTGTCCAAATGAACTCCTGCAGGTTTTAAATCTCTTCCTCTGCAAATGTTTCAAAACATGTATATTTAAGAAGGTACTTATCTCCCTATAGCATAAGTAAGCATGCTGTTTGGCAGATAAAACTTTTTCTAAGAGGATTAGACAATCTTTACGTTTTGGTCTTCGGCAAAGTAGAAGGTGTCACCAAACTTTGTTGTAAGGTTGCAGGGAAATAAGCAAAATAATAATTTTTTTTTTTTTTACAGATTTCTCATCCCTGGGTGGGAGTTCTACAGTTGTCCATTCCTGAACATTCAGAGCTTCTAAGATATTTACTTTTTTTCGGCAAATACATGGATTTATAGTGGTTCAAATGTTTTTAGATATATATTTTTATTGTTCACATAGGAATATATTGAATACAGCGTATTCAAAATGTAAAAATGTAAAATTTGTTACTATCGGTTCTGTGGGCATGGCTTGGGGGCTAATGTGACTGGGTGGGCGTGGCCAATTTTTTTTTTTTACTTTCAAAACCATTTTTTCTACAACCTCTTCAGCTGAAGAGGTTGTAAAACAAATGCTTTTAAAAGCCTCTGACGATCCCAGCTGAGTTGCCTGATCGTCAGAGGCTTTTTTTTTCTTTTAAAAGCCTCTGACGATCCCAGCTGAGTTGCCTGATCATCAGAGGCTTTTTTTTTTACTTTTAAAAGCCTCTGATGGTCCCAGCTGAGTTGCCTGATTGTCAGAGGCTTTTATTTTCTTTTAAAAACATTTTTTCTACAATCCTTTTGGTCAGATGGCCCTGACCCCATCTCTGCCTCTGACGCAGAGCCCTCATCCGGGCCTTCCCCTGCCTTCAGGAATGGCCCATTGTCCTCCCCAGCCTCCTCACTGTCCAACTCCAGTGCCAGCTCTGCAGGCTGCTGGCGGACCACAACACCCAGGTTGTGCCTGAAAATACCTTTGTGACTCTAGATAAATGTACTTCCAGACATGCAAGATTCTGTTAATCTAACCTTACAATAACTAGAATTAGGTCACCTGGCCATGCTTCCCACTGGACTATTCTAGATCCCCACCAGGCTGACATCTGGTCATGATCTAGAACAGGGGTGTCAAACTTGATTTCACCGAGGGCTGCATCACGGTTGTGTTTGACCTCAGGGGGGATGGGGGGCAGGGGGCATGGCCAGGTTGGGCACGGCCAACTCGACATCACTCGTGTCGGGGGAACCTGTGGTTGCCCAAGTGCTCTGCCAGAGAAAACGGGCTCCCGAGCTTTGTTTTAGGCTGAGATGGCTTCCTCTGCCAGCGTGAACGGAGCTCAGGAGGGCTGCCCGCGGCCCTCTCAAGCTCTGTTTTTTGCTGCAATGGCCTCTGCCAGTTGTTCGTGAGCTCCATTTTCACTGGCATAGACACTGCGGGCTGGTCCTTTGCTGTTTCCAGGGCGGCCCAGTGAGCCAGATCTAAGCACACCGTCGGCCAGTTCCGGTCCCCAGGCCTTGAGTTTGACAGTCCTGTTGTAGAATGGCCACCGGATAAGGACAATGTTTTTGTGTGCAGTAATGACCCCCCGATCTAGTTTTCTGAAATCATAAATAGTAAGAGAAGGACAGAGGACATTTATTCCACATGTTGTTGAATTAGGTATTGTGCGATATCTGCACTAAAACCTCTTCACTCTCTTGATTTTTCTTTTTGCACTGAAGATTGAGTAAAAGAGGTAGATTGCAAAAATTGGATTTTTCTTTTAAAGAAGCAAAACCATCCATTCCTGCTGCTTTTATTTGAGCATGGGTGTCTAGACAGCCTGCTGTTGTCATATCTTTTCTGCGCTTCAAATCACAGAAGGTTATTTCTGTTCTATAATTTTCATTAGAAAAGAAGGAGTTGAACCATTTTTCCCCCCTCAGAAAAAAACAACAACAAATGCCTATTTTATGTGTCTGTTTCTGTAGAAACGGTGGGAAACGTTATCTTCCAGATGCCCACGACAATGTATGAACTAATGTTTTTCTCAGGAGTACAAAATATCAGCAAGTCTTGGTTTTTGTAAAAAAAAAAAGTAATAATTTCAAAAGCCCAGGCAGACAATTCTAAATTTTGAATTATATTGTGGCCCCCTCAACACCTTGAACGGGGTTGAAGGTTTTGAGGGTTTTGAGGGGGTTGTTTCTAAAATCAGGAAGAATTTCAGGAGAAATTCTTAAAAACATCTGGAGAGTTACTGATAGGGACATGAATGCATATTTAATTGTCAATATTTCTGGACAAACACAATTGAATACAATTTAAATGGAGTTTGTGTTCTGCTCCACTTATTAGGGCTTTTCAATTCGGTAACGGGATGTAGATGCAATAATATTGACTGTTGACGTTCTCCTTTTTATCCTGTCTCATCCCTTTTGAAAGCTACCTAGCTCCCTGATGGCAAACCTATGGCACGCGTGCACCGGCCAGCTGATTTTCGGGCCTTCTGAATCTTCAGAAATGGACAACTATAGAACTCTACCCAGGGATGACAAATGTGCAAAAAATATATATATATATTGCTTATTTCTTGGCTTAATGCCACCCCAAAGTTTGATTTAATGCCACCCCAAAGGCCTATCTGAATAACAGCTTACAGTAGTGGCCTAAATTGTGGAAACCTTTTGGGAAAAGTGTATTTTTGAGGTTTGATGGCTAATTTTTTTATTTTTTTTTTTATTTTTTTTTATTTTTATTTGATTTATATGCCGCCCTTCTCCGGAGACTCAGGGCGGCTTACAATGTGCTCAGCAATAGCCTTCATCCTTTTGTATATTTATACAAAGTCAGCTTATTTCCCCCACATCTGAATCATCAATTTACCTACCTTAGAAAGGATGGAAGGCTGAGTCAACCTTGAGCCTTGGCGAGATTCGAACCTGCAGTAATTGCAGGCAGCTGATCTTAATAACCAGCTTAACAACAGGGTGCCTTAGACTACTGTACTACCAAGGCTCTTAATAACACCACTTTTGGGGGAGGGTTTCAAGATAATTCTATTCCCCTGCTGAAATGACCTGGGGATAGCCCAGACCTTCACCCAATTGAAAAGCTATGGAGCCGACTAAAGAAACTTCTTAGTCAGAAGCGACCCAGCAATAAAATGGGAATTTTAGTTTTTATTGTTGAATTTTAATTGGACTTGTTGTTGTTTATTGCTGTGAGCCACCCTGAGTCCTTGTGGAGAAAGGGCGGCATATAAGTCCGATAATAAATAAATAAATGAATAAATGAATAAATAAATAAATAAATAAAACCCAGTTAATAGAAGCCATCATTCCATCTTGGTTTCACATTATAACAGCTGCAGAACTAAAAGACTTGGTTCACTCCATGGGAAGATGTTGTAAGGCCATCACTCATGCTAAAAGTTACCCAACTAAGTATTCTCATAATCTTCTCATCATTCCCACCACCCATCTCCTTCCACTTATGACTGCATGACTGTAACTTTATTGCTTGTATCCTTACAATTTACATTGAAATTGTTTCCTGATTGCTTATTTGTACCCTATGACTCTCAAATGTTGTGTCTTATGATTCTTGATGAACATATTTTTTTCTTTTATGTACACTGAGAACATATGCACCAAGAAAAATTCCTTGTGTGTCCAAGCACACTTGGCCAATTCATATATATATGAATTGTCACCACCACACATCCACGCAGAAAGCAGACTCAAACCCACACTGATAATGAGCCACGACCAAGGACCAGAAGCCAGACTGCTGCTGCATCATTAGCCACTTTAAACCTCTCCAATCCATACATGAAGCAGACTGACACCCACCAGGAAGAGCTCGCACGGCCACAAACACGAAGCCAAACAACAACAACGCAGCTCACCAGCTCAAATCCCCCTGCAACTCAGACTAAGCTGAGCACAACCAAGCCCCCACCCAAACAGAACACCCCCCCAGCCAATCAGAGCACAACCAACCCCCCATCCAATCAGAGCACAGCCAAGCCCCTAACCAATCAGAACACACCTCCACCCAATCAGAACACAGCCAAGTTCCCACCCAATCAGCTCACACCCCCACTAGCAGTTAAAAGGAAGAGACAGCTGCGATCTCACATTGCTCCTGGAAGCACGAAGCCGAGAACACCAGCCTGAAGATGACGAATGAGACTTCGTCGAAACGTTGCCAAGACACTTCCAATTTTACGCGGGAGAAGACCCGAATAACCAAAGACCTACATATATATATACATATATATATATATATATTAACTGACAAGATGATAATTTTTGTATATCTTGTTTTTTCTACGTGTTTCACTTTTCTTCTTTATACTGTACCTGCTATTTTAATAGCAAATCCATCAAAGTTATTGCATTGCATTCTTGATTAAATTATCTTTCCATTGATACATAATTTTATGGTACTACTCCCTCCCAAAAAGTGGTGTTATTAGCTAGTTTTAGAAAATACACTTTTCCCAAAAGGTTTCCACAATTTTGGCCACTACTGTATACCTGAACGGAATCTTCCATTACAGGAAATTTTATTTAGATGTACTCATCTAAGTGAAGACTTCTCTCTCTCCTTTGAGATGGCATTTAGCAGAGACTTCTATCTTTACTTTTTTCATCTTTCAATTTAATGCATAACTGACAACATTACCAGCTTTGGAAATATATATACAGACTGTACCTTTAGGTCCTGGAGTTTATTAAATGTGCAAGTTTGTTGAAAATGCACGTTTATAAGCCTTTTTATATATACAATCCATATCTTTTATGGTTAAATATTGACTTGCAGATAGAGTAAGAAAAAAGCAAACGAAAGAGGGGGGGGGAAAGATTACTACATGTGGATTCTTTAAAACTCCACAGAGTTGTATTTTAGACAAAAAGTCAATTTACCTTTTTTAATATTATAATATTCTACTATGGATAAATTCCAACTGCCTCATTTCTTATGCCAGTGTAATTTAATCTTGCAACTATTAGTATTTGTAGTGCTGTACAAATATTGTTACAACAGCCACAGTGTATAAAGGTTAGATTTGTATATAGAAGTCCTCTTTTACACCTGAGCCTTCAACTCAAAGATTGAAAACACAAATATGTTCTCGGTCACCTTTTAATCCTGACATTAGTTTTATTTATTTGTACATTCAGTGAATTGATATGGCTATTCATCCCCCAAGAGGAATGAGGGTGAAGAAAGAAATTAAAATGTAACATAACAATTAAGTGAATTGTGCCAAGTCCTGTATATCAATCTATAGGTGTTAGGCAGTGGTGGGATTCAAATAATTTAACAACCGGTTCTCTGCCCTAATGACCGGCTGGGTAGGCGTGGCATGGGTGGGCGTGATCAGGGTGTGTGACAAGCATCACTCGGCCTCCTGCACTCCCCTGGGAGCAAAAACAGGCTGCGAGGGAGATGCACCCCCATGCCCTGTTTTGGGCCTAGTAGGCCTCCCTGGAGCCTCCTGGGAGTGAAAACGGGCTGTGGGTGGGGGGGGGGTCTCACCCCCCCCCGTGCCCCCGTGCCCCATTTTGAGCCTAGGAGACCTCCCTACACTTAATTGGGAGCCAAACTGGAGTGTGTGGGGACTCCTGGAAGGGGCAGGAAGGGAATGGAAGGGACCAGCCAGAAATTTAACTACCGGTTCGCTCAAACTGGCCCAAACTGACTGAATCCCACCACTGATGTCAGGCATGAAGAATCATGACCACACATGAAATTCCAGCTAAGGCATGATTTATTGCTCATGTCTATACATAAGAATCTAGTCAACCAATGGTCAGCACTAAATGGTGCTAGTTAGGAGTTAATGGAATTTCCGCTACCGGTTTGGGTGATCCCGTCCAAACCGGCTGAATACCATCTATGGACAGAACCACACATAATAGGGCAAGGTGAGAGGACACAACCAAAGATCTGTAGTCTTGAATTCAAGCTCCATCCATCCACAAGTCCTTCCCTATATGGCCATCAAATTTCACTTTTAATGCAACCAAAAACAGGAAGCATTAAACCCATGAGGGATAAGCTTATTAACCAATTTAATCTTCACTCAATTGAATGTACATTCAACGAAATAATATACAGTTATATCCATTCTTTTTCTTACTTTTTGGAGTGCAGCCCCTAAGAAACATCAAGTACAAACCCACAACCCATCACTCCCCCCCAAAAAAAATTGTGAACCTCTAATATTTATATAAAGGCACAACATCTGTCCTTTTATTGTGCACTAACACATTTTTTGGGAGGGAATATATGACCCAAAGGCTTCCAGATTCTGATGGAATCAGATTTGCAAAATCTTTCATAGCACAACCTTGACTTCAGGTAGGTGGCATTGGTAGTCATTTTTGATCTAAACTTCACAGACAAAAATATTATTGTATTTTTGGCAGCTGTTGCCAAAAAATTATAGAAATTCTGGAAAAGTTGCATACAACTTTGTGGGGAAATTTAGGGAATGTGCGTAAATGAAGTCAGCGAGCTCTAATTTCATTTAACCCAATAAACATGTTTAAAAACATGTAGGTAAGGGGTTTATTCACAATAATAACAAATCTGTATAATTATTCACAGCATGGAAAGTTGCTTTCAAAAATCCTGGGTGAGTTATGTTGAAAACGTGGCCCATTAGGGGAAATGATATACAAAAAGCTTTATGCTATAAAGAAGATGGCAAATGTACCTTTATTTTCCATTAAAAAGAAAAAGACAATAAAATGAAAATGTTGGAAATGAAAATTACAAGGTGGCTGCTGTGGAGGGGTGAGAGGGGGGGAAGGAAGGAGGGAGAGGAGAGGAGGGAGGGAGAGAAAGAGAGAGAGAAAGGGAAGGAAGGGTGAGGGAAGGAGGGAGAGAGAGGAGGGGGAAGGAAGGAGGGAGAGAGAGTGGAGGGGAGGAAGGAGGGAGGGAGAGAGAGGAGGGGAAAGGGGGAGAAAGTGAGAGAGGAGGAAGAGAGGGAGAGAGGGAGAGAGAGAGGAGGGGGAATGAAAGGGGAAGGGGAGAGAGAGGGAGGGAGGGAGAGAGGAGGGAGAAGGAAGGAGGGAGGGAGGAGGAGAGAGGGGGAAGGGGGAAGAAAGGAGAGAGGGAAGGAGAGAAAGAGAGGGAGGTGGGAGGGAGGAGGGAGGAGGGAGGGAGAGAAAGGGGGGAGAGAGGGAGGGAGAGAGAGGAGGGGGAAGGAAGGAGGGAGGGAGAGAGAAGTGGGGAAGGAGAGGGAGAGAGAGAGAGAGAGAGAGAGAGAGAGAGAGAGAGAGAGAGAGAGAGAGAGAGAGAGAGAGAGAGAGATTGTTTTCCTGAATGAAAGCCAAGATATAAATTTAATAAATAAATGTCTCCATTTCTCATTGACACCAGGCCAGATGTATTTGATTTTAGGGTCTTACATTGTATAGGCATAACTTTTAAAAATCTATTATTTCCCAGTGATATAGAGCTTCCTAAGTATTACTGGCCTGCTATCTGAGGAAGATTTTTTATCCTGGCGCAGCTTGGGGTACACATATATAGTCAGGAAGTAAAAGCCATTTTTTGCTTCTTTGACATTGGGTGAAACTATTAATTTCTTCCTGCTAATCCCCCTCAAGAATCTATTGGGTAAGACTCAGTGAAAACATTTTTTTTTTAACACCAAAGATTCCCTTAGCCAACCTGGGCCGTATGCCAAGCTTGTAGTCAAAGTAAAAACCAGATTATTTTTCACATAGTTGCAGGTTTCGTAATAAGAGTTCCGTGGAATTTCAGCTACCAACGACGAGGTGCAAATTTTGAAAATGTGAGTCTATTCAATGTTCGTTTTGAATTCATAACCTTCCTAAAAGGGAGGAAAGCCCGTGGCTTAGAGGTTAATACATCTACCTAATATGCAAATAGCCCAAGAAGGGTATGGCTAGCTGATGAAAGTTAAATAGCTTGAAATAGATTTCTTTGCCGGTAAAACATAAATTTAACATTCACCCAACGGACTTCCACCAGATGTGGGACAATCCTAAACTAGGCATCTTTGCTGGTTTTAAGTTTGACATACACCGAGAGAGATTCAGACTGATGTATGAATCTGAGTTATTTGTTCAGCTCATAATTCAACATATTGTGTAATTCCGCTTAAACGCCTATGAATGCAACCATTACGTGAGCAAAGGGCTGCTTCTGAATGAAGCTGAATGCATTTTTATTCCGGGTTCTGAAATCAACTCCTATTAAAGGCAAACAAACGAAAGTGGAAAAGTGGAGCAGATGTACACAAATAAACAGCTCTTCCTACTCTATAATCTAGCTCAGAAAAGTATTTATAGAGAGCTCGGTACCGCGGTCTACTGAATGCGTAAACAAGATCCTTTCAACCATCCCCTTGCTGAGATATCCGGGAAGGGAATAGCAATTCTCTCTCGAATTATCATTACGGGGACAAGAATTTCTCTGAACTTCATCGCCATATCTGTAGCAAAGAGCTGCCTAAACCCGACTGAGGTATTATCATCACCCCACCCCAGGCTGCAGGGATGCAGTGGCTCAGTGGCTAAGATGCCGAGCTTGTCAATCAAAAGGTCGGCAGTTCAGCGGTTCAAATCCCTAGCGCCGCGTAACGGGGTGAGCTCCCGTGACTTGTCCCAGCTTCTGCCAACCTAGCAGTTCGAAAGCATGTAAAAAATGCGAGTAGAAAAATAGGAACCACCTTTGGTGAGAAGGTAACAGTGTTCCATGCACCTTTGGCGTTTAGTCATGCTGGCCACATAACTACGGAGACGTCTTTGGACAGCGCTGGCTCTTTGGCTTTGAAACGGAGATGAGCACCACCCCCTAGAGTCAGGAATGATTAGCACATATATGCAGGGGAACCTTTACCTTTACCCCAGGCTGCAGACAGATCATTGCTGAGAAAATCTTAGCTGTGTGATTGAGTAAAAAATGACTTTACGCCACCTAATCAATTAATCCATCATCATACCTTGGCTGGAAAACTCCAGATGACTACTAGATTAAGAGGGAGAGTTTTCTGGGGTTTTTTCCCCTCCCAATCATCTCATGGTGGTTTTGGAATTCCTCAGACTAACAGAGTTGGAAAGGACCTTGGAGGTCTTCTAGTCCAGCTCCCTACTCAAGCAGGAGACCCTATACCATTTTAGACAGATGGTTGTCCAGTTCCTTCTTAAAAGCCTCTAATGTTAAAGCACCTACAACTTCTGAAAGCAAGTTGTTCCACTGGTTGATTGTTCTTACTTATCGGGAAGTTTCTCCTTAGTTCTAGGTTGCTTCTCCCTTTGATTAGTTTCCATCCATTGCTTCTTGTCCTGCCTTTGGGTGCTTTGGAGAATAGGTTGACTCCCTCTTCTTTGTGGCAGCCCCTGAGATATTGGAAGACTGCTATCATGTCTCCCCTCGTCCCCCAGACTAGACATGCCCAGTTCCTGCAACCGTTCTTCATATGTTTTAGCCTCCAGTCCCCTAAGCGTCTTTGTTCCTCTTCTCTGCACTCTTTCTAGAGTCTCAACATCGTTTTTATTCTGTGGTGACCAAAACTGGATGCACTATCCCAAGTGTGGTTTCACCAAGGCGTTATAAAATGGTAGTATCACTTCTTGTGATCCTGATTCGATCCCTCTGTTAATGCAGCTCTCCTCACCCTAGCCACTTCTGAATAAACTTTGGGCGCCCACCAACCTTTTCATCCTAAAACTGTAGGCCCTAAAGTAAAAACATTAAGGATATCGGTGCCACGCCACTAATCTACCTTATCAGACAGGATTGAGGGAAGAGCCCAGGAGACTGAATTATCTCTCGGCTTAATTTTTGTTTGCAAGGATCAAAAGAAAGGTTAAGCAGTGGAAAAATAATACTAAGTCTTGTAAATACTTCTGCAGCTTAACTCATTTTGGTGTGGGTTGTTTTTTTTTCCCCTTGCAAAACGTTACGCCGAAGGAGCTTAAAAATCCTCCTTTAAGGGAAAGCAAATAAAATTAACTGGGCCATGACAAGCCTGGGAAAATACATCACCCTTGGCAAGAAATTAGAATCTGGAGACAAGAAGGAGGTAAGCCCTGCCTGGATAGATCAAACAATAATAGTCACGTTTAGCATTGATGTGACATTTTGAGGGATTCGAAGAGCTTCACACCTATTGTTCTAGCAATTCTCAGGAAAAACAATGTTCTACGGCTGTTAGATGCAAGGATCACATTTGCTCTTCAGGCTAGTTTTGTGTGACCAGTTTAGACCTGCTGTTTGAGAAATGGAGAAGAAATGAAAGGGCGGATGAATGAGGGGAGGTAGGAAATCTTAATCCGTTTTCCATTCCAACCACGTACGTCCTCCAGCACACTGCCTCGTACGGCCCCTTTACAGAGTATATTATGAGAATAGTGGATTATAGCAATAGCACGTTGACTTATATACCGCTTCACACTGCTTTACAGCCCTCTCTAAGGGGTTTACAGAATCAGCATCTTGTGACCCCCAAACAATCTGGGTCCTCATTTTACCCACTTTGGAAGGATGAAAGGATGAGTCAACCGTGAGCTGGGATGGATGGATGGATGGATGGATGGATGGATGGATGGATGGATAAGGGAAGGGAAGGGAAGGGAAGGGAGGGAAGGAGGGAAGGAAGGAAGGAAGGAAGGAAGGAAGGAAGGAAGGAAGGAAGGAAGGAAGGAAGGAAGGAAGGAAAGTAGATATAGCACTTAGCTGATCTGTCCCCATCCCCACACACACACAAACACAGCCAGCCGAGGGTTAAGGAAACACTTTGGAACGCACCCAGGTCTTATCTCCCACTTGGCAGCAATAGACACACCGTCTGCCAAATGCCTTTATTTTCACAAACAGAAAGATAAGATACTAACGTACAAAAAAGTCCAAGCAGAAATAATATTCCTCCCAGCAGTTCCGGACGAGGCTTTAGTGACTATCCAAGGTTTGCTTTTGTTTGTCACATGGATCCCTGACCACTACCCTCTATTATATAGTCTCTGGGGTGTGGTCCCATGACTCAGTTCTAATCCCTAGCACGCCTCCTAAGCTGCTGCAAACGTTTATCACGCCTTCGGAGGCGTGCGTCCAGGAATGATGTTTCTTCATCACTCTGAGACGAACCAGCTGTCTCCCTGCTGATCTCCTCTCTCTCGGCCGGGACCTGAGACAATGCCAGAGGGGAGGGCCCTGGAGAGGGAGGCCTGGCTGACTCCTCTTCCTCATGCTCGGAGCTTTCTTCCTCCGATGGGACAGGCTCAGAGGGCGGGGCCACAACATTAGCTTCCACGCGCACCCTGCACTTACCTGCATCCAAAATGGGCTGCATGGAGACTCCTGGGAGAGGCGGGGTGGGAGGGGCCAAACTGCACAGAATCTTAGCTAGAGGTTCTCCCGAACCCCTCTGAACCCCCAGCAGCCCACCCCTGGATGTTACCAATGTTTCTGCTTCCCTACCCAAGGACAAACAAGGCTAAGAAGAAAGAGCTTTCCAGAACAAAAACTTTGGCTACAAATTCAGCCGACTCTCTCTCTCAAAACAAAAACATGTGGGGGAAATGGAAAGCTCATACTTGCTGG
The DNA here is from genome assembly GCA_022577455.1 of Arizona elegans. Taxonomy (NCBI): domain Eukaryota; kingdom Metazoa; phylum Chordata; class Lepidosauria; order Squamata; family Colubridae; genus Arizona; species Arizona elegans. The sequence goes on along the minus strand of JAKOOJ010000015.1, from coordinate 1,419,553 downwards.
CATCTGATAAAGCTCATCCACAGTGCCTTCAGAACAAAGGAAAGGAAGTAACTACAAATTATTAACATATTGAAGTTGTTGCCAAACAAAATGCAGCTATAATTATAATTACAATGACTTTAAAAAAGAGGATTAAGGAAATTTGTGGAGGGAGGTCTCGCAATTGCGTTTTGCCACAATTTGTAAGAATAGAACTGATTTCCCAGAGAGAACAGGAGGGGTAGATTTTCTCTTTGTTATTATTGTTAGTTGCGAAGTCGTGTCCGACCCATCACGACCCCATGGACAATGTTCCTCCAGGTCTTCCTGTCTTCTACCATCCTCTGGAGTTCATTTAAGATCACGCCTACTGCTTCAGTGACTCCATCTAGCCACCTCATTCTCTGTCGTCCTCTTCTTCTTTTGCCCTCAATCTTTCCTAGTATTAGGCTCTTCTCCAGTGAGTCCTCCCTTCTCATTAGGTGGCCAAGGTATTTGAGTTTCATCTTCAGGATCTGGCCTTCTAAAGAGCAGTCAGAGTTGATCTAGAGGAGATCCTAGAGGACTGACTGATTGGATTGCCTTGCAGTCCAAGGGACTCACAGGAGTCTTTTTTTTTTTTTAATTTGATTTATATGCCGCCCTTCTCCGGAGACTCAGGGCGGCTTACAATGCGTTAAGCAATAAGCAGTCTTCTCCAGCACCAGCATTCAAAGGCCTCAATTCTTTGGTGCTCAGCCTTCCTTATGGTCCAACTTTCACAGCCATCCATTGCAACTGGGAAAACCATAGCCTTGACTATACACACTTTAGATTTTCTCTTACTAAGTCCCTATGTGGCTCTTCTGCTTGGATTGCCAACTGCTGGGTTTTCTAGAATGCCGTCCATCCTAGAATTAGGGTGCATTGAGTTTGAGAACTTCTTTGATGCTCCCTGGATTTCTGTTGCCCAGATATTGGTGTGCTGTAATAACTGGGAGAGCCAATTTGGTAATTTAAGGAATCAGGTTGGAAACTGGGAGATTGTAAGTTCTAGTGCAGCCTTAGGCAGAAAGTACAGCTGGTGACCTTGGGCCTGTCCCTCCCTCTCAGCCCTAGGAAGCCCCCAATGGCAAATCGCTTTTGAAATCTCGCCAAGAAAACTTCAGGGACCTGTCCAAACAGTCATCAGGAGTCAACGCTGACTTGAAGCTACATGACACCAACCCATCACAAACATATAAAGAGTTCATAATAGAATAGAATAGAATAGAATAGAATAGAATAGAATAGAATAGAATAGAATAGAATAGAATAGAATAGAATAGAATAGAATCTGGAAAGGACCTTGGAGGTCTTCTAGTCTAGTCTCCTGCTCAAGCAGGAGAACCTGTACCATTTCAGATAAGTATCTATCTAGACTCTTCTTAAAAACCTCCAGTAATGAAGCGCCCACAACTTCTGGTGGCAAGCTGTTCCACTGGTCAATTGTCCTTACTGTTAGGAAGTTTCTCCTTAATTCTTGGTTGTTTCTCTCTTTGATGAGTTTCCATCCATTGTTTCTTGTCCTGCCCTCCGGTGCTTTGGAGAATAATTTTGTCCCCTCTTCTTTGTGGCAGCCTCTCAAATGCTGGAATTGTTTGGCTTGGGAGTAACTCAGATACCAAGGCAAATCGCCATACAGAATCTTCTTCTCTTTTCCATCCAGCTGTATCGGGGAGAATTTTTTTTTAGTTTCATTTTCAGGGTGTTTTGTTTGTCCTCATCTAAATTTCCTTGACGCAAACCCCTATACTCAGTGGACATCGGAGCTGTAGCGAGAAGGCGATGCGGCATTGATTTAATTCAGCTGCGCGTTCTTATTGATGTCAGAACAACTTCAAAGGCAGTAGGAGAATGTAGAATTAAAAGCATCCATCATGCATGTAGCATACAACAATGTCCAGAGAGCTTCGTGGAAGCCAGGGAGCAATTTAAACGATGGGGGGGAAAAAGGAATCCTGAGCTTTAAAAATTGCAGTTTAAATTGGATCAATCGGAAAGTGAGTGAATGAAGGACAGAGGGATGCTAAAGACCGTTGTCACCGAAAGCAAATTTTAATGGTCTTTTCCATCCTTCTGCAACTGGGGAACGGTTCTCTTTTGTCAGAGGAATAGTACAGCCCCATTTGGAGAATCTCTTAGGCAATGCCAAACTTTATTAAAGGGAAAGTGCTAAATGATCAGGCTAAAGGATGGAGAGCAATCTTTATGTTTCTGAAATATAGAGTTGATACTGTACGTCACAAAGCCTTCTTCAGTCAGACGTTCGTTTTAGAAGAAATAGGTGCTTCTCTCTCTCTCTCTCTCTCTCTCTCTCTCTCTCTCTCTCTCTCTCTCTCTCTCTCTCTCTCCCTTTCTCTCCTTCCCTCCCTCCCTCTCTCTTTCACTCTCTTTCTCTCTTTCTCTCTTTCTCTTTTTCTCTCTTTCTCTTCTTCCTCCTCTCTCCCTCCCTCCATCTTTCTCTCTTTCTCTCTCTCCCTCCCTCCCTCCCTCTCTCTTTCTCTCCCTCCCTCCCTCTCTCTCTTCCCCTCATCCCCCCAAATTTTTGGACCAATTATTGTTGGGAGTTTCAATTCAAACTTGCATGTAGGCTGATGAATGCGATAGCCTTCTGGTCTTAGATAATAAATTGAAACAATTGTTCCGTCAGTCACCAGTTCACGGTTTGGGTTAGCCTTCCCTAATTCCAGCTTGAGACACACATCCACAAGTTTCCAAAGCCTAGCAGATTGTGTGGCTATTCTGAATCAGATTTTTGGACCATGCAGAAAAGTTATAAAGTTCTTTTTTCCTTCTATAATGAGAGTGGATTCTCCTTCTCCTTCTCCTTCTCCTTCTCCTTCTCCTTCTCCTTCTCCTTCTCCTTCTCCTTCTCCTTCTCCTTCTCCTTCTCCTTCTCCTTCTCCTTCTCCTTCTTCTTCTTCTTCTTCTTCTTCCCACAATTCCCACAGCTCTATCAATCTATTTACTAAGACTGTATTACTATTATTCTTCTCATCTTTCCTATTGCCTATCTCCTTTTCTACTTATGACTATAATTTTGTTGCTAGTATCCTTACAATTTATATTGTTTTATTTAGTTTCCTAGTATGATTTTCATTGATTGCTTATTTAGTATCCTATAACTATCACTAAATGTTGTATCTTATGATTCAGATGAATATATTTCTGATGACTATAATCCTGATTTATCACTTATATCTTTTATGTACACTGAGAACTTATGCACCAAAGACAAATTCCTCGTGTGTTCAATCACACTTGGCCAATAAAGAATTCAATTCAATTCAACTCTTCTTCTTCATCATCATCATCCTTCTTCATCATCTTTATTCTTCATCATCATCATCTTCCTTCCTCTTTTTCTTCTTTTTCTCCTCCTCCGCTTCTTTTTCTCCTCCTCCTCCTCCTTCTCCCTCTCCTCCCTCCCTCCCTTTCTTTCCTCTTCCTCCTCCTCTTCCACCTCCTCCTTCTTATTTTTCTCATCCTTCACCCTCTCCTCTCTCCCTCCCTCTCCTTCCTCCTCCTCCTCTTCTTTTTCTCCTCCTCTTCTTTTTCTCCTCCTCCTCCTCTCCTCCTTCTCCTTCACCTCCTCCCTCTCCTCTCTCTCTCTCGCCTTCCTCCTCCTTCTCTTCTTCTTTTTCTCCTCCTCTTCTTCTCCTCCTCCTCCCTCCCTCTCTCCCTCCCTCTCCTTCCTCCTCCTCCTCTTCCTCCTCTTCTTTTTCTCCTCCTCCTCTTCTCCTTCTCCTTCTCCTCCTTCTCCTTCTCCCTCTCCTTCCTCCTCCTCCGGAACCCTGAAAAAGATACCATCTGTTTTTCCAGGGCAAAGTTTTATGACCTCCACTCTAACATAAATTGTGATTGAAACCTGGCAGCCATATAAGCATAGCCGTAACAAATCACAGCTTCCCTCTTCTGTCTGGCTTTGTTACAGGAGGACCAATATGGGCCCTTGTGCATCAACGGGAAGGTGTGAAAATGCATATTGAAAATGGCATTGGCTTTGTGCTCTCCTCCTCATGCATTATATTGCTTCTCTGGAACACGGAGGGGTCTGAACAGCTTAATGATAATTTCCTGTCTTCCTTTGTCCTCCAGAAAAAAAACTGTTACCTTTTTTAGGCACATCTATGATTTAGTGGCGACTCTCTAATTGTCCTTCTGAGTCACAGGGTACCAACCCTCCTTGCCTTCTGGAGAGAGATATACAGTTATTACTCCAGTCAGCCTTGATCCTGGGGTTATACAGTTCTTTTAAAAGCTTCATATTTTATTCCTTCAGGATCGCGGAGATATTTTTATGTGGAAGAGGGCAGGAAGCTCAACTCTCTCCTCCCTTAGGGCACAGATGTTTGGAAGTAGTGGCTGCCGACACCACTCCTGAAACAAGATTTTTTGACCAACATTCAGACATTTGTACCATGTTTAAAGAGGAGGGGGTCATTTTGCAGCTGTGGGTTGGAAAAAGGGGAAGGTAGGCAAATGTGGGGTCCTCGGTGCTCTCTGAGCTGGGTGGTCTTCTTGCAGAAGTTTCATTACCCAACTAGGTAATATCATCAGTGCTAGAAGAAAATGGGGAGGTTTTCAGAGTGGAGGAGAAGGGAGGAAGAAGAGGAGAAGGACGAAGGCTGTGGGGTCCTTGGTGCTCTCTGAACTTGGTGGGTTTCTTGCAGACATTTTGTTACCCAACTAGATAACATCGTCAGTGCTAGAAGGGAAATACAGGTTTGTGGAGTGTAGGAGAAGGGAGGAAGAAGAGGAGGAGTAGGAGGGTTGGTGCTTTCTGAGCTTGGTGGTTTTCTTGCAGGTGTTTCATTACCAAAACTAGGTAACATCATTAGTCCTAGCACTGATGACGTTAGCTAGTTGGGTGATGAAAGACTTGCAAAAAATCGACCAATTTCAGAAAGCACCAAGGACCCCATAGTCGTCGTCATCATCATCATCATCATCATCCCCTTCTCCATAAACCCACTCTGTTCTACCATTGATGATGCTACCTAATTGGGTAATGAAACATCTGCAAGAAAACCACCAAACTCAGAGAGCACCAAGGACCCCGCCGTTCAACCCTAAGTTACAAATACTCTCCTCTATAAATAGGCAAATGCCCAATCCACACTGGGACTAGAATGTTGCTGTAACCTGCTCACACTGGAAGAAGGTTTCACAGAAGCTCTTTTTGTTATTGCAATCCTCCATAAGTTTTAATTGCAAGAAATGAGATTGGAGAGAGGCGGGGTACTTCAATCACTTCTGATCTGCTCCCCCCCCCCAATTATAGTTGTCAACTCGCAAAGCATTTCTAGTCTGCTCTCGAGTTGCCATGGGCAGAAAGGGGAGAGAACTGACGGAGCAATTCAGCAGCCACATTCCACGCATACCTTCCTCCAGGGTTGGATCTCAGATTACCAGAGCCCGTTTGTGATGCGTGGTTTCTAAAGCCCACGAAAGTGCCTTGTTGGAGAATGTGATTTATGACAACAGCCTGAGAGGAGGGGAGGAAACAGGGTCATAGTTGAGCCATAAATTACGTGTGGCAGAGTTGACTCCACTTGGGAAGCTGCTGACATGTTGCTCCTAATAAATAACTGGATTTCTTTTGAAAATTGGTTCGAGGCTCATGAGTTAATTAGGGCATTCGTGTCGGAGCCCTGACAAGAGTTATATAATATGTGAAGCAACTATATGATGTCTGTTTATGTAGAACTCTCCATTAGTCAAGAACTGTGCCATTTCTTAAAGAGAACTGATTACAGTAAAGTTTCTATGTGAAGCTCCTCCAACTGAAGAGGACTCAAGGATAATTAAAAGTGTAGTGATTCATGGAGACTACTCATGCATTTTTTTTTTTAATAATCGAACCACGTGCAGCAGAGTATGAATCATACACACATCAACAGTGAGAGGAAGATCTAACCTGGATTCCCTTTACGCATTCTTTCAACTAGCTGTAGAAATATTTGAGGAATCCCACCAAAGCACAGTCCATACTGCAAGAGGTTTATCGTTTGTCATAAGAAAATTCCAATAAAAGAAACAAAGACAACAACACAAGCTATGATTCTTACTTTAAGATCAGAAGTATATTGTTTCTGATAATTTATATTAGAATAGAATAAGTTGGAAGGGACCTAGGAGGTCTTCTAGTCCAACCCCCTGCTTAGGCAGGAAACCCTAAAACACTTCAGACAAATGGTTATCCAACATCTTCTTAAAAACTTCCAGTGTTGGAGCATTTACAACTTCTGGAGGCAAGTTGTTCCACGGATTAATTGTTCTCACTGTTAGGAAATTTCTCCTTAGTTCTAGGTTGCTTCTCTCCTTGATTAGTTTCCACCCATTGCTTCTTGTCCTGCCTTCAGGTGCTTTGGAGAATAGCTTGACTCCCTCTTCTTTGTGGCAGCCCCTGAGATATTGGAAGACTGCTATCATGTCTCCCCTGGTCCTTCTTTTCATTGAACTAGACATACCCAGTTCCAGCAACCATTCTTCATATGTTTTAGCCTCCAGTTCCCTAATCATCTTTGTTGCTCTTCTCTGCACTTTTTCTAGAGTCTCAACATCTTTTTTTTTAAATTGTGGGTTCAGGAGGCCAAAAATGGGCCCACTTTTTGTGAAAACAGGCCCATTTTTCACAAAAACAGGACACACAGAGTGTTTGGGAGCCTACAGAGTGCTCCTGGGTGCCAGGGAGGGCAAAAACCAGATGCACAGAGGCCAAAAACTATTTTTTTTCTTGTTTTCCTCTTCAAAATCTTGGTGCGTCTTATACTCCGGTGTGTCTTATAATCCAAAAAATATGATACATACTTTTTGGAAACATATCACACAAATCAGCACATTAGAAATATTTCTAGTACATTTTGCAATTATGTTAGTTTAAAACTTTGGTTCATGAAGGCCTGCAAACATACACCTAGGTCTTATTACCTTGTAACTTTTTTTTTTTATTGAAAAAGTTTTCAAATACAAGTTTTTCCCCCTTTCCCCCCCCCCCTCTTCCCTAACCCACCCTTTCCACCCAACCCCCCCTGTGACTTCTTCACAACAATAGGCTATTTCATAACTAGTTACATACATAATATCTTCCCTTTCCCTTAATCCCTTCTCGGAATACTGATCCTTAACTTGTTAATCTTATAACTCCCATTTTTACGGTAATCTGCCCTTTTTCTCCTCCCCTAAACTTATTGAGTATTATTACAAATTAACCTTTAATCTTTTATATATATTAATATAACATTTTAAATCGGCCTTCTCCCTGCAACCAAATTTATTCAATTCTGTCCACTTCCTCCACTCCTCTAAATATATGACTTGAAATCAGACAATACAATTCTAAATATAATCCACTACCCACTTTACTAGAATATACACATATCTATATATGCATCCCATTTTATAACAATCAGTAAACTAACCTATTTCAGCCCTTCAATTCCTACAAAATCATGCAATACGATTCTAAATATAATCAACTGCCCACTTTACTAAGATATACACATATCTATATATGCATTTCATTATGTAAAAAGAGAAAAGACAATAACTTTAAGTTTATGATCCATATAATATCTTCTTTGATGTCTTTCCACTAGATTGTTAAATCCATCACCCATAATAGGGTAAAATAACATGCTGGTGCAACAGTTTGTTCAAAATCTTCAGTCATCTTCTGCCCCCATCAGTAGTAGATATCCTCACACCTGTATAAAAGTAAAAACAACCACCCGAGTGACATTATAATTATGAATATATCCGTATGGTTATAGTTGTGGTATTCATCAGGATTGTTAATTCCCGTCATCCTACTGAGTAACATCCAGATCTTCTGCATGCCCCGGCAAAACTCTCCTGCCTTATAACTCAAAGTAGTTATAATATATTTCCAAGAGAAAAAAAAAGGTAAATAAGAAAAAATTAGATGATTCAAATCCAACAAAGTGAGGCTCTTTCCACTTCCCAAAATCATGGCCTTGCAGAGATCTGCCACAATCCTCAAGATAGTATCAGACAATTATTCGCCACCACTGTCTTTTCTAATATTCATTCATTTTTTAAAGCGCCTGGCTTCACTGTTGCTTAGTTTGGAAATTGCTGTTTCTATAAGATCTGTTTCTTTTCTTTTTCTTTTTCGGGTTGAATTTCCATCCTCTTTTCTTGCTTACCAATTGTATATCTGCTGGTTGATTTTCATTCTGCTTTGTGGATTGTTCTTGTTGGGTTAATTTTATCATCTCATCTTTCTTCTCCATCACTTGTATATCAACTGATTGATTTGCGCACTTGTCTGTGACTTGATGATTCATCACCTTGGGTTCGGATGACACTGCTCTCTTATTTATAAACAGTCCAGCTGGGGTCTCCAAGGAGTCCAAAGACAATTTATCCATCACAGCCTCTGTAATTTGATGTTTTCCTTTTATTTCCAACTCCTTTTGCTTATCCTGTATTATGCCTAAAGGTGTTAAATTCATTTTTAGAATTTTTTGATAAAAATCTTCCGCTTTTTCAACAGTGTGCAATTGATATCTTACGCCTTGATATCTCAATATTAAACCAACTGGGATGTCCCACCTGAATAGGATATTTCTTTTTTTTAATTCAGTCACTAAAAAGCCAAATTTCTTCCTCTCCATTAACATCTTGGGCGGGAGCTCCTTGAAAATCCAAATCTTTCTTCCATGAAATTGCAAATTGGAATTAAAAGAGTTCTGCACAATATTATTCCTAATTTCTTTATCTGTAAAATAGATCACCACATCTCTAGGCAGTTGCCTTTGCTTTGCCCACCAGGAGTTTATTCTATAAATTCTATCAATCCTGCAATACACTTCATCAGGTTGAACCTTTAAGATCCCAGCCAGAATTTCAGAAGATACTTTCCTTAAATCATCTCTATTATTTTCCTGCAGACCTCTCAATCTAATTGCATATTCTGTAAAATTATATTGAATCATTAAAACTTCTCTTTCAATCCTCTGTTGTACATTTTCCTCATTACCAATCTTTTGGTCAGTCTCCATTTTAGATTTGTCTTCCAAGCTATTATCCTGAATGTTTATCAAATCCTTTTTAATTTTTTGAGTCATGTCATCCAAATTCTCCTCGACTTCCTTCATTTTAGTCTCTAATAATTCAGTCTTTGCCTCCATCCGAATCAGAAAGCCTGATAAACCATTAGCAACTTTTGAAATCTTTACCTTGTAACTTTTTAATGGGATATTTTTTCATTTTCTCTCACATTCTATCCATCAGTTCTAGGAAAGTGATGTAATGTTGGACCCGTGACAGAAATTATGCACATTCAGAATCCTGGGAAGTTATTACAAATCTGAGAACCATTGAAAATTTCAGGTTCAGCACCATGGAGAGCATCCATGCAGTCAAAGTGTGGGAAGGTTCTCCAGCATTTCCCAGAAGATATAATTAAAATCAACCCTACTGAAGTTATCAATGTTTACTGGAACCATTAATATAACTTATCTGCACTTGTTTGAAAAAAAATTCAACTTATTATACTTGATAAATCAGATAGCAAATCTGGAAAAGAAAATCTGTCATTTTTCCTAAAATTCTCATATTTCTCCTTTGGAAACTACTTTCAAAGGAGAAGATATTTTTTTCCTAAAAATTCTCCTGGATGAATTGTGATGGTTTTTCTCCCATTAAGTGATGAAGCAATTAATGCACAAATTTCCAATATAGTGCAATCTTATCTCAAGGCCCACTGACTTTGCATATCTCCATGCCATCTCAAAGAAACTGCATCCAGTTTTGGTCGCCACTATGTAAAAAAAGATGTTGAGGCTCTAGAAAGAGTGCAGAGAAGAGCAAAAAAGGTGATTAGGGGACTGGAGGCTAAAACATATGAAGAACAGTTGCTGGAATTGGGTATGTCTAGTTTGATGAAAAGAAGGACTAGGGGAGACATGATAGCAGTGTTCCAATATCTCAGAGGCTGCCAGAAATAAGACAGAGTCAAGCTATTCTCCAAAGCACCTGAGGGCAGGATAAGAAGCAATGGGTGGAAACTAATCAAGGAGAGAAGCAACTTAGAACTAAGGAGAAATTTCCTGACAGTTAGAACAATTAATCAGTGGAAGTTGTGATGCCTCTAGAAGTTGTAAATGCTCCAACACTGGAAGTTTTTAAGAAGCTGTTGGATAACCATTTGTCTGAAATGGTATAGGATTTCCTGCCTATGCAGTGGGTTGGACTAGAAGACCTCCAAGGTCCCTTCCCACTCTGTTATTCTAAGGCATAATCTGAAAATCTTCCCATCACTCCTGCTAAAAGAGACTTGCTTTTTCATTCGGAAAATTTGGGGGGGGGGGAATCATTTATCAACTTTCTCTCCCCCCCCCCCCACAACATTAGTTGGAGAAATTCACAAGGCCATTTGTAAGGGGCAAGTGTGAAGCCCGGAAATCGATGGATGTGCCTGTGTTCATTCATCTCTTCTTCAGATACAGTCATATTGAGTGGCTCTTAATAGCACAGTTGAGTACTTTAACCCTGATAGTGCATCACATGATCCCTAGCACAGCTGTTACGCTTCTGTTGTCATCTGAAGTTCATGGGTAGTTGAAGGGAATCAAAAAACTTTTGAGTGTCAGGATGTTAACATGAAAGTGCAAAGCAAGCTAACTCCAGTTTGTAATTCATATTGTGTGCAGGAGGACATCATCATGCATGAAACCTCGTGTCTTCTACTGGATCCTTACGATGAAGCTGATCCCTCACATCAAAACACACCTTTTTTTTCTAATGTAACTTACTGCACCTCTGTTTTGTTTTCGTTTTTTTTTTTTGTTTGTTTTTTTTTGAACTATTACCATCTGGCAGACGGTACAGGGCAATAAAAACAAGGACAAATAGGCTAAAAAACAGCTTCTATCCCAGAGCAGTAACTATATTGAATTCTACTTTATAGTGTAATATTACTGTAGTATCGTGTTTTCAATTCAATTGTATAGATAGAATGTGAAGGATGTGCGTTTGTGTTTTATTTTTATAGTTTTCTTATGTATGATGTACACTGAAGATGGCATTTCATTTTGTTGTACGAGGTGCAATGACAATAAAGTCAACTAAACTAAACTAATACCCAGAGAAAGAAAAAATGGAAAATGCTATTGTCTTAAAATGAAACTTTACTTTTTAGCAACTTTACTTCTGTGAACATAGCTTCCTTTTTCTTTCTTCCTTTTTTTTTTTTTTTCTTCTTTTGACTTGGTTGAGCTTTCTTCGCAGGAATTTCCATTTTATTTCGAGACGTGGTCTATGATGTACTCTTTATTATACCTACCTGAATGGATTCTTCCAACTAACCCTGTAATTAAAATTTAATATAAGTATAAGAATACATTATTGCCGTAATTACATGGTGCTATTTTGGCATGCGGATGAACTCTGAAGTCTGAAAATGAAAGGGTTTTTCTGCCCCCATTTTCATAGCCTGGTGAGATAAACACAGGAGCCAAATGTACTGAGATATCAGTTAGAACTAGGCAGTGCCAGACTTATAAGAAGAGGATCCCATCAGAGGTGGTATTCAGCCAGTTCGGATCGGTTCACCCGAACTGGTAGCAGAAATTGCATAGAGCCTGCCCACCTGTCTGGCTCTATGCCATCCTATTTAAGCACTTTTTGAGGCCATGTGCATGCACGGAAGGAGCACACACAAGCAAAACACCTGCACGGAAGGCTAGGCGCATGTGTGGAAGCCAGGCGCGCATGCGAATCGGGGGCACACATGCACAAAGTGAGCATGTGTGCACGCGACGAACTGGTAGTACCATCAGAAGTTGTAGGAGCTTCATCACTGTCAGCTTTCAAGAAGAGACTGGGCTGCCATCTATCAGAAATGGTGTAGGATCTGCTTGGGGGGGGGGTTGGAATAGATGACCTACAAGGTGCCTTCCATCTCTGGTATTCTATATTCAATGGAACAGAAGTTGCTTTCAGAAGTTGTGGGAGCTTCATCGCTGGAAGCTTTCAAGAAGAGACTGGGCTGCCATCTATCAGAAATGGTGTAGGATCTGCTTGGGTGGGTGGGTGGGTGGTTGGAATAGATGACCTACAAGGTGCCTTCCATCTCTGGTATTCTATATTCAATGGAACAGAAGTTGCTTTCAGAAGTTGTGGGAGCTTCATCGCTGGAAGCTTTCAAGAAGAGACTGGGCTGCCGTCTATCAGAAATGGTGTCGGCTCTGCTTGGGTGGGTGGGTGGGAGGGGTTGGAATAGATGACCTACAAGGTGCCTTCCATCTCTGGTATTCTATATTCAATGGAACAGAAGTTGCTTTCAGAAGTTGTGGGAGCTTCATCGCTGGAAGCTTTCAAGAAGAGACTGGGCTGCCGTCTATCAGAAATGGTGTAGGATCTGCTTGGGTGGGTGGGTGGGAGGGGTTGGAATAGATGACCTACAAGGTGCCTTCCATCTCTGGTATTCTATATTCAATGGAACAAAAGTTGCTTTCAGAAGTTGTGGGAGCTTCATCGCTGGAAGCTTTCAAGAAGAGACTGGGCTGCCATCTATCAGAAATGGTGTAGGTTCTGCTTGGGCAGGACTAGATGACCTACAAGGTCCCTTCCAACTCTGTTAATCTGTATCTATTATTAATCTGAAACCCACCACTGGATCCCATGATGTCAAGCTGCTCTCCAAGAGATTCAGTTTCTGAGGCACAACCTGCCCACCTTTTCAATCAATTCAGTTTAGTTTTGGGGTTCAAGTGCCAAGAAGACTCCAGATTAATCTAGGGGTTTATAAGATTTCTAACACAAAACCTGCCAGAAGCAGAGTCGATGCCTCACTTCTGGCAACATCTCCTGCCGAATGACCGTTAACATGAATGAGGTCCAGATGGCATTCATCTTTCTCCAAAGGGGGGAAAAAAATCCATAGTGGATTACAGATATTTTCTCAAAAGTGCAACGTGAGAGAAATTTATCTTTCATCTATAAAAGGCTTCTGGGAATAGTCACGTAGTGTAAGTTGGGCTTTTTAAAAAAAAGTTTTGAAACTGGCCCATTCCTGAGTTTGAAATTTGTCTCTTGATTCTTTTTCCTTTTTAGATTTTATCAGACCTTTTATCGTTTTTATAAGTAAGTCAAGCTGACGAACATATTTCATACACCTTCCTCCTGCTATTGTCCCCATAACAACAGTCCTGTGAACTGATTGGCCCAAAATCACCTAGCAGGATTACATGGTTAAAGTAAGACTAGAATTCACAGTCTCCTGATAATAGCCCAAAATCACCTACCAGGATTTCATGATTAAAGTAAGACTAGAATTCACAGTCTCCTGATAATAGCCCAAAATCACCTACCAGGATTTCATGATTAAAGTAAGACTAAAATTCACAGTCTCCTGATAATGGCCCAAAATCACCTAGCAGGCTTTCATGCCTAAGGCAGGTCTAGAATTCACAGTCACCTGGTTGAATAGCCAAGATCACCCAGCTGACTTTTCATGCTTAAGGTGGAACTAAAACTTACAGTCACCTGGAGATTGGTCAAAAGTCTCCCAGCAGGTTTCAATGCTTCAGGCAGGACTAGAACTCACTGTCTCCTTGTGATTGGCTCCAGGCTACCCAGTTGGCTTTCATGCCTAAGGCAGGACTAGAATTCACAATCTTTTGATTTCTCACCTGATATCTTAACTACGAGACCACGCTGGCTCTACAATTCTGTTTTCAAATTGCTAGGGAGATTGGTTGCATCAGGAATCTCGCTTTCCAGAAGATGGTTATGGGCTTTCTTCGTCCACTCATCTCTCCTAGCAACCTTCTCCCTATAATAGAGGGCACGGGGTTATTTTTCTCTGCCTCCCCCATCAATGGACGAAGCAGCTTTGTCTGACGTTCAGCTTCTGCTGCTTAATATTTAGGAATATCTTCCCTCCATAAGCCACTGCCTGCAATTATCGTTACAAGAACAACTCATTTGATGCTTTCTTTGACACTCTGCTGAGGCGCTCTATATTATTATTTTCAAATCAATGTTGAAATGGATAATTTATATGCGCCAGTGAGCTTTAGTCAAAATTCACAATGCCGCTAAAAATATCTATTGTGCCAATGGGTAAATCCTAGCAAGTCACTGAATCAAAAGGAGCATGACAGAGGTGACTGGGGGATGTAATGGGAACAATTAAGCTGTTTTCTGTTTTCATTGTAAGGGGGGGGAGGGAGAAAGCCGATGTTTCTTGCCTAAATCGAAAAAACGCAAAAAAGAATCCATACCTTGTTCTGATGGCAAACCGCTATAATTTCCTCAATAGCTAATTAATTCTGACACCTCCAGCTACACATCAGAAAGCTCTGAATATTCAGGGAATGATTTGTACCTGATTTGCAAGAGTCTCCAGATTTGCTTTTGTTGTTTAAAATTCAATCTTGAGAAGAAGAAAAAAAGGCTGAAATATAAAGACAGATTGCGATGCTCGGGAGCCCCTGCTGATATAATTTGTAGGAAGGGAGAGAATGGCAGTGCAGACTTTCAAAATCAGGAAGCAGACAGCACAAGTGGTTGTAATATGGACCAAAGGAATGATGCCATGTGATGTTGGGGGGGGGTGAGTCATGTTTTAGGATGCAGGAACGGTGCGTCATATAATCACAGAATCATAAAATTATATACTCATAGAATCATGGAATTATGAAATTATGGAACCATGGTATCATGGAATCATAAAATTATATACTCGTAGAATCATGAAATTATGAAATTATGGAACAATGGTATCAAAGAATCATGGAATTGTGAAATGATGGTATACAATCATGCAGTTATGAAATCATGGAACCATGGTATCATGGAATCATAAAAGTATAGAATCGTAGAATCATGGAATTATGAACTTGTGATGGTATAGAATCATGGAATTATGAAATCATGGAAACATGGTATCATGGAATCATAAAATTATAGAATAGTAGAATCATGGAATTCTGAAATTATGGAACAATGGTATCAAAAAATCATGGAATTGTGAAATGATGATATAGAATCATGCAATTATGAAATCATGGAACTATGGTATCATGGAATCATAAAATTATAGAATTGTAGAATCATGGAGCTGTGGAATTATGGAACCATGGTATCATGGAATCATAAAATTATAGAGTCATAGAATCATGGAGCTATGGAATTATGGAACAATGGTATCAAAGAATTATGGAATTATGAAATGATGGTATAGAATCATAGTATTATGAAATCATAGAACCATGGTATCATGGAATCATAAAATTATAGAATTATAGAATTATGAAATTCTGAAACCATGGTATTATAGAATCATGGGGTTGGAAGGGACCGTGGAGGTCTTCTAGTCCAATCCCCAAATCCTCATACAAATGGTTGCCCAATTTTTCCTTGAAAACCTCCTATAATGGATCACCCATAACTCCAGGAGACAAGCTGCTGGCACTGCTGAATTGTTCTCACCGTCAGAAAATTCCTCCTTATTTCCAGGTTGGGTCTCCCTCTGGTGAGCTTCCATCTATTGCTTCTTGTCCTGGCCTTAGATGCTTTGGAGAATAAATCTACACCCTCTTCCCTGCTGTGGCCACCCTTTAAGTATTGGAAGAAGCTATCATGTCTCCCCTTAGTCTTCTCTTCATTAAGCTAAACATTAAGCTGATTCCCTTAGCTGTTCATCACAGGTTTTAACCTCCAGATCTCCTATCTTCTTTGTTCTTCTTCTCTGCACTCTTTATTTATAAATGCCTAAATAAAATTCTAGTTCAGATTCTTTTCCCCCCTGCCTTGCTAGTTTTCCCAATGCAGAGTTTGGTTTCTTCTATGCAAAAGAGCTTCATAAGTTACTCCCTTTTGCAATAAAAGAGCTCTGATGGTGCAGCAGACCAAAGTACTGTTATTAACATCAGCTGCCTGCAATTACTGTAAGTTCAAATCTCACCAGGCTCAAGGTTGACTCAGCCTTCAATCCTTTCAAGGTAGGTAAAATTGTGGGGGCAATAAGCTGACTTTGTATAAATATATACAAAAGTATGAAGGCTATTGCTTAATGCATTGTAAGCTGCCCTGAGTCTCCGGAGAAGGGTGGCATATAAATCAAATAAAAAAAAAATACCCTAAATACAGCATTAAAAGCTTTCTGATTAGAATTCTAGTCCATGGTTCTTTCACAGCCCAGTGCAACAGCCACAGTCAGACATAATCAATTCATGTACAATCAAAGAATCCAGTCTGGGCCTCATCCAATGTATCAGAGAAAGGCATTAGCCAAGGAATGCCCTCCTAATACGTCGGACGCATTGCAAGTTACCGTTGAGGTACCCGACCAATCAATTGAACGAAATAAATATGCTGTAGATCAGATCCTCTTCCATTAATGAATTGCCACAAATTAATGGTGCACTTTTACAAAGCAACCAAAATAACAACAACCCAAAATATACTATCAGCGATTTGGACTTCCATCAGCTGTGCTTCTCTCCAGTGGTGAAATTCAAATTTTTTTTACTACCGGTTCTGTGGGCGTGGCTTGGTGGACCTGGCTTGGTGGGCGTGGCTTGGTGGGCATGGCAGGGGTAGGATACTGCAAAATCTCCATTCCCACCCCACTCCAGGGGGAAGGATATGGCAAAATCTCCATTCCCACCCCACTCCAGGGGGAAGGATACGGCAAAATCTCCATTCCCACCCCACTCCTGGGGGAAGGATATGGCAAAATCTTCATTCCCACCCCACTCCTGGGGGAAGGATACGGCAAAATCTTCATTCCCACCCCACTCCAGGGGAAGGATACTGCAAAATCTCCATTCTCACCCCATTCCAGGGGGAAGGATATTGCAAAATCTCCATTTCCACCCCACTCCAGGGGAAGGATATTGCAAAATCTCCATTCCCACCCCACTCTGGGGCCAGCCAGAGGTGGCATTTGCCGGTTCTCAAAATTTCCACTACCGATACGCCGAACTACTCAAAATTTCCTCTACCGGTTCTCCAAAACCTGTCAGAACCTGCTGGATTTCACCCCTGCTTCTCTCCCTTTGTTTGAAAGTTATGGCTGTTGCCCCACCTAGGAATACTTAGCTTTCATTGTTGGTTTGTTTTTGTTTTTTCCTCTTCAGGGGATGAAAATTGTCAGCTGCAGATTGAAAAGAAAAAAATAAAAGGAATAGATAAGTCCACTTCATGCAACATAAGGTCATCAGCTGCACGGGGAAACCACTCAACGTTTCCTGAATTCAGATGCAGCGATGACCTTTCCTGTTTTCCGTGTGCAGTGGCATGTCAACGAGATGATTGTCTCACAACGCTTCCTGGTCAGTATCAGTAGTTTATTTATTTACTTATTTATTTTATTCGGCTTATATGCCGCCCTATCTCACAATGGACTCAGGGCGGCTCACAACAATAAAACGCAAGCCACAATAAAAATAAAGACTAAAATCTAAAAAATTTAAAATTAACCCATTAAAACCCTTAAAACCCCATCATCAGACCAGGTCAAGGGATTTGAAAAGCCAGGTTTTTAATTCCAGGCAGAAGCTGCGAAGGTCGGGCGCTAGTCGGAGCTCCAAGGGGAGTTGATTCCAGAGGGTGGGCGCCCCAACCAAGAAGGCTCTACTCCTGAGGGCCGCCAGCCGCCGCTGTCTAGCCGACAGCACCCTGAGTAGGCCCTCTCTATGGGCGCGAACTGGGCGATGGGATGTTGTTGCTGGCGGTAGGTGGTCCGCCAAATATCCTGGTCCTAAGCCATGTAGGCTTTATAGGTCAACACCAGCACCTTGAATCTCACCCGGAGGGCAACCGGTAGCCAATGCAAGCCGCACAGGAGGGGTGTAACATGGAAGTATCGAGATTCTCCCATCACAACCCGCGCAGCTGCATTTTGCACCAGCTGAAGCCTCCAAGTGGTCCTCAAGGGCAGCCCCATGTAGAGAGCGTTGCAGTAGTCAATCCGTGAGGTGACCAGCGCATGAGTAACTGTGCGTAGGGCATCTCGGTCCAAGTAGGGACGCAACTGGCGCACCAGACGTATCGTAGTTGTAACTACCATCTGCAATTTTATTTTATTTTATTATTTTTTTTAGAAAAAAAAGTCCTTTCGGAACACAAAGCTCACACCTCAGAAGTAATCAAAACTTCAAGCTGATAAAGGTGATCGGGCCAGAGGACCTCACTTCGTCTTCTAAGTAAGCACAATGCAAAGCAATCAGATCCTTTTTCCAGTTCATTTCTCTTAATAAATAGAGGGAAGCACTTGCCAGCATGCGAGCGCCAGGTTGGAAATCTAAAACAATGCGGTACAAAGCAGAGGTGGGATTTACATACTGTAGCAGCCGGTTCGCCCAGCACTGGAAATGTGAGCGCATGCACGCTCGAGCTCGCTTCGATCGTTCACACCATCCGCACACGCGTGCAGCATCACATAACACGGCAGTTTGCTCCCTTGAGCTGTCCACGCGTGCTTGCAAAGTCAAACAACATGGCAATTCACTCGTGCGTGCCGTCCGCATATCAAAAACAAAGCAATATAGGACAGGATTGCACCCTGGCAGGTGGGCAGGGATGGGAGCTCCCATCCGCAGGTTGCCGCTACCAGTTCGCCAGAACCAGTCCGAACCGGCTGAATACCACCTCTGGTACAAAGGCGTCACGTTGAAACAAATGTGACACGCCTCCTTTGATGCCGATCATGTAAAACACAATAAAAAAATAATGCAGAATATTTTTTGGTGGTGGGAGGTATAAGAACTAGGGTCAACCTATTTTCCAAAGAACCCGACAGGCCACACAAGGAATCATCATCGTCATCATCATCTTTTAACGACCGCATAATCCCTTGCGACGTGGAGTCGGGCAACTGAATGGAGCTGATTGTTTGCTGGACAGATGCCCTTCCTGTTGCCAATGCAGAGTTACATTCAGCAGATAGATTCTCATCGTGCCCAGAGAGAGAACTATCTGCCTCTACCTAGGATCGAACTCACAGCACCCCCAGTTATGAGGCGAGAGCTCCACCTCTAGGTCACCGCACCACTCGAAGGCCAGGCAAGGAATAATGGATGGAAACTGATCAAGGAGAGATTCAACCTGGAAATAAGGAGACATTTTCTGACAGTGAGAACCATCAACCCATGGAACAGAAGTTGCCTTCAGATGTTGTGGGAGCTTCATCACTGGAAGCTTTCGAGAAGAGATTGGACTGCCTGTCCAGTCAAAAACGGTGTAGGGTTTCCTGCTTGGGTGGAAGGTTGGACTAGATGACCTACAAGGACGCTTCCAACTCTGTTATTCTGTTATGCTTCTTGCATCCACATGCTGGGGAAAAAAAGGTGGACCAGATTGATTTTCCTGACCTGAAATGAAGCTCTGCAACCTGAAATGATCATTGAGAATCAATTTTTGGTTCTTGCTCCTTTCTGTGAGAAAACACACCGTACTACAACGATGCAAAGCATCTTATTAACTTCCCAGAGATTCACGCCACTGCAGCACCACAGCGCTGCCAGCCACCCGGCGTGCACGAGTTCTCCTTGACCCAAGTTCAAATCTATCACACACGTCGTTCCCACTGGAAATAATTTCCTGTGCAAATGTATTTGTCACGAGTGAAATGAGCTGTAGGGGCCACAGCCGTAACTCGGCAGAAGGTACGGTTCCCGCACCGAGCGGGTGATTGGCACGCATCAATGTGAGAATGTCACTTTTTTTTAAAGTTGCCCTTGGATGGGACATCATCCTCCATCAAAGCGGCGGCTGGATGACAGGAAAATTAGAAAGGCATCTGCAACAGCCTTGGCTTGACACATCAAAAAAAGCAAAACGTTGCTCAAGTAGATTTTAAAGAACTCTATTTCCTGCTCCCAAAAGGTTATCGGTTCCAGCTTTTTCATGCTGATGCTTTTGTTGTTGTTGTTGTTGTTGTTGTTGTTGTTGTTTACAAAGCTCATGCTGGTTTATTTTCCAAGATAGCAACATTCCACTCTTTGGTTGAGCAGTTTGCTGATCAGAGAAGCGAGCCGATCGGTGGTAATGAAATAACTCTGCAAATTAGGGGGAAAAAATGTATAAGA
Organism: Arizona elegans; assembly: GCA_022577455.1. NCBI lineage: Eukaryota > Metazoa > Chordata > Lepidosauria > Squamata > Colubridae > Arizona > Arizona elegans. Next base: position 1,399,481 of record JAKOOJ010000015.1, on the reverse strand, counting down.
AGAAATAAGGATGCATGTACATCGTCATTAGCAATGAAGAGATCAACTTTCTCTCTTTATTTTTCAATCCTGAGTTAGGAAAACACAACATTCTTGTTACTGCTACTGCTGTCATTTACTCTTAGAGAGAGTGGCTGGGGTTTACACGCCTCATTAATTCATGCTGGTTAAATATGTTATATTGGAAGCTAGATACTGTGGCTTGGAAACCATGGTTTAGGCCCGTGATGGCGAACCTATGGCACGCGTGCCAGAAGTGGCATACAGTGCCATCTCTGCATGTGCGCCAGGGGTGAAATCCAGCAGGTTCTGACAAGTTCTGTAGCGGAAATTTTGAGCAGTTCGGAGAACCGGCAAATGCCACCTCTGGCTGGCTCCAGAGTGCAGTGGGAATGGGGATTTTGCAATATCCTTTCCCTGGAGTGGGGTGGAAATGGAGATTTTGCAATATCCTTTCCCTGGAGTGGGGAGGGAATGGAGATTTTGCAATATTCTTCCCCAGGAGTGGGTAGGGAATGGGGATTTTGCAATATCCTTTCCCTGGAGTGGGGTGGGAATGGAGATTTTGCAATATTCTTCCCCAGGAGTGGGGAGGGAATGGGGATTTTGCAATATCCTTTCCCTGGAGTGGGGTGGGAATGGAGATTCTGCAATATCCTTCCCCCAGGAGTGAGGAGGGAATGGGGATTTTGCAATATCCTTTCCCTGGAGTGGGGTGGGAATGGAGATTCTGCAATATCCTTCCCCCAGGAGCGGGGAGGGAATGGGGATTTTGCAGTATCCTTCCCCTGCCATGCCCACCAAGCCACGCCCACCAAGCCACGCCCACAGAACCGGTACTAAAAAAAATTGGATTTCACCATGGATGTGCGTACCAGAGACCAGGAGAGCAGCCTTTCGGGGCGCAGATGCCTGCTGGTGGCTCCTCTTCCGGTTTCCCGCACGCATGCTTCCGTTTTGGCACTCAGTGCCAAAAAGGTTTGCCAACACTGGTTTAGGCCTTTAATGGCATATTTTGGCCAGGCTCAAAAGGGACATTAATTATTAAGGATAATTAATGTAGTTATTAAATATCCTCATTCAAAGGTTTCATTTTCCATTCTGCCACATTAAGGTTACTGTACATTCAGACAACATCATTATCCAGGTCAATGAAAATATATTTAGCTTATATTCTGCTTGAGAATCTGGGCAATAATGACACGGGGAACTAAGTTTCAAAACATGACCCAGTTACAAGCCTTAGAAAAACCAAGTTTCGCTCGGGAGATTGGCAAGAAAATTCCACTTTTGTTCTACCCTGAAAGAGTATAATAGGAGAAAGTAATAGACAATAAACATGGAATTAACACTAAAAGGGTAGGATTCCATCCTGCTTAGCACAATTAATTTGAGACAAAATGTGTATTGAAAATAAAAGCAGAAATCTGCATATAACAAAGAGTGAATTCCAATAAAATCTAATCAAGTCATAAAAGGAACCCCTTTTATGTCTCCCCCTTCCTCTTTAATTTGCAGATATTTCCAGTTCACGCATTCTCTTAATTTAACTTTTTTGTGCATTAGTGAATAATTGTTTCTTGCTTCTTCTTCTTCTTTTTTTTTAATGAAATATATTGAAATACGCTTCCCTTAAAATTACATTTAACCTCCTGCTAGGTGTAAAACTAATTTGACAAAGCGATAAACAAAAAAAATAAAATAAAAAAATAAAGGTAACTATTAAATCCCAGTAGTGAAATATTTCCCTTATCACTTATTTTTGCAAATTGCATACCTAACTTGCTGATTTCAGATTCCTGCTTAATTAAAAACGTGTATTTCTCTCAAGTGCTGCTTGAAAGTAGCATGCTTTAATACATGCATCCGATTTTTGAGACAAGGCCATTAAATCAGAGATGGGATTCACTTACAGTTATTACCGATACACCCAGCACCGAAAATGTGAACATGCGTGGGGCATCACAAAACACGGAAATTCGCTCATGCGCGCCATCCACACTATGGATACCACTTCTGCATTAAATGCAAAGAAATATTGCATTTGACTAGAATTGAAATGAAATCTGTTTTCTCTCTTAAATGGGTCTTGTCAACCTCAACAGAAGCATATCCGTTGCTTAAAAAAAAAATAGATTAAAAAAATTTTAGACTCTGCAGAAATGAATAGACTAACTTTGATGATCAAAGAAAGAGAGGATTTAGACTATTTTAAGATATGGGATCAATTTTACCATTGGTTAGAAAAGAGATAGAGATAAGCAAACTGATAGTTATGTAAGAAAATGGTATAATTAGAATACCGTGCTTTTGGAGAAATGTTGTAATAGATTTGGTGAAAATGAAGACAGAAGAAACAACAAGAGCCTTGGTGGCGCAGCAGACTAAAGGGCTGTTAAGTAGCACCAGCTGCCTGCAATTACTGCAAGTTCGAATCACACCAGGCTCAAGGTTGACTTAGCCTTCCATCCTTTCGAGGTAGGTAAAATGAGGACCCGGCTTGTGGGGGCAATAAGCTGATTTTGTATAAAAAAGAACACCACTTAGGGGGCCCCCGAAAGCCCTACTAAGCAGGTATATACAAAAGTATGAAGGCTGTTGCTTAACGCATTGTAAGCCGCCCTGAGTCTCCGGAGAAGGGTGGCATATAAATTGAATAAATAAATAAATAAATAAATAAATAAATAAATAAATAAATAAATAAATAAATAAACAAACAAACAAACAAACAAACAGATGAAGCCGTGGAGAAAACATCGAGATGTCGCATGGAAGGAATGACTGGTGCTTGTTTGCTTGTTTGTGTATAAAATAAAATAAAATAAAAACTTAAAAAGAAGAAGCATATCCATTGCCACAAGCTTCAATTTACTCAAGGTCTTCTAGTCCAATCCCCTGCTTAGGCAGGAAACCCTACACCACTTCAGACAAATGGTTGTGCAATCTGTTCTTAAAAACTTCCAGTGTTAGAGTGTTTACAACTTCTGGAGGCAAGTTGTTCCACTGATTAATTGTTCTAACAGTCAGGAAATTTCTCCTTAGTTCTAGGTTGCTTCTCTCTTTGATTAGTTTCCACCCATTGCTTCTTGTCCTCAGGTGCTTTGGAGAATAGCTTGATTCCAGGGGTAAAATCTATTTACCTTCCCTACCGGTTCAGAAGTGCACGCGCCGCAGGCACAGAGGGTAAAAAACAGGTTACTTCCTGTTTGGCGTTTGGGTGGGTGGGCGGAGCCTCGCACCACTGCCGCTTCTGGTCCCCCCGAACCGGTGCGAACCAGTAGCATTTCACCCCTGCTTGACTCCCTCTTCTTTGTGGCAGACCCTGAGATATTGAAACATTGCTTCAAGTTACCCCTAGTTCTTCTTTTCATCAGACTAGATGTACCCAGTTTCTGCAATCGTTCTTTATATTAATATCCATTGTTACCTCAGTAACAGTAACAGAATTGGAAGGGATCTTGGCAGTTATATGTTTTAGCCTCCAGTCCCCTAATCATCTTTGTTGCTCTATTGGAAGCTGAAGAAGCTTCTTGGATGAGAAGTGAAACGTCTTCAAAGAAAACCCAGAAAGTCCAGTTGCCTCTTGAAAAATCACCTTTCCTGACAACCATGACCTGGAGGACTGAGAATCTCCAGAGACATTTATGGGAATGAAACTTCAGGACACCCTTTCTAGACTGAAAGACTTTGGAGAGATATGCCTATTTGTAAAACGTGATCATACGTCGTATCGTTATATTCTATTATAAATTATTATTTTATTATACACATACTTGATGAAGATGCACGCAGCGCAGATGTACCTTTTTTGAAAACCTGTTGTGGCCCCGCCCTCTGAGCCTGTCCCATCGGAGGAAGAAAGCTCCGAGCATGAGGAAGAGGAGTCAGCCAGGCCTCCCTCTCCAGGGCCCTCCCCTCTGGCATTGTCTCAGGTGCCGGCCGAGGGAGAGGAGATCAGCAGGGAGACAGCTGGTTCGTCTCAGAGTGATGAAGAAACATCATTCCTGGACGCACGCCTCCGAAGGCGTGATAAACGATTGCAGCAGCTTAGGAGGCGTGCTAGGGATTAGAACTGAGTCACTGGACCACACCCCAGAGACTATATAATGGAGGGTAGTGGTCAGGGATCCTTGTGACGAACAAAAGCAAACCTTGGATAGTCACTAAAGCCTCGTCCGGAACTGCTGGGAGAAATATTATTTCTGCTTGGACTTTTTTGTACATTAGTATCTTATCTTTCTGTTTGTGAAAATAAAGGCATTTGGCAGACGGTGTGTCTATCGCTGCCAAGTGGGAGATAAGACCTGGGTGCGTTCCAAAGTGTTTCCTTAACCCTCAGCTGGCTGTGTTTGTGTGTGTGTGGGGACGGGGACAGATCAAAACCGTATTTCACAACATTTATCAAATGAATCCAGCTAGATCCTAGATGAAATTTTAACTCCAGGATGATACCTGGAGTTTGAAGCGAGTGAGCATTTGGGGCTGAAACAAGAAAAGGTTAACAAGGCGATATCATGATGTTTCATTTTAGAAGATTGGAAAAGTGGCAAGGGAGAAGCTAAAGTAACTGCGGTTGACACAGGAGCAGAGCTGCTATGGAAACAAGGACTTAACAAGTAGGAGAAAACAGTCTTTTGTGGGAGTAACGCCCCTTGCCAGACTTTTGGGTAGGGATATGAATCAAATGGGTCCTTGATGGCTCAGCAGTTAAAGACGCTGAGTTTGTCAGCTGGAAAGCTAATATCCCATGTTCGAGAGCCGAGCATCAGATAACAGGGTGAGCTGAGCTCCCCTTACTTGCCTCAGCTGCTGCCAACTTAATAGTTCAAAAGCATGCAAATGTGATTAGATAAATAGGTACCATTTCAGTGGGAAGATAACAGAATTATGTGTGCCTTTGGTGCATAGCCATGCTGGCGCACATGACCACAGAAAATGTCTTTGGAGAAGGCTGGCTCCTTTGACCAAGAAACAGAGATAAGCATTGCCCCTAGAGTCAGACCCAACTAGACATGGGAAATCTTTACCTTTACCTATGAATCAAATTAGAAACTAGAACTAGAACTAACGAATTAGAACTAAGAAGAAATTTCCTGACAGTTAGAACAGTTAAGCAGTGGAACAACTTCAGAAGTTGTGCTGAACTTCTCCAGTGCTCCAACACTGGAAGTTTTTAAGAAGATGTTGGATAATCATTTGTCTACAGAGCCTTGATAGTTCAGTGGTCTACGCACCCTGTTATTAACACAGCTGCCTGCAATTTACTGCTGGTTCGAATCTCTCCAAGGCTCAAGGTTGACTCAGCCTTCCATCCTTTCTAAGGTAGGTGAAATGAGGACCCAGTTTGCGGGGGCAATAAGCTGACTTTGTAAAAATATACAAAAGGATGAAGGCTATTGCTTAACGCACTGTAAGCTGCCCCGAGTCTCCGGAGAAGGGCGGCATATAAATCAAATTTAAAAAAAAAATGTGGTGTAGGGTTTCCTGCTTAAGCAGGGGGTTGGACTAGAAGACCTCCAAGGTCCCTTTCAACTCTGTTATTCTATTCTATTTCCCAGTATGTAACTTTTCTCAAATTTAACAATCTTGATGCGGATGACACCAGCTGAATGTGTAGAGAGAAATGTTGATGTCTCCTTAAATAGAACATCAGAAAGAAATTGTGTTAAGGGTGGAAGAAAGCAAGAAAACCTGAGATGGGGAAAATAAAATAAAGTATACTGATGATTTTTCTGTTCCTGTTAAGGAGTCGGAAAGCAGCTCTGCTGATTTAAAAAAATCTCCATTGCAACTCCTCCCTAATATTAACAAAGCCAACGATGCTTAGGGAGTCCTGCAAAGGTTTGATTTAGTTAAAGGTGCTTTCTCAGTGAGAATAGATATTTGCTAAAATGGACATTGATGGCTTTCGGCTATTGGCAATTGCTGTCAAGAAGTTCCTTCACAATTGCCTGTGAAAAATCAGGATCACATGTAAAGTTCCAGTTCAGAAAATTTATTGCTTAAGCCTACAACACAAGAATCTAGTCAACTAATGGTTAATACTAAATTGGTGCTAGATAAAAGTTAACAGAATGCAACGGGAACTGGGCTTGAAGCATTTGTGGATATGTAATGATTCTAGGTTGAGTTCTCTCCTAATTCTGTCCTCTAGGCTCTGTCTCTTCTTCTCTTACAATTACCCAGTTCTAACTGGTAATTAACTGGTAATTAACTGATAACTGGTAAAAGGATGTGGTGGTTGAGTGGCTAAGATGCTGAGCTTGTCGATCGAAAGGTTGGCAGTTCAGCAGTTCGAATCCCTAGTGCCACGTAACGGCGTGAGCTCCCATTACTTGTCCCAGCTTCTGCCAACCTAACAGTTTGAAAGCACATAAAAAATGCAAGTAGAAAAATAGGGACCACCTTTGGTGGGAAGGTAACAGCATTCCGTGCGCCTTTGGCGTTGAGTCATGCCGGCCACAGGATCACGGAGACGTCTTCGGACAGCGCTGGCTCTTCGGCTTTGAAACGGAGATCAGCACTGCCCCCTAGAGTCAGGAACGACTAGCCCATATGTGCGAGGGGAACCTTTACCTTTAACTAGTAATGAAGGAACATGTTCAATATGACAATTCTACCTCTGATCTACCTCTGAATTTTCTACACAGAATCTAAGAAAGCTGCCTTTCTAATCTTAAATTATCTTAGATTTATATTTCAAGCTCAACATTCACAATCTTCCAACCCATGCTTAGACTGAAACTGAAGAGCTGTTTCTAACATGTGCCATTTCTCACCATATGTTTCCCAGATTACTGTTTGCCACAGTGGGGCCACTGCTAATAATATTCTTATTTATTTTTAGTTATCCAACTGCACTTGGTTAACACATTGGAAAGCAAACTCAGAAAATCACAAACTCTCAACCATTGTGCACCTAATTCTAGGTATACTCTAAGATCTATAATGTCTTAGATAAAAAGCCAAAAAAAAAATGTATGCATTTGGGAAAAGGCTCATAAAACAAGGAAGGGAGGAAAGAATGGAGGGAGAGAGGGAGGAAAGGGGGCAGAGGGGAAGGGAAGGAGAGTGAATGAGGAAAGGAGGGAAGGAGGGAGGCAGGGGGAAGTGAAGGAAGTAGAATGAATGAGGAAGGAAGGAAGGAAGGAAGGAAGGAAGGAAGGAAGGAAGGAAGGAAGGAAGGAAGGAAGGAAATAAATTTATAAAGATATTCAAATGCTGTGGTGTTCTGGTCAAAGACAGAATAGAAATATTAGACACCAGACTGCATGGGGGGGTGGGGGGGTCCTCATTTTGTGAAAAGGGTATCTCTGGTCCGAGGCTTCATGGGTTCGGGAGGGTGATGTAACCGCCACACGGTTTGTTGCCAAGTACCACCGTCGGTACCCAGACAAGCCGGGGCCTCTATTGTCTTAAAGCGCTCACTATTGTTCCTATGTTTTAGACACCGTCTCCATGGTAGAGGGGGCTGCATGTCAGCCCCAGCCCTGCGACAGTACTTGGGGCCGCCATTTGTGTGGGGATCGCCATTCCACTGCTGCACACTTTCGCCGACGACCCTTACTGTGTGCCTCTCACTTCGCCTTCCCAGCTGCATGCTAGATGACGTCAGGGTCATGGACTGAGGCAGTTTATCAACCTTTATCCCTTTAAGGAAGGACGGAGCAGCCGGAACAACTGAAGTGGCTTGTGATGGATTGGGGAGGGAGAGGGAGGATACAAGGTAATTGGATAATTGAGTGATTACACTGGGGTGGAGCTGTATGGTGATTAAAAGGTAATGGGGAGCACAGAGCGTCTGCTCCAACAAAGATTCCTTTCTGTAACAATTTAAGGTGGTCAGTTAGTACCAATGGTAAAATCCAATTTTTTTTACTACCGTTCTGTGGGCGTGGCTTGGTGGGCATGGTGTGGCTTGGTAGGCTTGGCTTGGTGGGTGTGGCAGGGGAAGGATGCTGCAAAATCTCCATTCCCACCAGTTGCTGGTTCTCTGAACTACTCAACATTTCTGCTACCAGTTCTCCAGAACCTGCTGGTTTTCACCCCTGGTTAGTACTGGTATCAGGATAAACAGACTTGGTGACTGCTTTTGCGTACTGAGGTTTATTTTTCCAGTCTTTATGGAACCCGACAGGAACTGTATAAGCCATGGTATTCTCATGATTCAGTAGCATTGAAAGTTGAGCTTTAAAGAAGCAAGAGTATCGACATCTTTGAATTTTGGTGTGGGAGAAGATTCCTGATTAACCAGGAAAACAAACCAATGGAACATTGAACAAAGTAACCCAGATTTCTTACTCAACACCAGGCTCAAATTATTCTTTCAACCAGACACATTATGTGAAGACCTAACATTCTTGGAGAAGACTCTTATGCTGGGAAACATAGAAGAAACAGAAGAAGAAGATGATGATGACCGGCAGGAAGATGGATGACCTCAGTAACAATGGCAGTAAGTGTACCATTGGGAGAAGTTGAAAGAACAGATGAGGAATAGATCATCATGAAGAAAATCTATGAGGTCAAAAGCAACTTGATGGAACATCATCAGTTAGTCAATCTATCAAATGTCAACTCGCAAAGCATCCCTGGCCTGCTCTCGAATGTCCATAGGCAAGGGGGATGGGAAAAATGCTTGCTGTCAGGGTTCTGTCAGATGCCCTAATTAAATCATGAGTTTCAAGCCAAGCTTCGAAAGAAAACCAGTTATTTATTAGGTGCTTTATCTCGGCACATTCCAAGTGAAGCCAACTCCGACCTCACATAATTTACGGCCCAGAATTGACCCTGTTTCCCCCCTACCCCCAGGGTATGTCATCAGTCACATTCGCCAACGGAACAATTTCACAGGATGTAGAGATCACTCCCTTTGGCCGCTGTGGGTAACCCTGGGAGACAGCCTTGAGAGAGGTATGTCTGGAATGCACTTTTGTTTTTGGCTGTTATGCTGCTTCACCCCCTTGCCTATGGCAACTCGAGAGCAGGCCAGGGATGCATCCGTAGGAAACCTGACATCAAAGATAAGTCAACAATCATTAGCTACAGAAGTTCATCCATCTTTAACTGTGTTCTTTGCTGTTTATCACTTTCAGGTTCTTTGGGTATTAACTTTCAGCTTTACAATCCTTGCATTTGCAGATTGTTCTGTGGTTGTCCTAAGTGAGATTTCATTACCATCCATGAAATCACCTCTCTTCTGCCATCCCATGGTCAACATCAATGGTCAGCATTTCCAAGCAGAAGAGTCCAATCATTGAGAAAACCAACTTCTTTTTACACAATAAATGCTTTGACCCCTAGCACTGGGCACTTCTGTTTGCAGAAGAATCAGCAAAAGATAAAAGAACATGTCCCAAAAAATATTATTTTCATTACTTTATAGATTTTTTTTTCACCTTAAGGTAAAATCACACACATACACATAAGAAAACCAAATAGTCTTGATAGAAACTCTATTTATGCACTTTGTCTTTGTCAGCATAATAATTTTCTTTTCATTTTTTTTATTCAAAAACAACAATAATCACACAGAACAGAATAGAAGTTATTGCCTCATTGTCTGGTATTGATTTTGTGAGTTGATTCAGTAATTTGGCCGTGCAATTTTGCAACTTTTTCGGATATGCCCTTGAAATTTCTGTTGTATCAGCCACCCATCCATGGCCCATATCTTGGTTTTCATTGTATTTGGAGAAAATTCCCCTCTGGGTTTTGTTGTTGTTGTTGTTTGTTTGTTTGTTTGTTTGCCCTCTAACAATAACACATTTAGCTGATAATAGAAATAAATGAACCAAACCTCTCTGCTGGATTATCTGTGGCTTCTCATCATAAAAATAACAAACAAATCACTGAGTTGAACGACCAGAAAAAGGAAATACAATTTTTTCATCATTTGCTCACAAATGATTGCCCGGAATTAACCACTATCACAACAAATGAGAAGTTTGTACAGCTTCTCCCACGTAATGTAGAATTGTCAGAGGTGGTATTCAGCTGGTTCGGACCGGTTCGGGCGAACTGGTAGTGGAAATTTATGTAATTTTCTTGCTTAGTAACAGAAATTTAGCAGGGGTGGGATTCAGCTGGTTTGGACCAGTTTAGGCAAACTGGATGCTAATTTTACATCTCGTTCACCAAACCAGTAGTTGCAAGGTCTGGCTGGCCCCGCCCACCCTGCCCCACCCCTCTCAGGAATCTCCACGTGGCCCGTTTTGGATGCCAAGTAAGTGCAATGCCTGCACGGAGATTCTGGGAGGGTGAAAAACAGGCCTTCCAGAAGTTCCGGAAGACCAGAAACAGGCTCATTTCCAGCCTCCAGAGGGCCTCTAGAGTCCGGGGAAGGCTGGTTTTGCCCTCAAGGAAACCCTCCAGAGCCTGGGGAGAGTGAAAAACGGGCCTCCTGGAAGTTCCAGTGGTCCTCCAGAGCCTAGGGAGGCCGTTTTCACCCTCCCAGAGGCTCAATGAAAGCCTCCAGAGCTTGGGGAGGGTGAAAATGCCCCCCACCATGGTGCGGAGGCCAAGTAGGCCATGCCCACCATGGCCACACCCATCCAGCAACCTGGCAGAGAACCATTTGCTAAAAGTTTTGAATCCCATCCCTGAAATTTAGCAATTGTGCTCATAAGTCAAAGATTACCTGTACATCAAAGCCGGGTCATCTCATTTCTAATAGAAGACCTGTTGACTACTTCTTATGTTGTAATTTTAATCTTCTTTTAATAAATTTCCTTCTTGATCCTTGGGTTAGGTATGTCCCATCTAGACAGGAAGGAAGGATGTCTAATAATAAGCTTAGCACGTTGTACAATGACAGCTGCTGGGATTGAAGCTAACCTGAATCTGAGCATTGTGTGAAGACAGGCGAAGAATGACGAAGGTTGGATCCGTCTCAGCAGTTCTCCGTGAAGTCAGGCACAGGTTCTTTTGTGGGCGTGCATGATTAATTTCATTTAGGAAAATATCAAAATCTGGGCATGCACCCGTCAGTCTACCCAATGATCTTTCCATTCCTGCCTAGTAGAAATTTCTGAATATATGTTAATTATGTAAAGGAAAGCATTTTTACACCAATATCTCAGTTTTTCAGAGCACTCAGAAAGCCTACGCTTACCAATTAATTGAGGCTATTAAAGGACATTCTGTGACTTTCTTGTGTTCAGCGACTCTGCAGATATAATCCTCCACTTTAGCGGCTGAAATTATGGATTGTTTCAGAAAATGAATGAGATGCAAATTCGGCTGCAGAGCAGGGTAAAATCCAAGCCAGAAAATGATTGGTAGACTGCATTCCCCCCCACCTTCTTGCTTATATCCAAAAAAATTTCAGGAGTAGCGAAATCGCAACATGATAGAAATTAAGGATCATGACAGTAATTCCAGCCTACCGAATTATTTCCATCCATATATCAAGCGGGAGCAGCCAGACCAATTTCAATGAGCAATCAAATGTGGGTTGTTGTTTTAAATTGCTATTAGGCCAGTGTACTTTTTTTCAATCAACAAAATCCTTCCAAATGGTGCTAATAAACAAAACAATTTTCTGGAGGCATGGCAGAAAGCGATCACGTGATGCGTAGGCTGTAGCGTTATCGGATAATCTAATCTTTCCAGCTCAAATTCATCCACAGTTAACTCTTCGCTTTAAGCTGCAAGCGGCCAAACAAAACTGTATCTACTTTTAGCTCCATTGTCCTGTGAAATTAAATTTGGACAAGGAGCAGGGGTTATTTTTAAGAAACAAACAAATGAGAAGATTTGCCACACATATTCTTAGTAAATCTGTCCATGAGACTCAGTACGGAAAAAAACGAACTTATTTTTGTGCATATTTGTAGAATCAATCCCATTCAGAAGATAAGTGAACATGAGGACAATTCAGGGGCGGGGGCTCACTGGTATGGATGTCAAGTAAAAATACATTTAAGATGTTCCAACGTTCTGGAGATGTTGACCTTCTTGCTTGAAGCTTGCAAGGTTTTTGAATCTTTACCTAAAATCTTGATTTTAGTTGAAAATAGACTTGCAACATTTGGTTATGAGTCTCATGGGTAATGAGTCTTATGAGATTTAGTAATATAGTTTTTTGGATGTCGTGATTAATTAATTGAATACCATGAAGTTGTTGTTTTACTCCTAAACGCAAAGGTAAAGGTTCCTCTCGCACATATGTGCTAGTCGTTCCTGACTCTAGGGGGCGGTGCTCATCTCCGTTTCAAAGCCGAAGAGCCAGCGCTGTCCAAAGACATCTCCATGGTCATGTGTCCGGCATGACTAAATGCCAAAGGCGCACGGAATGCTGTTACCTTCCCACCAAAGGTGGTCCCTATTTTTCTACTTGCATTTTTTAAATGCTTACGAACTGCTAGGTTGGCAGAAGCTGGGATGAGTCACGGGAGCTCATCCCGTTATGCGGCACTAGGGATTCGAACCACTAAACTGCAGAACTTTTGATCGACAAGCTCAGCGTCTTAGCCACCAAGCAACCGCGTCCCAATGTAGGAATGGAAAGTATCAGATTATTAAGCTAAATCTTCTCATAATGAGTTCATAATGTGCTAATTTGAGCCTGCTCCTTTGTGCCTTTGTGTCAATTATTCAATGATCTCTTGCTGTTCTTGGCTGTCCAACTACATTTTCAGGAGTCTTCTCCAAATCAAGATTCAAAGGCATTCACCTCTTCCTATCATGCTTCTTCAAAGTCCATTTGGATATTTTAGTGGGTTTTTTTTCAAATTAAAAAAAAAACTTACATAATTTTGAGATCTTGAGAATAGCATCAGGATGCTACGGTACCTACTTGTGTCATTTCCCAATTAGAAGTGAATATGGAGGACCTCAAAACCTTAGGATGACAACATAACCATTTCCATTAAAAAACGAGGACCTGTCATTTTAGTGCCGCTTGCTGTAATTAAGCATATATTTATATGTGTGGAAGGCAGAATGTCTTAAAAAGGGATGATTCAAATCAAAAATGCACAAAGACCCAGGGGCACACATAATTCCTAATGTCCCTCCCAAAGTTGTCACCAAAATGCCATTTTTAACATGACGCGAGGGGAAAGTTATTCACTGCACGAATAATCCTAATAGCAGCATTTGATCTTAATCGCATTCACATTTAAATTAATTCATGCTGTAGTCCAAATCCATTTCTGTGCCTGTCCAGTGTGGCTCTCGGTTTGGGAAAAAAAAAAAGTTGTCTGCTCCAATTTGAGATCTGATAAGATCAGACTGACTGCAAGATGGGCTGAATGAACAATATAGGTTTACAAAAATCAACATGTTACACCAGCCTTTCACCAATTGTTATGCGTGCAAAGAGATGCGAGATAAGAAGCGGTGATTGTTATGAAGGTGAAAGTGGAGGCGATGAGGATGAAGATGATGAAGACGATGAAAATAATGAAAATGATTAAGAATAGAATAGAATAGAATAGAATAGAATAGAATAGAATAGAATAGAATAGAATAGAATAGAATAGAATAGATAGAATAGAATAATGGGATGGGATGGGATGGGATGGGATGGGATGGGATGGGATGGGGTAGAGTGGAGTGGAGTGGAGTGGAGTGGAGTGGAGTAGAGTAGAGTAGAGTAGAGTAGAGTAGAGTAGAGTAGAGTAGAGTAGAATAGAATAGAATAGAATAGAATAGAATAGAATAGAATAGAATAAAATAAAATAGAATAGAATAGAATAGAATAGAATAGAATAGAATAGAATAGAATAGAATAGAATAGAATAGAATAGAATAGAATAGAATAGAATTCTTTATTGGCCGTGTGTGGGACACACAAGGAATTTGTCTCTGGTGCATAAACTCTCAGTGTACATACAGCAATAGTGATAGATTCAGGGGTGGGATTCAAAAATTTTAGCAAGAGGTTCTCTGCCCAGTTGGTGGTGGGTGTGGGCATGGGGGTGTGGCATAGTCAGCCTCTTGCACCATGATGGGGGGTGTTTTTGCCCTCCCCGTGCTCCGGAGGCTTTCTTCGAGCCTCCGGGAGGACATAAACAGCCTTCCCAGGCTCTGGAGGCCCTCTGGAGGCTGGAAACAGGCCCATTTCTGGCCTTCCTGAACTTCTAGTAGGCCTGTTTTTTTTCCCTCCCTGAGTCTTCGCATGTGCCCTGCACTTACCTGAATCCAAAATGGGCCACGTGGGGACTCCTTGGAGGGGCGGGGTGGGGTGGGCGGAGCCAGCCAGGAGTGGGATTTGGGGGTTGTCCGAACTGCACAGAATCTTAGCTAGAGGTTCTCCCGAATCCCTATGAACCCCCAGCAGCCCACCCCTGGATAGATCATTATCATAGTCATTGTAAAAATACATTCATCATAAAACATTAGATGCAACACTTAGTGATAGTCATGGATACTAAATAAGCAATCAACATAAATCATACTTGGATACTAAGTAAACAATATAAATTGTAAGTTACAAGCCATAAAGTTATAGCCATGAGAAGATAAGGAGATAGATAATAGGAAAGATGAGAATAATGGTGGCAATATTGCCTGATGAAGATAGACGAAGAATATGGAGATGAATTTGAGCTGGCAATCAAAAAGCAATTCCATTGCTTTGCGCTCTCTGAGAGAACAAGAAAGAGATGCTGTGCTAGTGGAAGCTTGCAGAATATCTCAGTCTTCATTTTACTGACCTCAGTCAGAAGGGTGCAAGGCTGCATCAACCTTGAGACGGTGAGAATCGAACTCCTGGCAGTGTGCAGAGTTAACCTGCAATAGCAAGCAATAGCAATAGCACTTACACTTAAATAACACCCTGCACTGTTTTGCAGCCCTCTCTAAGCGGTTTACAAGGTCAGCACATTGCCCAACAATCCAGGTCCTCATTTGACCGACCTCGGAAGGTTGGAAGCCTTGAGTCAGCCTTGAACTGGTCAGGATCGAACTGATAGCAGTGGGCAGAGTCAGCCTGCAATACAACATTCTAACCACTGTGCCACCTCAGTTCTTCAAGAAAAGCTTGAGAAACTTGGGCCTAGACCATCAAATTCCTGCAGTGGCTGAAGTCCACATGTCCACCAAGCTAAAAAAACAGGCTCTTCCTAAAACAGAATACCATTGGTGCAGGGGTGGGCTGCTGGGGGTTCCCAGGGGTTCAGGAAAACCTCTAGCTAAGATTCTGTGTGGTTCGGAGAACCTCCAAATCCCACTCCTGGCCGGCTCCACCCCACCACACCCCTCCCAGGAGTCCCCACGCAGCCCATTTTGGATGCAGATAAGTGCAGGGTATGCGCGGAGGGCAAAAAATGGATCTACGGGAAGTTCGGGCTGTTTTCGCCCTCCTGCAGGCTCAAGGAAAGCCTCCGGAGCCTGGGGTGGGCAAAAACACCCCCTCTGCCATGGTGCAGGAGGCCAACTAGGCCACACCCACCATGGCCACGCCCACCTGGCAACAGGGCAGAGAACCCCTTGCTAAAATTTTTGAAGCCCAGGAAAAACCTGGCTAGAGGAAAAACATGTGTGTGTGTGTGTGTGTGTGTGTGTGTTAATATTTAAAAACCCATAACGTGTCCAACCAGACCTTCCTATTTCCCCTATAATTAGTCACTAGTAAGTAAAACAAATTACGTGGTTGATAAACACACACACGCAATTATATTTTCAAAGTGATTGTATTTACGCCTGGAAGATGGGCCTGTTTTGTGAATGTGTAATCAGGGATATAAAATTGGAAGGAACACAAAACCCGAGCACAGCTAATTTGGTAGGAAAGGCAAATTAATGGTATGCCATAGGCCCCGTGTGTGCATTGCCCTGATAAACTTATTACTGGCAGAGTTCCCTTCCACATGGAGTCTGGTAATCCTTTTTTCAGTTGGTGTCCTCCTTTATTAGTATTTGGGGGGGGATGTTGTTTATAAAATGAAGATTTGCACCAGCTCAGATAAGAGAAGACCTATTACCTCCAACTTAAGCAGCTTAATTGCAAACAAGCTGAACTGCTGTTATAACTTTTTTCACTCTTCCTTCCTCTCTCTCTCTCTCTATCTCTCTCTCTCTCTCTCTCTCATTCTCTCTCTCTCTCTCTTTCTTTCTCTCTCTCTGTGTATCTGTCTCTGTCTCTCTCCGTGTCTTTCTCTTTCTCCTCTCTCTTTCTCTCTCTCTCTCTGTCTCTCTCTCTGTTGCTCTGTCTCTCTGTGTCTGTGTGTGTCTTGATTGACAGACGTGAGGGTGGTTGACTCTTTGCTATTAAGACATCTTTTGTTTGCCCATCATAGGAGCGACAGTTTTCCCCCGAATGCCATCACTCTGCTAAACAACTAATTCCCACAACACTGTCAAATTAATTATTAAGACCGTAGTTCTTCTCATCCTTACTAATACCTATCTCTTCCAATTTATGGCTATATCCATGTTGCTTTTATCTTTACAACTTATATTGTTTTTATTGTTTCCTAGTATGATTTGATTGCTTATTAGTATCTTATGACTATCACTAAGTGTTGTATCTTATGATTCTTGATGAATATATTTTATTTTTTTCTTTATTTACACTGAGAGCGTTTGCACCAAAGACAAATTCCTTGTGTGTCCAATCACACTTGGCCAATAAAGAATTCTATTCTATTCTATTCTATTCTATTCTATTCTATTCTATTCTATTCTATTCTATTCTGTTCTGTTCTGTTCTGTTCTGTTCTGTTCTGTTCTGTTCGGTTTGGTTCGGTTCGGTTCGGTTCAGTTTTAATTCTGTGTTGCAGTTGTGGCATTTGTAGAAGTTGATTCAACAAACCAATAAACAAAAAGAGAGGTGTGTTGTAGTAATTTGTAGAATTGTAGATAGAGTTGTGGCCAGTGGTGAAATCCAATTTTTTTTACTACCGGTTCTGTGGGCATGGTGTGGTGGGCATGGCAGGGGAAGGATACTGCAAAATCTCCATTCCCACCCCAATCTGGGGCCAGCCAGAGGTGGTATTTGCCAGTTCTCCTAACTACTCAAAATTTCCGCTAC
Source organism: Arizona elegans (assembly GCA_022577455.1). NCBI lineage: Eukaryota > Metazoa > Chordata > Lepidosauria > Squamata > Colubridae > Arizona > Arizona elegans. Next base: position 1,382,500 of record JAKOOJ010000015.1, on the reverse strand, counting down.
CGGTTCTCCAGAACCTGTCAAAACCTGCTGGATTTCACCCCTGGCTGTGGCCCTCTAAAACCTGGCCTCACTAGCCAGTAGAAGTCAGAAAATACAGTCCCAATACTCTTGATTGTTAATAGACACCTTCGTAGCCTCTTATCTCAGCCTGGTGCCATCTGACTTTTATCATTCCCTTTTATAATTCTTTATTAATTCAGTATATCTTTCTGAGAGCCACCATCCTGCGTGGCTATCCAACTCAAAGCACTCTACTTCAGGTTAATTGGGTCTTTCATCTCTTGCAGGCATTTATACCTTTAACTTCAAAATCTCCCAGAGCTAATCAGTCAATTTCCCCCAATTCCTGGGAAATACAGTAGATGTGCAAAAACCTGGGAGAGTTTCAAGTTCAGGGGAAACCAGCATCAGGATATATCCATGTGACAACCCTTAATTGCAATAAGGATCATTAATGAAAGATTCATGCACCATAACATAGGTGGCAATCTTTTCAGTCCCATTAGCAGTGGGGAAACTATCTTCTTAATCCCCAAACACCAGTAACTCAGATGATCAACTGGCTAATTAAGATTGATTGCTCACTCTCCTGCCATTGAATGGCAGCAGGAAATCTGCAGCCTATTTCTTCCAGGAATTGCTTAGTATTTCAATGAGAGTCCATCAGGAAATTCTCGGGTTACAGGATAGTTTGGGAAAGGGAAGGGTAGGAAAGGGAAGTAAGGGAAAGGAAAGGAGGAAAAGAAAAAGAAAGGGAAGGGAAGGGAAGGAAGGCAAGGGAGAAGAGGGGGAGAAAAAAGGGAAGGGGGAATTAAGAAGGGAAGGGAAAGGAAGGGAAGGGAAGGGATGGGAAGGGAAGGAAGGGAAAGGAAAGGAGGAAAAGAAAAAGAAAGGGAAGGGAAGGGAAGGAAGGGAAGGGAAAGGAAAGGAAGGGAAGGGATGGGAAGGGAAGGAAGGGAAAGGAAAGGAGGAAAAGAAAAAGAAAGGGAAGGGAAGGGAAGGAAGGGAAGGGAGAAGAGGGGGAGAAAAAAGGGAAGGGTGGATTAAGAAGGGAAGGGAAAGGAAGGGAAGGGAAGGGAAGGGAAGGGAAGGGAAGGGAAGGGAAGGGAAGGGAAGGGAAGGGAAGGAGGGAAGGGAAGGGAAGGGAAGGGAAGGGAAGGGTTTCCTGCCTAAGCAGAGGGTTGGACTAAAAGACCTCCAAGTTCCCTTCTAACTCTGTTAACTCTGTTCTAAATTCTTAGTTGGTGACATTTTATCATCTCAGCTGTAGGAGAAAGGAGCTAGACTAATCTAATACATTGTCATAATGTATCTCTTTTTGCTTCACTTATTAATCATGTTTTCCACTCCTGCGGAATTCATCCTACTCCTACTCCTTCTTCTTCTGGAGGTATTGTAGGAGGACAGTCATGTTGATCAACAGGACCAAAAAAAAAACCAAAAAAAAAAATAAATAAATCAGAAAGAAACTACAATTTTTATTAAAAGACATAAACTTTTGCAACTCACAGCATCACATGTGTAGTCTCAGAACCGCTGGAGATCATTTGATTAGAGATCTATAAGAACAATTAATTCAGAGACTAGGACAGTTTTACTCCTATCAAGACAAGTTACTGACCAGAGCTATAAAGTTATTATTTTCCATTACAGAAGTGGAGAACTAAGCTTCCATTCTGTGGGGAAGAGAGAATTCTTCACCCAATTTATGGGAAGAAGAAATCGAGTAGGTTTTATCAATTATTCCAGCGTTGGAGAACTAATTTTGCAATTTTAGCCAGGCAATAGTATTGTTCCTGGAAAAATAATAATACTAATAAGGCTCTTCAGAGGAGTCCCTTAGATCTGTCAACAGGCTAACAATTCCATGTTAGGGGGTATGAAAGCAATCCACTATGGATTTCATTTGAAATACACCAGCAGGATCTACTAATATATATTCTGTCACGAAATCAATAGCAGTCACTCATAAACTTGCTTAAATTAGCACTTCTTCTCTGCAAAGAATGTTCTGAATTTACAAGTAATATGGATCATATTTAGTCGGATTTCCATGGCTCCAGCCAAGAAATTAAAAGATGCTCGCTCCTGGGGAGGAAAGCTACGGCAAATCTAAATAGCATACTAAAAAGCAGAGACATCACCCTGCCAACAAAAGTGTGTATAGTCAAAGCTATGGTTTTCCTGGTTGCAATGTATGGCTGTGAAAGTTGGATCATAAGGAAGGCTGAGCGCCAAGAATGGAGGCCTTTGAACTCTGGTGCTGGAGAAGACTCCTGCCAGTCCCTTGGACTGCAAGGCAATCAAACCGGTCAGTCCTAGAGGAGATCAACCCTGACTGCTCTTTAGGAGGCCAGATCCTGAAGATGAAACTCAAATACTTTGGCCACCTAATGAGAAGGAAGGACTCACTGGAGAAGAGCCAAATGCTGGGAACGATTGAGGACAAAAGAAGAAAGGGACGGCAGAGAACGAGGTGGCTGGATGGAGTCACTGAAGCAGTCGGCATGAGCTTAAATGAACTCCAGAGGATGGTAGAGGACAGGAAGGCCTGGAGGAACATTGTCCATGGGATCGCAATGGGTCAGACACAACTTCGCAACTAACAGCAACAAAAGAGCCAGTTTGTTGTAGTAGTTAAGGCACCTGGCTAAAAACCCAGGGAATGTGAATTCTAGTCTCACTTTAGGTATGAAAGCCAGCTGGGTAACCTTGAGACAATGCTCTTTCTCTCAGCCCTAGGAACTAGGCAGTGGCAAACTGCTTTCCAAATAATTCTTGCCAAGAAAATTGCACAGACTTATATAGGTAATTGCGAGGAGTCAAAAATCAACTTGAAGGTACACACAGATGAAAGTTAAAGGTAAGGGTCTCCCCTGTCCAGACACGCCTGAATCTATTTAGAGAATGCCCATCTCTATTTTTTAGCTGAGGGAGCCAGCGTTGTCTGAAGACACTTCCGTGGTCATGTGGCCAGCATGACTATACACCGTGACCTTCCCATCAAAGTGGTCCCTATTTATCTACTCGCATTTGCATGCTTTTGAACTGCTAGATGGGCAGGAGTTGGTGCAAGGAACGGGAGCTCACCCCATCACACAGCACTTGGGTCTCTAACCTGGTCTGTCTGCTTTCCAGCTGACAAGCTTAGCATTTTTAACTGCTAAGCCACTGTGTTCCCTACAAAGAGATAAATACCCCTCTAATGAAGATCATGAAGATTCATGGGGACGCGGTGGCTCAGTAGCTAAGACGCTGAGCTTGTCGATCGAAAGGTCGGCAGTTCAGCGGTTCGAATTTCTAGTGCTGCGTAATGGGGTGAGCTCCCGTGACTTGTCCCAGCTTCTGCCAACCTAGCAGTTCAAAACCACGTAAAAAATGCAAATAGAAAAATAGGGACCATCTTTGGTGGGAAGGGAACAGCGTTCCGTGCATCTTTGGCGTTGAGTCATGCCGGCCACATGACCACGGAGATGTCTTTGGACAGCGCTGGCTCTTCGGCTTTGAAACAGAGAGGAGCACCGCCCCCTAGAGTCAGGAATGACTAGCACATATGTGGGAGGGGAACTTTTACCTTTAAGGAAGATCATGGACTTGGAGTCTAATCCAGGAAGGCAATGGTTAAGATCTAGCAAAACAGTTAATGTTTTACAAGACAAATACCTGAGGGTCTTTGATTTAAACCTTATTTTGAATCTGTGAATAGCAGCAATTTGTTGCACCAGACAATAATTCAAAGCTAAGGTTTGCTTGCGTGCAAGAAAATAACTCATTCTACCATTAAAAGAAATACATTTCCTGAGGACAAAAGAAAAAAAAAGAAAAAGCTATCCCTAAACAGAATGTCTCAAAGTAAACCGATATCGGGAAGAATTTTTTTTTTTTTAAGCCAGTCTTCCTTTCATAAGATGAAAAACTCCAAAGAAGCAAAAACTGAATTTGAATAAATCATGACATGAAAAATACATGCAAATCTATTACTGTAGAGGGAGGTCCTCGCCATGCTGTTAGACAGTTTAATTGATAGACCTTGCAGAAATAATTAAAACTAATTCAACCTGTTCAGCAGTCATCAAGGAGAATATTCATTTAACTAATAGCGAACAGGGTAGATTGTGAATGCAGGTTTTGTGAGATGATGCTATTTGGGATGAAAAATCCTGATATTTTGATGCAAAGCTTAGGAAGTGTACCATAAAATTAACAGAGGAATACAATCAAGATCAGTGAGGTACTAATACCACTCTATGAAGCCTTAGTAAGACCACACCTAGAGTACTGCATCCAGTTTTGGTCACCACACTATAAAAAGGATGTTGAGACTCTAGAAAGAGTGCAGAGAAGAGCAACCAGGATGATTAAGGGACTGGAGGCTCAAACATATGAAGAACGGTTGCAGGAACTGGGCATGGCTAGTCTAGTGAAGAGAAGGACCAGGGGAGACATGATAGCAGCCTTCCAATATTTGTGGGGCTGTCACAGAGAGGAGGGGGTCAAGCTATTTTCCAAGACACCCGAAGGCCAGACAAGGAATAATGGATGGAAACTGAACAAGGAGAGGTTCAACCTAGAAATAAGGAGAAATTTTCTGACAGTGTGAACAATCAACCCAATGGAACAGAAGTTGCCTTCGGAAGTTGTGGGAGCTTCATCCCTGGAGGCTTTCAAGAAGAGATTGGACTGCCATTTGTCAGAAATGGTGTAGGGTCTCCTGCTTGGGCAGGGGGTTGGACTGGATGACCTACAAGGTCCCTTCCAACTCTGTTAATTTAACTATCTAACTAAAATATAATGTAGCTCAATTCTAGGAATATACTGTAGATCATTGATTCACCCACAGAAGCCATGGGTGCCAAGTCCTCTCTAAAACCTGCAGATGGTAGCTACAGAAACCCAAAAATATTTTTTCAAAATTAAAAAAAACCAAAAACAGCCACTAAAAGCTTCTGAGATAGGCAAGTCTCCCAAGATTTCAGGATTCTCAGATCCTATCTCCTGAGATTTTAAGGAAGAAGGCTGGAATCTCAAGAGGTTTCTAATCTAATGGCTTCTGGATATTAGCCTTGCAAAGTACTTCAGATAAGCACAACAAGAAGTACTCGCTGTATCTTTATTGCAACATTATATTAACAGAATAAAATCACAAAACTGTGTTTCACTTATTTTAGCCATGTCGTGCGAGGGAATTCACTGAAAAAGCAATTAAATTTAGAAGAGTTAGTAATAAAAGGAAGCCAAGCCCTCAAAGAACACAGTGGCTGGAGACCATCTAAGCTGACCATCAACCAGAGCATAGAACTCAACTCAATTCAAAGTAGTGGAAGATCGGATGACTTGGAGAGACCTGGTTGTATAGAATCGCCAAGAGTTGGACATGACTGAATGGATAACATCATCGTCATCGTTGTCATCATTATCATGATCTTGCAAGCCTGAATGTGCCCTTCCCTTCCTTTGCCTTAACTTTCCTGAAAACTAGAGATGGTTCCTTCTGAGATGCTTTCAATGTTCTTCTTCCTTCACATTCAAATTCTGCCTGGACTTCAGCTCTTCCTTCTGTCTCCCAAGGCCATTTCCGCATTCCATTATACCTGAACCAAAAATAGAGTCTGGACCATCTAGATCAGGGGTGTCAAACTCGTGGCCCGTGGGCCAGATGCATCACATGCTGGCCACGCCCACTCTCATTTTAGCAAAGGGGGGGGGGAAGTCACAATATGTCATGTGATAACAACGTGATGCTGTAAGTTTGACACCCCTCATCTAGATGATCTTCCTCTCAGCTCTTCTTCATTCTAGGAAATGCTGCCAACTGTGTGATTGCTCAAGAAGGGCCAACTTTGCTGACTTCTGGCAGTGTTAATAAAGTGATAAAATGACACAACAGTGCAATAATACTTCACTGGTTTGGATTGACTCACCATATATCTTGTTTCTCCTAGCCAAGAGATGCAACCAGGGGTACTATTCAGTAGGTTCTGACAGGTTCTGGAGAACTGGTAGCGGAAATTTTGAGAACCAGCAAATACCACCTCTGGCTGGCCCCAGAGTGGGGAGGGAATGGGGATTTTGCAATATCCTTCCCCCTGGAGTGGGGTGGGAATAGGGATTTTGCAGTATCCTTCCCCTTGGAGTGGGGTGGGAATGGGGATTTTGCAGTATCCTTCCCCTGCCATGCCCACCAAGCCACGGCCACCAAGCCAGAACCAGTAGTAAAAAAAACTTGAAATTCACCACTGGATGCAACCCATAGTATCATTTGGCTGCAATCATCTGGTTGTACCTAAAATGATACAATAGGATAGTATTTCTCAACCTTGAAAACTTTTAAGATGTGTAGATGTCAACACCTAGAATTCCCCAACCAAGAGGCTGGCTTGAAGTCCACACATCTTTAAGTTGTCAAAGTTACTATTGGGGGATATCTTAGATAATCTCTCACAAGGAGACAATCTTCTCTCCGTTTCTATAGACTTTCTAAGAGCTGTATGCTGTGTTAGATGATGAATGGGTGGGTAGCATGCACATTTTACAAATTTGAAACACCTGTATGAAAAAGTGTTTTCATTTGCATGCGTATGTCTTCAACCCAGTGACATTTCTGAATATATACGCATTACTTATGCATGCAAATAATGTTTCCCTAATGTAATACACTTCGGGGAATGTTTTTTCCTGATAGGAGTGCATGTATTTACTGAGAACAAAACTCTGAATAATGCAGATATTCTATGGGTCCAAGAGGTACAAATTTATATAAACACTCAGATGAACCTGATCTTCTGCCATTCCTATTTTTAGGCAACCCACAAATTATACTAATGGGAGAAAATATGTTTTTTATTTGGTTAAAGCAGCTAAGAGCATCAGGGTTTGTCCGTGGCAAATCATCATAAATCCATCATTAGGAACCAATATGGGGCCTAGCACAGGTGCCCAGCTCTTACTTAAGGTAATACTAACCTTAATTTCTTTTATTTAGATTATATTTCCCCTTCTGCAATAATTTTATTGGTTCCAGGAGAAGAGAGCAATTTGCATTCCTGCGTCGGCGAGTATATTAAAAGATTTAATTAAAAGGGAAATATCTTTCCCTCCTTCTGATTCAAACACATCTTTGAGAGTGAAATGTCTATGGCAGGGGTCGGCAACCTTAAACACTCAAAGAGCCACAAAGGTCCCAACTGGAAACCCCCGTTCAATTCTGGAGCCAACCGGAAGTCCAGTTCCCCCATCATAGACTCCCCCTAGCACGGCGTCCTTTTTCCTCTGCTGACTCGAAGTCTGGTTTCCCCACCATAGAGTCTCCTCCTAGCATGGCGTCCTTTTTCCTCTGCCAACTGGAAGTCCGGTTCCCCCACCATAGAGTCTCCTCCTAGCACGGCATCTTTTTTCCTCTACCTGTCCTAACCGAAAGCTCTATCAACTGTGGAGCCAACCAGCAACAGGGAGCTGCAGCAGGCAATGAAAGAGCCACATGCGGCTCCAGAGCTGCGGGTTGCTGACCCCAGGACTCTATAGAGATCCTCAGTCCTCCAGGTCATGGTTGTCCCAAAGGTGCTTTTTTTCAAGAAGCAACTGAACTTTCTGGCTTTTCCTTTGAAGGTGTTTCGCTTCTCATCCCAGAAGCTTCTTCAGCTCTTTGGGAATGAACCCTTTTTTTTTTTAATTGTCAAATAATTCATATATTTGTGAGAGGTATTCTGGATTTGAAGATTACAGCAACTATGTGATAGGAAACACGAGCGTTTTCCAAAATTCCAAATAAAAGAAACACGTTGAAATCACCATTAGTCTCTTAGCAACGACTCTCCTAGCAAAACCAACACCGTATCTGAAGAAAAAATAATTGAGGATATATTTTTTTTCCCATGTTGTAATTTCTTTGTACAACGGCTTGACTACCTCAGTCTTTTGCTCTGTGATTTTCCGTATTCTCATCTGGATTTTCTAATTCATCTCCTCAAACCATTCCATTCCTTTCTCCTTCTAAAAGATCCTGCCAATCCCAGGTAGTCCTTGACTTACAACCACAATTGGGATCAGAATTTCTATTGTTAAGTGAGTCGCGCCCAATTTCACGACCTTTTTCCACAACTGTTAAGCGAATTATTGCAATTGTTAAGTGAATTGTGCCATTGTTAACCAAATCCAGCTTCCTGTATATGAATTATTTGCAGTTCAAAAAAGTTTCACTCTTGTCAGAAGCCAGATGGGAAGATCACCGACAGTGATCTCATGACCCTGGGATGCTGCAAGGGTTGTAAACCCAGGCTGGTTGCCAAGTGCCCAAATTTTAAGCACAACATCATCGAGATGCTACAATGATCGTAAGTGTGAGGACTGCTTGGAAGCCACTTTATTCAATGCTGTTGTAACTTCAAAAAGTCACTCTATGAATGGTTATATGTTGAGGCACAACTTTTCCTTTCTAGATAGAGAATCATAAGTCTGTCATCTGTGCCTTTGCAACCCAACAAGACAGACACAGACTTCAGAGGATAATTAGAACTTCAGAAAAAAACAATTACTACCAACCTGCCTTCCATTGAGGACCTGTATACTGCGTGAGTCAAAAAGAGGACTGTGAAAATATTTACAGACCCCTCACTTCCTGGACATAAACTGTTCCAACTCCTACCCTCAAAACAACGCTATAGGGCCGTGATGGCAAACCTATGGCATAGCCGTATCGGTGGGCACGCGAGCTCAGCTCCAGTGCGCATGTGCGTGCCAGCCAGCTGATTTTCGGGCCTTCTGGGCCCACTAGAAGTAGGGAAACAGGCTATTTCCTGCCTCTGGAGGGCCTTGGGGTGGTGGTGGGAAAGGCCTGTTTTTCTCTCTCCCCACCCTTCAGAGCCCTTTTATGAGTCTGGGGAGGGAAAAAATGGCCTCCCCCCAACCCCCCGGAGGCCCTCCAGAGGCCAAAAATGGCCCATTTGCCAACTCAGAAGTTGCATGCCAGTGCATGCCAGGAGTGGGGGCAGCGGGGGAGGGTTGCGCGTGCATGTGTGAGGGCAGGGTGCATAGAATTATGGGTGTGGGCACGCACGCACATGACCCCCCGCGCTCCTGGAATGCGGGGGCAAAATGGTTAGCCATCACTGATCTAAGTTGATATCAGCAAGAGAATAGAACTCAACTTAATTCAAAGTAGTGGAAGATCGGATGACTTGGAGAGACCTGGCTCCATAGAATCGCCAAGAGTTGGACATGACTGAATGGATAACATCATCATCATCATCATCATCATCATCATCATCATCATCATCATCAATTTGGAGCTCTGTTATCAGCTAGAGAGGCCTTCAGGAAAGCTTTGCTGTCGTTGTCAGATGAAGAAGTTCCTGAAGGCCTCTGACAGCAAAAAACGAGGCTGGGGGCAACACACACAAGTGAGAAGAGTCAGTGGATGACACCTCCCCCCCCCCAGAAAATAAGACCTGGTGCCTTTTTTGGTGGCAATAAAATATAAGACAGGGTCTTATTTTTGGGGAAACATGGTAGACCAGCAACTATATACACTTAATCCAAGAAATAGGAGGTGCCTTCAATTCATTATGCCCCTCAGAAGGTGGTCCTAGGACTCTTCACAAGTTCTAATCCTTGAAAAGTTTCCAAAACTGCAGAGATGAAACGGGCTCCCTCAGAGTGGAAACATCTCAGCCTAGCTATAAAGCCACACAGAGCCACACATTTGCTAGATCTAAAAAACGTTCTCTCCAGGTTAATCAGGGGTGGAACAGCAGAATATTTATAGGCACACACCTGTTCAACAGCGTTCTGTTAATTTGCCAGTAATGAACTCCATAACGGTTTCATGCAAATGCTGGGACTTTAGTTTCCTAATAATTTCTCGCTAGCTTTTTCTTTGAGCAAAAGTCTTCAGTGTCCTTCTCATTCTCACCTGGAAGACAGGTGTGATTGCAACATCATTGGCGTTGAAAAAAATTGCAACTAATCAACCCACTAATGGACATGTGGGGACAGAGTGGTGATCAGATTATTAGGATGATATGTAAGTGGAGAAAAAAATAGAAAAAAAGCATAGATACATCCCCGCTTCTTCCCTTTCTGGGCAGTGACACCTGTAGAGAAGGACCCAGAGAAGGGATACTGATTTTCAAAATGGCAAATGGGAAGAGGGAGTTTGTATCTACTAGGTATCCCCTTCTCCTACAGCCTCTCATGAAAAATTAAACCAATAAATCAAAACCCAATGGTACCTTTTAAGAGGCAACTGGACTTTCTTGTTTTTCGCTCATCCAAGAAGCTTCTTCAGCTCTGACAGGATGGTGGAGAATGGAAGGATTTATATTGCTTGCAGACAGCTGGTCATTTCATTCTTTTAGAGATTCGTTGAGGCCACTTGGAGGTTTATCTGTGTCCTCAACAGTGGTGGGTTGCCTCCGGTTCAGACTGGTTCGCAGGAACCGGTAGTAAAACCAGCGGGAGGCTCCGCCCACCACCTCGGATGTCGTCATAGGCAATCTGTGTATGTGAGCGCGTGCACACAATCCCATTGTGAACTGGTAGTAAAGGTAAGTAAAACCCACCCGTGGTCCTCAAGGTCACCTGAGTAGCACTCCTGGTTCCTGTAGTCTTTTTTTTTCCTCTGGAAATCCATTCCTACTCCCACACCATTCTAAGGGTGTCCATCCCAAATTGTAGAGCTAAACATCTGTAGAGATTCTCAGTCATCCAGGTCATGGTTGTCCCAAAGGTGCTTTTTCAGGAGGCAACTCAACTTCCTTTTTTTTTCTTTGAAGACATTTCGCTTCTCATCCAAGAAGTTTCTTCAGCTCTGACAGGATAGTGGAGAATGGAAGGATTTATATTCCTTGCAGACAGCTGGTCATTTGCATCCTTTTATAGGGTCATTGAAGCCCTTGGGGGTTTATCTCTGTCCTCAGGGTCACCTGAGTAGCACACCTGGTTCCTGTAGTCTGCAATTTTTCCCTCTGGAAATCAATTCCTACTCCCACACCATTCAAAGGGTGTTCATCCCAAACTTTATAGTTAAAAGACTGTAGAGATTCTCAATCATTCAGGTCATGGTTGTGGAAGCTTCTTGGGTGAGAAGCGAAACGGCATCAAAAGAAAAAAAAAAAGCAAGAAAGTCCAGTTGCCTCTAAAAATGCACCTTTGGGACAACCATGGATGGTGGAGAATCTCTACAGACCAATAAATCAAGAGCTCACACAAACTTGTTGACACATAATCTATACAAAATTGCACTAGTCCCAAAGATGCTTTTTCAAAAGGCAACTGGACGCTGTTTTTCCTTGAAGATGTTCTCATCCAAGAAGTTTCTTTGGTTCTGACTGAATGGTGGAGGATGGAAGCATTTATATTCCTTGCACTCATCTGGTCATTAGCATTCTTTCTGAGAATCATTGAGGCGGCTTGGAGGTTTATCTGTTTATCTCAGAGAGAGTGCTAACGACCAGATGACTGCAAGGAATATAAATCCTTCCATCTTTCACCATTCAGTCAGAACTGAAGCAGCTTCTTGGATGAGAAGTGAAATGTTTTCAAGGAAAAACAAAGAAAGCATCGTTGGGACATATTAAATGCTCCCTTGAATTATCTAACAAAGAAAGAACTCTTCATCCCTGGAAGCTTTCAAGAAGAGACTGCCATGTGTCAAAAATGGTGTAGAGTATGCTTGGGTGTGGGGTTGGACTAAATAACCTACAACGTCCCTTCCAACTCTGTTAATCTGTATCTATATCAAACCCAGTGGATGCAGACATAAAGTCCAAAATTTAAGTCTTTCTCCAGACTTTAGAGATTTATGTCAACGTCCATAGGAGGAAAATGCAAGTATGTGTGTTCGAATGTGTGTAAATATTCTCCGTTCCTCAACTGGCCATTATTCCATTCAGGATTGCGAATTACCGACGCTCTTAAATCCCGCCGTCCTATCTCCTGAAATGAATTAAGCTAGCGCTCAATTACACGGTTGCCATTTACATTTTCTCTCATTAGGGTCGTATATTTAAAGGACATTCACCAAGTTCTGTAAGAGCGGAAGACGGAGGGTGATAAAGTTTTCGCAGGAAGAGATTCACCTGGGATGTAAATCTTGTCACTGATGTCAGCGTGGCATTAATTTCTGGGTAATTTAATTCCCCTTTTTTTTTCCCCAGTGAAATGTCGATAGGAATCTTGAGAGTCCGTCAAAGTTCAAAGAATACTAAATGCAGTTCAAGGCCACTTTACATATGCTCCCAATATGCCTATTTGCTTAATTATCCCTTCCCGGTCATGAGATTCAATATGCAATATTAACCAAATAGTCCAATCCAAATTCATGACTTGAAATAACAGCAGCAAGTAGATCTTGCTTCAACCCTGTGTCGTAAGCTGACAGTCCTTCTTCTTTCTTCAAGGGAAGTGGAAAGCTTGTCAAGCTGAGATAGAATGGTTGTGATGTTCCTAGAAGAATGTTAAACCTCCAGTTTGATATCTCCATGTTAGAAACAAGGATTCTGACATTTTCTTTCTAATAATGAGGAATCTTTCAAGCACTACATTTCCAACCCGGACATCAACTAGAATCATGTTTCAATGTTGAGCAGCCAAGATAGTACAATACTTTTGTGTGGATGGGTGTGCCTCTGAGTCAGGGTTAACTCTTGACAACTGACTGGACTAGTCTGTGCAATTAAGTTAAATAAGATGGTAACCCTATACACTAGGAGTGACAAACTCAAGACCTGCAGGCTGGATCCAGCCCTCGAGGTGGTTAAATCCGGCTAGGGGGACCAGCCTGGAAATACCAAAGAATTGCCCTGCAGTGCCTCTGGTAGCCAAAACAGGGCATCCCATTTTCAGCCTGGATGACCTCCCACAGCAGTTTTGGCTGCAAAAGTGCTGCAGGAGGCCATCCAGGCTGAAAACGGGGTGCAGGTGGGTGCACAAGATCCCCTCATCAGAGTGGTATTTAGCTGGTTCAGACCGGTTCGTCCGAACCAGTAACAGAAATCGTGAGTGGGCCGGCCCACTCGCCCTGGCTCTATGCCATCCTATTTAGGCATGTTTTTGAGGCCGGATGTATGCGGCGAAGGTGTGCACGCCAGCAAAACGCATGCACAGAAGGCCTGGTGCATGTGTGGCCTCACATGCACACGTTCACATTTGCAAACCAGTAGGGAAAATAAGTTAATACCACTCCTGTCCCCCCCGCCATGCCCCATTTTGGCTGGTAGACTGCTACAGGAAGCATCCATCTAATCTCTCCCCCACCCCCCATCTGGCCAGCAGACAATGCTGATCCGTCCCTTGAAGAACTCCAGTTTGACACCTCTGCTATACACCCAATAACCCTATACACAGATTTGTAATCCCTTCGTTTCCAGGAGGAATAATTTCTTGAACTGCAGCATTTATTTATTTATTATTTATTATTAATCAAATTTCTATACCGCCCTACTCCCGAAGGACTCAGGGCGGTGAACAGCCAAGATAAAATATAGATAATACAAATATTAAAAATCCCTTAAAATTATTAAATATTTCAGCCGAAACACAGATTAAAACACCCAATTTATAAAATCACGAATTAAAAAATTTAAAAATTTAAAAGAGGGGAGTTAGCATGCAAGAAAACGTGTTTTTTTTTTCCCCCATGCGATTTCAATGCCACTAATCAATTGCCTCCCACCAATAACCTTTACCTAGATATAATGAAAGTACGATTTATCCCTGGTCTATGTTAAAAAACAAAACAAAAACCCATCATTACGCAGCTGGGGATGCAATGTCATTCTGACCTTTTTAAATACACCCAGAGTTAAGCTTAACTTAGCTGACAATCAATCAGCTGAGGATTTAAAATGAGGCAATAATCAATTTTTAGCAAGATTTAGGTGCCGTTGTGAAAGAGGCTTAAAAATGGCAGGAGGTTAGAGCCACTGTGAGGAGGATAAGATCTTTCATCAATGGTGTATGAGTCAGGATTAGTGGAATTCTGGACCAGGCGGCCCGAACCAAACCCATTTTCTCACTGCAAGAAATAAAAGGATAATTTTAAAAGGCAACACGTGACTTTTTTTTTTTAAAAAAAAAGAAGAGCTTGCTAGATTTAACAGCAGCGTTCTCATTTTATATCAGCCGTAATCCTTTCTCGTTCTTTCGAAAGAGTTGATTTTTTTCAGCCTTTTGAAACATCAGGACTCTTGGTAGTGGACTAAGCTACTTTAAAAAATGCTTTACTTATCCCAGAATTTAGGATGATTTCAAATGTAAATCATGATCATCGTGCCCTCACATGGCACAAAGTGTAAGGCAGTCTGTTTTTTTGGGTTTTTTTTAACAAAATAGAAAGTTTGGGGAAATTACTTTACCCAATTAATTATCTTAAGTAATTAAGATAATTACTTATCTTAATTCCTTAAGATGCCTGCTTAAGGAAGAGAAAATAAAAATTTTCTAACTACCTATCTTAATGATGGGAATTAATAAATTTTATATATAAATACATATTTGCTGATGATTTACTTAAATTCATATTTGTGCTTTTATGTATAATGTGTTTTATTAGTGTTGCGTGTCAGTGATTGTTATAAATTTCAACCCAGGTTTAATGACTGATAGATGCAGGAATAGGAAAACCTGAATATTTATTTATCTTTGCAATATACTGTAAATATAGTAATGATCTGATCAGAAAGGTAAAATGAAAATTCATGAACCTTCTGAATTGCATTTGGGACTGCAATTTAGAACCAAGCAGAATGCATTTCATTTTAAATTGTGATATTTTGATATTGTTTGCTTTCCTGCTCAGAGGCAGAGCTGTGGAGACATTAGCCTGGGTGTGTGCATTGAGATAAAATATGTTGTTACACAGAAAGGCATGGAATTTGTGGTGGCTGCCAGTTTCCCCTTTCAAAATATCACTCTGTTTGAAATCTACGTGCAAAGATGTAATTGTTTGGGGAAGTTGCATATTTTGAAATGTAGATTTGCTAGAGTTATGTAAAGAAAAAGAAAGAAAGAAAGAAAGAAAGAAAGAAAGAAAGAAAGAAAGAAAGAAAGAAAGAAAGAAAGAATACATTAGAGATAAGTGCAAACAGAAATGTTGGCAATTGACAAAGATATGTAGACACTTCATACCATAAAGAAGGATGTATGTGATCATTTTAGTGTACCTCTAAACACCTTCATTCACCAAAAAAAAACTGACCAAGATGAAACAAATTGTGGAGATGAAGCTGATTGCATACCATCATGATATGAAAAAGATTTTTTTTCAAATTATTTTACTTATAAGATGTTCATCCTGCCTTTATTATGAGTAAATCAAGTAGGCAAAATACATAATATTCCTCCTCTTCCTCATTTTCCCCACAGCAACAGCTCTGTGAGCTGAGGTGGGTTGAGTTGAGAGAAAGGGACTCAACTGTTTTCATGCGCAAGGCGGGACTAGAACTCACTGTCTCCTGGTGATTGGCCCAAAGTCACCCAGATAGCTTTCGTGCCTAAGGCAGGACTAGAACTCACCATCTCCTGGTGATTGGCCCAAAGTCACCCAGATGGCTTTCGTGCCTAAGGCAGGACTAGAACTCACCGTCTCCTGGCGATTGACCCGAAGTCACCCAGATAGCTTTCATGCCTAAGGTGGGACTAGAACTCACCGTCTCCTGGTGATTGGTCGAAAGTCACCCAGATAGCTTTCGTGCCTAAGGCAGGACTAGAACTCACCGTCTCCTGGTGATTGGCCCAAAGTCACCCAGATGGCTTTTGTGCATAAGGCGGGACTAGAACTCACAGTCCCCTAGTTTCTAAGCCAGTACTTTCACCACTATATAGATTGCACCTTGCATTACTCAGAAGGAAAACCCACGGAATATCCAGAACTGCAGGGCGGAAGATCTCTCATCCTCCCTTTCTTTTCCTTGCCAAAGGACTGTATTTTATCTTATGGCTCCAATTGCTTTTTCTCTATCTTTTTATTAACAAGTGCTATAAATACAGTTGACTAAGCTGATAGCCAAAACGTAATACGATGCAGTTAACCGCCCCGCAGTTGGTTCAATTATCAAAAATGACGGCCTTTTATACAAATGGCTCCTTTTCGCCTTTCTCCCTAATATGGATCAATGTTAGCTCTTCCACCACCACGTTTCCATTTTCTGATGATCGTTATTATCTACAAAAACATGCCCAGGCTAAATTCTGATAGCATTCATCACAGAGTTTGGGAAGATGATCATTTCACTGGCCTCAGGAGCAAATAGCAGAACCCATTATCATTTTTATTCTGAAGATTTTTAATGGTGGTTCCAAACATCAAACTCTTACACATTTTTCCCCTGGGGAAAAAAAAAAGCATTAGTAATTAATGCTTCGTTACCAGCATTAGTAACGAACAGAAGAAGGAGAAGCAAGGGAGGGAATCACATCACGTCTGAAGGCAACTTCTGTTCCATTGTCCCAAAGGTGTGTTTTGTTTTTTTTCAAGAGGCAACTGGACTTTCTGGTTTTTCTTTGAAGAGGTTTCACTTCTCACCTGGGAAGCTTCTTCAGCTTCTTGCAGAAGCTTCTTCTGCTCTCAGAGCCAAAGACGCTTCTTGAATGAGAAGCGAAACATCTTCAATGGAAAACCAGTTGCCAGTTGCCTTTTGAAAAAAGAATATTTGGGACAACCATGATCTGGATGACTGAGAATCTCCATAGACACATCGTATGTTATATAGCACATATGTGTATATGTGGGTGCATGTTTGTGTAACTTGTCTCACCCATGTTTGTTTTTTCCAGTAGCCCACTTAAGAAGACTAAGATCCTGTAGGATTTCCAGCTCCAGATGGACTGATAAGTATTAGCCAATCAACCAGATGTTGTAGTAGTAGACAAGAACCAGAACACAGTGGTACTGATAGATATAGCAGTGCCAAGTGATAGCAACATCTGGAAGAGGTGTATGAGAAGCTGGAGAAGATCTTAGGTCCTGTGTAATGATGGGTGTGGGCACGCACACATGCAACCTCCCTGCATTCCCCCTGCTTTTGGCACGCAACGGCAAAAAGGTTTGCCACCACTGGTATAGGTTCTCCTGCTTGAGCAGGGGTCTGGACCAGGAGTGGGTTCTAAAAAATTTTACTACCGGTTCTGTGGGCATGGTTTGATGGCCATGTGACAATTATTTAGGATTTAGCAGAAGTACTGGTCTACCAGGCTCTTAACTGCTTGCAGAGCTGTACCGGTCTACCCATTTATTTTTTGCAGGCACTGATCTACTCATGTATTTTTTGCAGGCACTGATCTACCCATTTATTTTTTGCAGGCACTGATCTACTCATGTATTTTTGCAGGCACTGATCTACTCATGTATTTTTTGCAGGCACTGATCTACTCATGTATTTTTTGCAGGCACTGATCTACTCATTTGTTTTCTTTTAACACTGATCTGCTGTAGGGTGGTCCTTTGAAGCCCCACGGTAAGAGTTTAAACAGTTTTTTTCCCCTCTAGCCATCAGCTGGGACCCAGGAGGCAGCAATAGATTGGAGGTGGGGCCAAATAAAAGGTAAGAATAATGCGGGGGGTGGGGGGGGAGGCGTGGGGGGGGCGGGGCAGAACTGGTTCGGTGACATCATATTGTCACCGCTACCGGCTCGGAAGAACCAGGCCGAACCGGGAGGAACCCACTACTGGTCTGGACTAAAAGACCTCCAAGGTCCTTCCAGTTCTAATCTAGTCTATTTTATACATATACAGTACATATACATTTTCAGCATATATAATTAATAAAGTTTTCACAGAGAGCATCTTAACATTGATCCATTCCCCCATCCTTAGTGTGCGAAGAACAAAGGAAGCGCTCTGGGTGTTTAAGTGAGAACACGAATGCCTGCATTTCTTTGATTTCCGGGTGCAATTTATTTAACTTTCTCCTAAACCGTGCTTGTGTCATTCGCATCGAAATCCCCCACCAAGTATTTGTTTGATCGATTTTCACAGCTTTACCAAAACGCCTGCTCCGACAAAGATTGGAGGCGTCTTTTAATGAAAGTGAGAATGATTACATCAATAGTTCCTTTTGGAAACCGGGAGCATTTGTAAATTGTCAGGATGGTAATGATCTCACGTGGCTTGTGGGCCTGGTAGTACAGGAAATTCTCGACTTACAACAGTTTATTTAGTGAACATTCAAAGTTACAATGGCACCAAAAAAAGGGACTCGCGGCCAGCCAGAGGTGATATTTGATTTCGTTGGGTCTGTTACTTGGAACCCTGACACAAATAATAAACAGAGGAATATTTCCAATACAATTGGCTGGTGAAAATGCCCAGTTCATTTCTGTTAGTGCCCCAAATGGGGTCAATTTTAATGGATGCCATCTTGAAAAATAGAATAACCCGTCTTAGCTCCCAACTCTCTCTGTCTGGCATGCTGTAAATTTACAAGACAATAGTGGAATGCAATATCTGGGCACCACAGCTGCCTTATGGAATTTTCTCCCCCCTCCCTCACCACCAAGATTTGTCACCCACTTTTGCTTTTCAACATGACAGAGACGGATGACAGTGATTAATTCTGCCAGGGGAGGAGACTAATTCTATTAACCATATTTAATTAATTTGACGTTAAGTTTATATGCCAATGCAATCCAATCAAATTTAGGGGTGGGGGGTTTTTTTGGGTCCAGGGCATGCTGATTTCTTTGAAACAAGCCACTCGGAATAAAATCTCTTTTGCCTGTTTGTGTAGGACAAGTGCTTGAGGCGTGAACTGGAACTTGGAGAATAAAATCTGTTGGAATTCTTCCAACAGGAAAGTAAGGTCTGAGCAGCAGCTGATTCCTGCAAGGAGGCAAGGAAAGTTGCAAGTCCCAACCAGTGGTGGTATTCAGCCGGTTTGTGCCGGTTCAGGTGAATTGGTAGCAGAGATCGCAGGTGAGCTTGCCCACCTGCCCCAGGGCTATGCCATCCTATTTAGCCACGTTTTCGAGGCTGGGGAACATGCGCGGAAGGTGCGCATCACATGGGAGTTGGGTCTTGAACTGCAACCTTCTGGTTGATGAGTCCGGAGTCTTAACCACTAGGCCGCTGTACGCCCCTAACTACTACGTATACTGTGTGAAATGCTAGTGAGGGTCCACTCTGACTCTCTTCCTGCATACCAAGGATTCTAGGCTGATTTCCTTCTTAGATCCTTGGGATCTAAGGATTCTAAGCCGATTTCCTTCTTAGATCCTTGGGATCTAAGGATTCTAGGCCGATTTCCTTCTTAGATCCTTGGGAATCTAAGGATTCTAAGCTGATTTCCTTCTTAGATCCTTGGGATCTAAGGATTCTAGGCCGATTTCCTTCTTAGATCCTTGGGAAAGAGCCCCTTCCTCCTACAACTTTGTGCCACTTTCCATTACAAGTACAAAGCTTCTGGTGTAGCTACAATTCCCTTCGTAGTGGCAGTGAACATTCAGGGGCCAAGAGTTCATTGTTATTTAATATTAACCTAATAAATTGTGGATTGCAAAAACAGCGTGAATCATTTTCTGAATGGAATGGAATGAACACAACCGGTTGTTGTTGTTGTTTTAAACATCTAACTCCCAAGGAAAAATGTGGAAAAAAGATCGTCGTTTCAGATAAATGGGAAACACCCACTTCTTTTATGGGGTTGAATGTAATAGATTTTGCCCAGCCGACTCACTTTAATTAGTGAGCCGTTATTCTCACAATGGCAGACATCCGGGGGTGACCAAGGTTTATTCGGTGCATGCAAATGATGGAGCTAATAAGGTCCATCTGGATTCACCGAGATGGGAAACGACATCTCAAAAGAGGGAAGGAGATGAATTCAGTACAACATGTAAGTGACAGTCTCCAACTTCAGGGATTCGTTCTACAGGCTGTAATGAGGAATGCTTGACACAGAGACAATCTCATTAGCGGATTCCTAGAGATCTAAGGAAGGCAGAAGGGAAAACAGATCACTTATTAGCTGACCAGTTAAACAGAGGAGAGAGTAGGGGGAGGGAGACATTTTATTTTGACAAATTATTTAAGTATAGGGGAAAAAATTTAATAAGAGTAAACAGACATTAAAGAGGCCTGGACTTAAGCCTCTAATGGGAGCACAGAGATTCCAAATTGCTGATGCGTTGACCCCACCCTCAAACTCAGCCTGGTCCTCTCCTACACAAAATAATGAATACATTCCTTTCGCAGTCCTACTACCACCTCCTCACCCTTTTAAATTGTCTCTAAAAAGGTCCCCATGCCCTTCTTATTTTGCAGAACAGGCAAATTCCACGTTCCATTTTTTGAAAATCGTAACTCAAAAAAAAAAAAAAACCTCTCTTTCTTTTTTGGCCTTTAAGGAAAAAGCATTTTAAAATATGGGAGATAAGATCCGAAATTGTAATGAATTCAGTTCCTGGGCTGAACAGGAGGGGAGGAAAAGGAGAAAGGAGAAAAGATTAACTGCATCATTGGCCAGAAATTTCTCCTTTTACCGAGATCGAGAAAAAGAACGTAAGGAAATAGAACATCTGACATTTTTTTCTGCAATATTTCATCCCGGCTCAGGATTGCTAAGGAACGGCTAACATAAACACTTCCGTGATCACAGAAGTCAATTATCTCCTTGAAAAGATCCGGTGAGAAAAGCTTGAAAATGACAAAATTAGACGGCAACTGTGACAAAGCTAGCTTGGAAAATATTGGAAAGAAGGGATCAGACTAGGGGTGCTATTCAGCAGGTTCTGACAGGTTCTGGAGAATCGGTAGCGGAAATTTTGAGTAGTTTGGAGAACTGGCAAATACCACCTTTGGCTGGCCCCAGAGTGGGGGTGGGAATGGAGATTTTGCAATATCCTTCCCCCAGGAGTGGGGAGGGAATGGAGATTTTGCAGTATCCTTCCCCTGGAGTGGGGTGGGAATGGAGATTTTGCAGTATCCTTCCCCTGCCATGCCCACCAAACCATGCCCACCAAGCCACACCACGCCCACCAAGCCATGCCCACAGAATCGGTAGTAAAAAAAAATGAATCCACCACTGGATCAGACCCATCGCTGTTAGAAATGGGCACATCGTGCAAATTGATTTGCCCAAATAAACTTGATGGGTCTTCAAAATGTATCGGCAGTTGCAAAAGGAGCATTGAGCAAGGATTGTTTTAATAAAAAGATGTTGGATCACCATTTGTCTGAAGTGGTGTAGGGTTTCCTGCCTGAGCAGGGGGTTGGACTAAAAGACCTCCAAGGTCCCATCCAACTCTGTTATTCTATTCTAATCTGATCTTTCAGCAAAAAGAATTAAAAAGAGAAAGAGAAGCGGGGAAATATAACCATCTTAGGGAATTTGCTGTTTTTTTGACCAGAAAAGTATAGCGTTGACCATACTGACATTGATTTGAGTTCAGAAATATGTCAAAGCTGCCCCGTTCGTTTTTCTTTACAAAATTCTAAAGATTTTAGAAGAATCTTTTTTTAAAAAATCTCAATTTCTTTCGAAAAGAGTTTTCATCACATGTGTTTGGAATCGATCACCAAAAAAAGAGGGAGGCGCAATAGAAAGACTTCAAGGGCAATTATTTAAAAAAGGAATTTATTATGAAAAGATCATCCAGAGAGTTCATTCAATGCCTCTTTATTTTGATAAAGCTCAGGTTGACTCCGATGGGATGTCACTGCCTGTCAACAGCTCAATTCTTGGCTTTGCCCCTATCAAACCTTTCCCCCGCAGGATCCTGTTTTATATGCATGTGGTGATTTATTTTTTTTTTTATTTTTTTTACAGAAGTTGAACAGTTCTGGATTTGTTTCTCATGCTTACCTCCGGTGAGCATTCTAACAATGTTCCATTTTGACTCCGTAGACTGGAGGACAAAGCTGTTCTGTAAACGAATGAACTTCTGGAGAACAACTAGATTATAGGCAGATCTATGGAGGCTGTTGCTTCAGCAGCAGCAACAAGATAACTTAGTTTGGGAATATTGAAGCCAACTGAACAAGACAGACTGCTGAGTCTTAGTTTAAAATTGGCAAAAAAAGAATTCTCTATGGAGTAGAGAGTTCGTCTCTGACAAAAAAAACCACTTGAAGAAACTAGAAGCATTTGAAATGTGGATTTACAGATGGCTGTTACCTATAAACTGGGTTGACAAAATCAGAAAGGAGGAGAGGATAAGCCACCTGGGAAAGCCAGGGGAAATCATCAAAGCCATTAAAAAGCAAAAGTTAGAATATTTTGGACCTGGGATGCGACACACGGAAAAATACGGCATCCTTCACTTAATCCTCCAGGGAAAGATTGAAGGCAAATGAGGTCCAGGCAGAAGAAGAACATCATGGCTTCAAAATCTAAGGGACCGGTTTGGACAAAACTCAGTAGCACTTTTTCATGCGGCTGTTGACAAAAATAAGATCGCCAACATCCGATGATGGATATGGCACAAGAAGAAGAAGAAGAAAAGGAGAACGCAGAGAAAACAGAATAACAGAGTTGGAAGGGATTTTAGAAGTCTTATAATCCCACTGCCCAAGTGGGAGACCATGTATCATTCTGGAAAAATGGTTGTCCAATCTCCTCGAAAACCTCCAGTGATGGAGCACCTACAACTTCCAGAGGTAGGCTGCTCCACTGATAAATTGTTCTCTGTGAGAGAAAAATTCCCTCCCAGTTGTTGTGCCTATTAATGACCGTTGGCTTAAATAATTGAATAAGCCAATCAGAGCGCAGCTCCTAGTTTTGAATCTCCCGGGCTTTTCTAACTGTCACTGAGACAGTATATAAGGAGCTGCTTGCCAGCAGGCAACTCAGTTCGGAGTCAGAGGCAAAGCTGAAGTCACTAAAGCCTTCCTCCTTCTGAGGAAGAAAGACCCGGATTCTAATCGCACAGAGCGATGGTAGAAAGAACTGACCAGACACTGCAAAAGGAAAACTGACTACTGATGTTCTTTTAATAGACTTTGTTTTATTTTTGTAAATAAAAACAGTTTAGTTTAAACTCTTCTGAGACTTGTCTGTTTGGTGAATTGTAAAGAGATAAGTTGCAGTCTACCAACCCTCCATAACATTCTCCCTGTCGGGAAATTTCTCCTTAGTTCTAGATTGGATCTCTCTTTAATGATCTTCCATCAGTTACTTCTTTTCCTGCCCTTGGATCAACCCCCCTCTTCTCTGTGACAGCCCCTCAAATATTGGAAGACTGCTATCATGCCACCCCTAGTCCTTCTCTTCATTAGATTAGACATAACCAGGTCCTGCAGCTATTCATCATACGTTTTAGCCTCCCCTAATCATTGTGGCTCTCCTCTGCACACTTTCTAGAGTACAGAAACTCTCTTGCATTTGAGGACAATCAACTAACCTATGGGGAGAGGGCCAAGGGGTCTTACATAGATCAGACAAAGTAACACACACACACACAGTTGTGTTCTCCGGCACCTCAGCAAGATTGAGGACAAGCCTATCCTTTAGCAGCTCCTAGAGTACAAAAATTCCAAATTCAAGTGTCAAACTCAAGACCCAAGGGCCAGATCCGGCCTGCAGGGTGCTTAGATCTGGCCTGCAGTGCTGCCCTGGAAACAGCAAAGGACTGACCCATGGTGCCTTTGCAGAGGGCTGCCAGCTGGCAGAAGGTTGCAGGAGACCACCCCAACCGAAAATGGAGCTTGCCGGGACTGTGCAAGGCCCTCCCAAGCTCCGTTTTTGCTGGCAGAGGGTTGCAGGAGGCCATCCCAGCTGAAAACGGAGCTCGGGGGCCTGTTTTCGCTAGCAAAATGGTCGGTCCCCCTCAGTTGCCCCCGACATGAGGGACGTTAAGCTGGCCATGCCCACCTTGGCCATGCCCCCCAGCCCGCCCTCCCCAAGGTCAAACATAACCCTGATGCAGCCCTCAAAGAAATTGAGTTTGACACCCCTGTCGTAGAGAAATAAGAATTGAGAGTTACATTTTACTTTGGCTTTGGCAACGGAGCCCTATCTTTCAAGATCTCCCACCTTTGCGTGCGGTGCAGTGGTCAGGCTGAGGTCCACATCCAACGGTGATTTCCAATATGTTGACCCTCATTTTCCCACCTCCCGAGATGTGTCACCAAAAGTACCCATTGCATTCTGTCTCATGCTGACCTGATTCTGTTAGCAGATTCCATGCCATTTTTCTAATTGGATTGCTGGCAAGGAGGCCCCATTCAGCATTTTCAAAGTAGCCACTAACTACAACAAATATCACAGGTGGAACAGAATGTTCTTTGTCTGTCTGTGGTGCGCGGGTGTACATGTGTGCTTACGCACCCTAAAATTTCATTATCAAAAGAACATCTATTTTATTTTTATTTTTTTAAAAAAGCGGTTCTGGCAAGAACCAATAGGTAGCGAAGCCAACCAAATTTGAGTGAAACAGGAAAACGTTTTCCCGAATCATCTGCAAACGTGTTTCCAAAAGCAGAAGGGAAAGTGTTTAATGTTTTCTTACAGCCACGGTTTGCTTGGTTTCTGTCTTTTCACTGACAAACACCTGGGGGAACAAATGCAACGGTGATTGCATTTGGAGTTATTATCTTAAAAAGAAAGAGGAGGAAATGTATAGAGAATCAAAATCTGGTTTGAAAATCAGAATTAGAAGATCGGGAGGTTTGCACATGCTCAGTACATTGGCTTGGGGAGAAACACAGGAAGGAACGAAGTTGAAAGGCTGCTAAAAATGGACAATTTTGCTAAACGCTTCCCTGGTTCAAGTATAAAAGAAAGAAGGCCCAGTAAAACTACTACAGGTTTAGATTGTATTGATTCAGCACCAGAGGTGGTATTCAGCCAGTTCTAACCAATTCTGGAGAACTGGTCGCAGAAATTTTGAGTATTCGGAGAACCGGTAAATACCACCTCTGGCTGGCCCCACCCCCATCTATTCACTGCCTCCCGAGTCTCCAGCTGATCAAGTTTCAGCTGATCAGCTGGGTCATCTTTTGTTGCCCTGCACACGGAGCTGGAAAGCAGGTTAGAGGAGTGGGGTGGAAATGGAGATTTTACAGTATCATTCGCTTGGAGTGGGGTGGAAATGGAGATTTTACAGTATCCTTCCCCTGCCACGCCCACCAAGCCATGCCCATCAAGCCAAGCCAAGCGACACCCACCAAGCCACGCCGATAGATTCAAATATTTTGAATCCCACCACTGCTCAGCACACCTAACTTCTTAACCTTTTGGTTCCAAGAACCCCTCAGGAAAAGCCTACAGACCTTTTCTCAGGAAAAAAAAATGTATTTATATGCATAAAATAGAGCCAGTTTGCTCCAGTGGATAAGGCACCAGCATAGAAAGTGGGAGGCCATGAGTTCAAGTCCTGCTCTAGCCATGAAACACAGCTGAGTGACTTAGGGCCAATCAACCAGTAGACTCTGAGTTCTTGTCCCGCCTTAGGCATGAAAGCTGATTGGATGACTTTGAGCCAATCACTAGGAGATCCTGAGTTCTAGTCCAGCCTTAGGCATGAAAGCTGATTGGTTGACTCTGAGTCAATCATTAGGAGATCCTGAGTTCTAGTCTCACCTTATCTTGAAAGCCAGGTGGGTGACTTTGACTAGTCCCTCTCTCTCAGCCAAACTCACATCTCAGAGTTGTTGTTGTGGGGAAAATAAGAGAAAGAAAGAGTATTGGATATGTTCCAATCCTTCAGTTATTTGTAAAAATAACAAAGTTGTGATAGAAATAAATAATAAAATCCCTATATGTAGACTGGATTACAGAAGAAACCCATTATGCTTAAAGAGAGTTATCCAAATATTAAAATCATAATCTGTGTGAAAATGAAGTTTTATATTTTTGTTCCCCATCTAAATTCAGAGACCCCCCTAAAATCTACCCAAGGAATTCCAAAATGTGCTCTGGCTTGTTCAGCATTGCTTCTTTCTGGACGTTACAAGTGGCTAGTTTTGATTAATGACTTCATTACAGCAGAAACTGGCTGCCAGCACTCAGCAATTTCAGTCCTCTCCTAAAAATATACAGCAAGAATCATCCCCTTTGATGAGCACGGATATTTATGAGTTTACTTAAATGCTTCTAAGAGAGATTGCATTGCAACAAAGGTGACTAGGAAGGAAGGAAGGAAGGAAGGAAGGAAGGAAGGAAGGAAGGAAGGAAGGAAGGAAGGAAGAAGAGACTGAGGAAGGGAGGAGGAAGAGAAAATGAAGGAAAGATGGAAGAAAGAGAAAAGGAAAGAAGGAAGGGAGAAAGAAAGAAAGAAAGAAAGAAAGAAAGAAAGAAAGAAAGAAAGAAGAGACTGAGGAAGGGAGGAGGAAGAGAAAATGAAGGAAAGATGGAAGAAAGAGAAAAGGAAGGAAGGAAGGAAGGAAGGAAGGAAGGAAGGGAGAAAGAAAGAAAGAAAGAAAGAAAGAAAGAAAGAAGAGACTGAGGAAGGAAGGAGGGAGGGAGGGAGGAGAGAGAAAGAGAAAAGGAAGGAAGGAGGGAAGGAAGGAAGGAAGGGAGAAAGAAAGAAAGAAAGAAAGAGAAGAGACTGAGGAAGGAGGGAGGGAGGAGAGAGAAAGAGAAAAGGATGGAAGGATGGAAGAAAGAGAAAGAAAGAAAAAAGAAATCTTCAGAAACATTGATTCTTTGTTTTCATTTCCATTCAACTGCTACAGTATAAATGCAGACGAACAAACAACAGTACTCAGGAAGAGAAATACTGACAGTTAGGGATTGGTTATTTATTACATATATGCCTGCCCATGTCTTAACAGAAAAGAGAATGGGCTTCGAGCATGTGGACTTCACTGCCATCTTGACTTTGTTGACCCCGCTGGCAATGCATAATCACCTCCTCAGATGCAGTAGCAGAAAAATCTCCTTGTATTCCTCCCCCTCCTCTGTTTCAGAGCAGGTCCTGTTGGCAAATAAGGCAAGCATATAAAAAGTCCTCTTTTTTTTTATCAATCCGATTCTAGAAATGCCAGGCCACTTCCAGCTCACTATTTTATTTATTTATTTTATCTCGAATTTATATACCGAGTCTTGCAAAGAGTCTTGCAAAGGTGCTTATAAAATGAAAAGTATTTTATCCTCGAGATTTATCTGTAATTTGGGAACAATCGAATCTAATATGTGATGTGACTTGGGCCTGTAATTGATGGGATTATCCAGCTGACATACCCACACACAGAGAAAAAAAAAAATAACTATAACTATGATAACACACCGTGCGTCTCTCAATCTCGCACAGATGCTGAATAAAACCTGAAAATCTTCTAACATATGGCACGGAGGGCATTCATGCAAATGTACCTATTCCATTCTCTCCTTCCTCCGCGCTCGGTTTTGATGCAAATATCTTCAAACACTTGGAAATTTATTATACATCGTTCTGCGATCAAATCAGTGGAAGTGCAAATCCCAAACTTTCCATCTTCTTCTTCTTCTTCTTTTTTTCCCCCAGCAGCTTGTCATGCTTTCCAACCAGGGATGAAATTCAGCAGGTTCTGGAGAACTGGTAGCAGAAATTTTGAGTAGTTTGTAGAACCGGCAATACCACCTCTGGCTGGCCCCAGAGTGGCGAGGGAATGGATATTTGCAATATCCTTCCCCTGGAGTGGGGAGGGAATGGGGATTTTGCAGTATCCTTCCCCTGGAGTGGGGTGGGAATGGCGGTTTTGCAGTATTCTTCCCCAGGAGTGGGGAGGGAATGGAGATTTTGCAGTATCCTTCCCCTGCCACGCCCACCAAGCCACACCCACAGAACTGGTAGTTTTTAAAAAATTAATTTCACCACTGTCTCCAACCCTGTGCTTCTTGGAAGTTTTTCAAAAACCCTCTAATGACATTTCAAAGCGGCCTCCTCCTTATTTTGCAAGCTGTCAAAACAAGGGAGTTGAGTTGCAAATTGCCCATGATCTCCTTGCACACGGGATGCATAAACTGGGACAGGGTTTTTAAAAGCAGGATTAAAGATCTCTTCCCTTGTGGACACTATCCAGAATTGGTTGGGTTTTTTTCTTTTTTTCCTGGCTACAAATTTCCAAGGATGTCACGCATGAAACCTGAGTTCCCCTGCCTCTAATGAAGCTTGAGGCCTTGCCGTTCTTAGCGTCGGTATATTTGCGGTCCCCAGAAGGCATCCAGTTTGGCAGGGTGACCTCTTGTCCTGACATGACTAAGAGTCTTCAGAAATAACAACTAAGGAGAAGGGCTCTTAAAGAGTGGATAAGGGAGAACCTGCAGTCTGGCAGAATTAAAGTGCAAACACCATCAGTACCTTGGACAGCTCATTTTAGGAAAGGGGGAGTTTATGTAACTCTCAAAATAAAAGCTGTTATTCCGGTACTTATCTGTACTCAACTGAGGCCATGAGAAGGCTAAAGAGCTAAGTGACTCCCTGCTTACTGCAGATTCTGGATTTATTTGCTGGCTTCACCAAGGCTTATGTGTTGCTCCGGAGGAGGAGGAGGAGAAAAAAACAACAGCCGATGCTTAAAGAGTTTACACTCTATAATGCAGTAATAGGATTTTAGCATCCTTAATATAGCAACAACCAAGCATTAGACATCGTAGGCAATTATCGGGTGCCACTTTGCAGGATGCAATCAAGAATTCCAGAACCCTCCACAGAGCCAGAATGCTAGTAAGGATGGAGATGTCCTTATCTTGGGGGTGGGGGGTGGGGTGTTACACTGCTTTAGAGGATGGGGAGGATCATCGTTCTGGGAAGGGATGCCATTCACCAGAGCTCAGGACCAACATCAAGCCTTCCCTATCCAATCTCACTGAATGGACAGATTCCTCTTGGACTAGGCAGTCTTGAAATTACCCGGATCTAAATTCACCTAGGGCTTTGGCCTCTTGAATTGTACCTAAAAGTCCAATTACCTGTAGGGTAACCAATGCAGTTCTTGCAGTAGAAGTATCCTCTGGTTAAAGGTTGGGTCCAACCCTAATTAGGAAGTGCATTCACATTTCCTGTAAGATGGGTGACCTTATAAATAGATTGGATTGGATTGGATTGGATTGGATTGGATTGGATTGGATTGGATTGGATTGGATTGGATTGGATTGGATTGGATTGTAGGTAGGTAGATGAGATAGATGATAGATAGATAGATAGATAGATAGATAGATAGATAGATAGATAGATGATAGATGATAGATGACAGATGACAGATTGATGGGTGGGTGGATGGATGGATGGATGGATAGATAGATAGATAGATAGATAGATAGATAGATAGATAGATGAGAGGGGGAGAGAAACACAGATGATGGGTGGATAAGAGAGATGATAGATAGATAGATAGATAGATAGATAGATAGATAGATAGATAGATATAGATAGATAGATATAGAGATAGATTATAGATGACAGATGATGGATGGATAGATGGATGGATGGATGGATAGATAGATAGATAGATAGATAGACTAATAGAAAGACAGATACTCTGCTAGCACACTAGCATTAATTTTTGTGATTTCCAAAATGAAAAAAGAAAAAAAAGAAAAAACTACTCACACAATCTCCATTAATGGCTAATTATATCATGCCGAGCCGTTGCCTCATTTATCTGAAATGGGGAGACATGAAAGGAGAGAGAGAGAGAGAGAAACCCAAAATTGGGAATTACAATAGAAGAACTCTTAAAATAGAGCTAGCGTGCTGTCAAATTTGCGTGGCTACCCAAAATTTCTTCCTTACGAAGAAAGCCACAATCCTGCGGGGGCGTTTCATTGGAAAGATAGGATAAAACAAATAAAATCGCACCAAAAGAAGGAAGGAGGGATTCATATTGGAACTGTTTTTAATTATGGCCAAATTATTTAATTATTTTAATCAGTTTTTTAATCTTTCTATGTCTGGATTTTACTTTGGCTGTGCACCGCCCTGAGTCCTATATTGGAGAAGGGCGGTATAGAAATTAAAACAAATAAATAAATAAATAAATAAATATCCCTACTTCCTGTTTGGGTTAAACAAAGAGCAGTTGCAACACACACACACACACACACACACACACACACACACACAACCAGGCAATTTGCCCAACGTATTCAGAAGGCTAGACAATATAAGCATCAACCTTGACTCTGCTTTTGTTAAGCATCCACAAGATGGGATAAAAGAACCATCTTGTCTCCATAAAACATGAGCGTATGTTTATTTATACTTTCCTGCACATGGTAATTTGTATGGGATAAGCATGGCCATTCGTGATTTTCCCAAACAGTGTGCAGTGGGTTTGCTAACTGTGATCAGAAAATATGCCATTCAATTCACTTTTATTATTTTTATTTCTTTGTTTGTCAAACATGTACAAGATGACAAGTATAGGTATGAACATAAACATAAACAAAGGAAGTAAGTACAGATAAATGGGGACAGTAAGACAGTAGGCACGCTGGAGCGCTTATGCACGCCCCCTTTATGGACCTCTTAGGAATGGGGCAGTGGTGAAATTCAAAAATTTTTTACTACCAGTTCTGTGGGTGTGGCTTGGTGGGTGTGGCAGGGGAAGGATACTACAAAATCCCCATTCCCTCTCCACTCCTGGGGGAAGGATATTGCAAAATCTCCATTACCACCCCACTCTGGGGCCAGCCAGAGGTGGTATTTGCCGGTTCTCCAAACTACTCAAAATTTCCGCTACCGGTTCTCCAGAACCTGCTGGATTTCACTCCTGGAATGGGGTGAGATCCACGGTAGACAGTTTGAGGTTGAAGCTGTGGGGGACTGAGGCTGTACAGCATTCCAAGCATTGACCACTCTGTTGCTGAAGTCTTATTTTCTGCAATCAAGTTTGGAGCGGTTTACCTTGAGTTTGTATCGATTGTTTGCCCGTGTATTATTGTGGTTGAAGCTGAAGAAGTCGTTGACAGATAAAATGTTGTAGCAGACAATTTTGTGTACTATGCTTAAATCGGACCACAGGCAGCGCAATTCCAGATTGTCCAAGCCCAAAATGTTAAGCCTGGTGGCATAAGGGATTCTGTTGTGAGTAGAGGAGTGGAGGACTCTTCTCGTGAAATACCTCTGAATCTGCTCAATCATGTTAATGTCCAAAATACAGTGTGGATTCCGGGCGGACGAGCTGTATTCAAGAACTGGTCTGGCAAAGGTTTTGTATGCCTTAGTTAGCAATACAATATTACTGGAGAAGAAACTTCGCAAAATTAGATTAACAACTCTTAGTGTCTTTTTGGCAATGCTGTTACAGTTCATCCTGAGTAATTTTGTTTGCTAATCGGTTGCTTTACTTCCCGTAATGAAGAAGGCTGTTGCAAGCTCTTCGATTTATGACCGCAATTGAGCCCAAAATTTTTGTGCTTACGTGAGAATTTAAGGGAGTTTCTACCCTTTTTATGATGTCTCTTGGCACCGTTGTTAAGTGAATCGTTGATAAGTTAGTAACCTGATTGTTAAGTGACTCTCCTGTTGACTTTGCTTATCAGAAGGTTGCAAAAGGGGATCACATGATACCCCCGGGATATTGCAACCATCATAAGTATGAACCATGTGCCAAGCATATGAATTTTGATCACATGATAGCAATAGCACTTTGACTTATATACCGCTTTACAGTGCTTTACTCTAAGTGGTTTACAGAGTCAGCCTATCTGGGTCATAAGTTTACCTCAGAAGGATGAAAGGATGAGTTAACCTTGAGCTGATGAGGATCGAACTCTTGACAGTGAGCAGAGTTAGCCTGCAATATTGCATTGTAATAACTGTGCCACTACAACTTCCTTCCTTCCTTCCTTCCTTCCTTCCTTCCTTCCTTCCTTCCTTCCTTCCTTCCTAAGCAATAGCACTTAGACTTATATACTGCTTTACAGTGCTTTACAGCCCTGTCTAAGCAGTTTACAGAGTCTGCCTATTGCCCCCAACAATCTGGGACCTCATTTTACCCACCTCGTAAGGAAGAATGGAAGGCTGAGTCAACCTTGAGCCTGGTGAGATTCGAACTGCCAAATTGCAGGCAGCAGAAGTAGCCTGCAGTACTGCACTTTAACCACTGCGCCACCATGGTTCAATCATGGGAATGCTGCAAAGGTAACTGTGAAAAACTGTCATAAGTCACTTGTTTCAGTGCCATTGCAACTTTGAATGGTCACTAAATGAACTGTTGTAAGTCAAGGACTACTTGGGGTCTCCAAGCAAACAAGTAACTTTTATAGTCTTAAAGAATGACCAACTTGAATGGGTGGAGTTGGCAACTCCATCTCTGGAAGTTATTTCTAGCTACCCATCAACCTACATGAAGACTTGAAATTCTTAAGTTTGGTTTGGATCATCTCTGACTACCAAAATAGCTATTTGCCATTCGGCACCGTTGGAGAATAGAATAACTGCCATCAACTTATTTTAGCTTTGGCTTGTAGCAGGAAAAAAAAATCTGTTCCGCCCCCATAATGTGTGAGTCACATTTTTTTCAATAATACATTGACACTGCAGGGAAAGAGAGGAAAAAAATAATAATCCACTGTGTAGGCTTCAAAATCTGTACGACGGTCTCAATTTTTTAAGATGCCTGGTTTGGAAATCAGCATAAATGTAATGATGTTAAACGTCAAAACGTCTTTGCTCTTCTGTCGAATCTGGGCTAACTTTGATTTTTGAGAAAAAAAATCTTCCATTTCCCAGCAAGTCAAGTTATACAAAGGAAGCCTAGGGTGTGTGTGTGTGTGTGTGTGTGTGTGTGTGTGTGTGTGTGTGTGGTGTGCTTTAGTGAGTCGCTGGAAATCTGAATATTCAGATGGAAGATGCTTTTATTCCAATCAAAGTTTAAAGGCAGCTTTTGATAGTGATTCCAAATTTCTTCAGTGATTTTTACACTGACTGCAGGAACTCAACAAAATTTGCTG
This sequence comes from Arizona elegans, assembly GCA_022577455.1. NCBI lineage: Eukaryota > Metazoa > Chordata > Lepidosauria > Squamata > Colubridae > Arizona > Arizona elegans. The sequence goes on along the minus strand of JAKOOJ010000015.1, from coordinate 1,349,690 downwards.
AGACTTTTAGCCCTCTTCGTCATCATTCAACGAACAAGCCTTTGACGATTCCTTTCTTTTTTTTTTTTTACTTTTTTTTTTTAACTTATTTTCACGTTCATGAATGTCCGTGATCTTTTCTGATTTAATCTGAGGTGCCTGTAGGGAAAGGATTGGTTGAAGGAGCTTTCACCCCAGAGTAGAAATAGATGTAGTTTTGAAAATATTTGGGGTTTGGATTTTTTTTGAAAGAGAGAGTGAGAAGGAGAGAGAGAAGGCGAGAGAGAGAGGAGAGAGAGAGAAGGAGAGAAGGAGAGAGAGAGAGAGAAGGAGGGAGGGAGAGAAGGAGGGAGGGAGAGAAGGAGAGAGAGAGAGGAGAGAAGGAGGGAGAGAGAAAGGAGAGAAGGAGGGAGAGAGAGAGAGAGAGAAGGAGAGAGAGAAGGCAGTGAGTTTTTGCAAAAGACTTTTTATGCTTTTTCTCAGTTCTAGTATGTAGCACTACTTTTACACAACACCATATAATATTCCTTTTTTCTGATTCCGGGTCAAGGTACAAGGCCTTACTTGTATCAAGAGTCCCAAATGTGCAGTTTCTGTTCCAAAGAAATGCTACAAGGATGCTATTGCCTACAAACCATTCTTCTTCTTTCATGCCGGAGACATCAGTTAATCTTTTGAATAACTACAGTTCAGTTTCAGATGTTTTCTATTCCTTCCTGTTTCTGGAAAAAAAGAGTGGTATGTTTGGGGGGGGTTGTCTTTTGCATTTAAAGGAACAAAACAAAATTCTCTGTGCAATCTGCAGTAGTCTGATTCTATTTGGACAGATGTTCCCAGCATGGGGAAGGCTTTGATTATACTTTCATGCAATACAGTATCAGGAAGGAAGGGAGGGAGGGAGGGAGGAAGGGAGAAAGAGAGGGAGGAAGGGAAGGGGAGGGAGATGAGAAAGAGATAAACAGATAAACAGATGATGGGTGGATAAGTGAGAGATGATAGATAGATAGATAGATAGATAGATAGATAGATAGATAGATAGATAGATAGATAGATAGATAGACGGATGGACAGATAGATAGATACAGTAGATAGATAGATAGATAGATAGATAGATAGATAGATAGATAGATAGATAGATAGATAGATAGATAGATGAGAAAGAGAGAGTGATAAACAGACATATGATGGGTGGATAAGAGAGAGATGACAGATAGATCATAGATAGATAGATAGATAGATAGATAGATAGATAGATAGATAGATAGATAGATAGACAGATAGACAGACACACACACACACACTCTGCTAGAAACACTAGCATTAAAGGAGGGAGGGAGGAGAGGGAGGGAGGGAGGAAAGAAGGGAGGGAGAGAGGGAGATGAGAAAGAGATAAACAGATAAACAGATGATGGGTAGATAAGAGAGATGATAGATAGATAGATAGATAGATAGATAGATAGATAGATAGATAGAGTAGATAGATGAGAGAGAGAGTGATAAACAGACAGATGATAGGTGGATAAGAGAGAGAGATGATAGATAGATAGATAGATAGATAGATAGATAGATAGATAGATAGATAGATAGATGATAGACAGACAGACAGACGGACGGACAGACACTCTGCTAGCAACACTAGCATTAAGGAAGGGAGGGAGGGAAGGAGAAGAGGGAGGTAGGAAAGAAGGAAGGAAGGAAGGAAGGAGATGGAGGGAGGGAGGGAAAAAGGGAGGAAGGAAATGGGAATGAGGAGGAGGGAGGGAGGGGAGAGAAGGAAGGATGGAGAGGGAGGGGAAGGTCATCTGGATTTGGCTCCCTTTTCTAATGGCTACAGTTCCATTTCCATTTTCTCCTTTCTTTCAGAGTGCTTAAATTTTAAGGTCTTCCTGCCCAATTCATGAACATATTTGTGAACTTTTGTTCCTTCTGTTTAAAAGAAAATCATCCCCTAGCAAATTATTCACTAGAGAAGGCTGGAATGTTCAGCCTTTCGTAACAGAGTCCTCTAGATGTTTTAGACTGCAGCTGTTATACGTCTTTGCCAACACATAGCACATCTACCCCAAACTGTGATTACATCTGATGCTTTACATTATTCCTGACACTTGGCAGAAACGCAGAAATCGCAGCATTGTGTGACGACGTTATTATGTACATCCAGCAGGCTGCGAAACCTGGGAAATGAAGCCCATCATCTCTCAAGAGCATCAAACTGGGATAATGGAACCGGCATTTCCACATTACAACATTAGGGTTTGAAGATTGAACGGTTCGTTTAATACGCCTCAACTGGCTGGGTTACTCCAATGTACCAGCCCATCAACTAGGGCAGTGATGGCTAACCTTTTTGCCATTGCGTGCCAGGAGGGGGGGGTTGCGCAAATGCGTGCCCACACCCATAATTCTATGCGCCCCGCCCTGCGCATGCACACGCAACCCCCCTCCCCCCCGCTCCTGGCATGTGATGGCCAGGTAGGCCCGTTTTTCTTTCTCACCTGGCTCCAGATCCTCTCTATGCATCTGGAGACGGTGAAAACAGCCTTCCCCATTCCCTCGGAGGCCCTCCGGAGGCCTGAAATAGCCTATTTCCCAACTCCCGGTGGGACAGTAAGTGACGTTTTTTTGCTGTCCCCAGCCTCCAGAGCCTCTCTAGGAGTCTCTGGAGGCTGGGGAAAGCAAAAAATGTCAGTTCCCCACCCCACCCCACCCAGGCCCTCTGGAGGCAGGAAACAGCCTGTTTCCCTACTTCTGGTGGGCCCAGAAGGCCCGAAAATCAGTTGGCTGGCGCGCGCCTGCGCACCAGACCTCAGCTGGCATGCCCACTGATATGGCTATGCATGCCACCTGTGGCACGTGTGCCATAGGTTCACCATCACGGAACTAGGGTTTACAAACCACAAAGGCTGTACAACCCACTTAACTAGTTCTCCTCCTCTCCCTCTACAAAAAAAACCCCAAACCATGACTTAGTATGATGGGTAGGTTTTTTTTTTTTTAATTTTATCAAAATAAAAGAGAGAAATCAAATTACAGCCAAATGGTATCTTTCTTCTCCATCTATCCAGGGGTGGGATTCAAAAATTTTAGCAACCGGTTCTCTGCCCGGTTGTTGGGTGGGCATGGCCATCGTGGGCGTGGCCTACTCTGCCTCCTGCACCATGGGGGGGAGGGTGTTTTCGCACTCCCCAGGCGCTGGAGGCTTTCCTCGAGCCTCCGGGAAGGCAAAAACGGTCTCCCCCGGCCTCTGGAGGCCAGAAATGGGCCCATTTCTGGACTTCTAGTACTTCTGGTAGGCCCGCTTTTCACCCTCCCAGAGCCTCTGTGCAGGCCCTGCACTTACCTGACATCCAAAAAAAGCCATGTGGAGACTCATGGGAGGGGCGGGGTGGGCGGGGCGGGGCCAGCCAGTCCTTGCAACTACCAGTTTGGCGAACCAGATGTAAAATTAGTATCTGGTCTGAACCAGCTGAATTCCACGCCTGCATCTATCTAACCTTGAAAATTGTCCTGGCCTTGAAATGGATGAGATTCAAGGGGGGGGGGGGGGGAGAGAGAACTTGGGTAGAAGTTGCAGCTGTCCAAAATGGGCCTTTAATAGAAATGATATGCTTTTGTACGCTTTGTTAAGTTCAATGTGAAATTGTATTAAAGTCTGTCTAATTTGTGTACCTTTTAAACAGCATCTGAGGCCTCTCTTTTGACCATGAAATTAATAACTTCATACAGAAATGGTGAGAGTTGGATCACTGTTATATTATGCTGAAAAATAACCTCTTAAATATTAGAAAAGTTAAATGTGATATATGTTTCATATAAAGTTAAACAAAGGATCCGCGATGGACAAGAATTTATTTGAAAACTCAAATGCGAACCGATATGAATTGTCGAGAAGCCTTCATTTTTTGGTCTCCAGCTGTGCTAGGTTATAATTTGGTTAATGTATCTCAATAACTCATAATGATTTGTTTTACAAACTTGGGTAAATCTCTATTGAAGATTAATTCCCTTTTGCACTCTGTCAGATTATAATTCTATTACTCTTAAACAGTTGTTTATTCAAATTCTCCGAACGCGTCATTATGAATGACTAAGAAACATTAACAAAATTATAATCTGATGCCATGTAAAAGAAAGGGAATATTGAACTAATCCATTTTGGCAAAATCAATATATGTATATAAAAAAAGGACTGGAGACACACACATTGAACTCTTAAATCACTTCCAGCATACGGGAGAAGATATTAAAATATGACAGTCACAGAGGGTGGCGTATTTGCTAAAATTTATACTTGATTTTAATTATTTGAAACCAGATTTGGGAATTGAGCTCAACCTGTTCCAGAAGAGACGGCAGCTCCTTGAAGCCAGGTGCATTATAGCTGCAAATGTTCAATGAGTCTTGGTTCTTCCCAGGGGTGAAATCCAGCAGGTTCTGACAGGTTCTGGAGAACCAGTAGTGGAAATTTTGAGTAGTTCAGAGAACCGGCAAATGCCACCTCTGGCTGGCCCCAGAGTGGGGAGGGAATGGAGATTTTGCAATATCCTTCCCCCAGGAGTGGGGTGGGAGTGGAGATTTTGCAGTATCCTTCCCCTGCCACACTCACCAAGCCACGCCCACCAAGCCACGCCACGCCCACCAAGCCACACCCACAGAACCGGTAGTAAAAAAATTTGAATTTCACCACTGGTTCTTACTGCTTGACATTCACACCACATGTGTCCAGTAATGAGGAAACCCAGATCAATGTAGCCTTGATTCCTGCAGAGGGGTTTGAAAAAGAAGATAGGGTAACTCAGAGTTACCCAAGATTTCTAGCTTTGTGGATCAGTGGCGGGGGGGGAAGGGTTCTGCCTGAGTGACAAGCTCATGCAGCTCTATTTGCACAAGCGGCGTGCAGGAACTCATGCAAATGGAGCACACATAGCAATAGTAATAGCACTTAGACTTATATACTGCTTTCCAGTGCTTTCCAGCCCTCTCTAAGCGGTTTACAGAGTCAGCATCTTGCCCCCAACAATCTGAGTCCTCGTTTTACCAACCTCGGAAAGATGGAAGGCAGAGTCAACCTTGAGCCGGTCAGAATTAAACTCCTTGCAGTGGGTAGTGTTAGTCTGCCATACTGCATTCTAACCACTGAGAAGGAAGGAAGGAAGGAAGGAAGGAAGGAAGGAAGGAAGGAAGGAAGGAAGGAAGGAAGATAGGCATAGCGCTTACACTTATATACCACTTCATAGTGCTTTTACAGCCCTCTCTAAGCGGTTTACACAGTCAGCCTCTTGCCCCCAACAATCTGGGTCCTCATTCTACCCACCTCGGAAGGATGGAAGGCTGAGTCAACCTTGAGCCTGATGAGATTCGATCTGCGAAATTGCAGGCAGCCAGCAGTCATCAGAAGCAGCCTGCAGTACTGCACTCTAACCACTGCGCTCCCGTGGCTCATATTCACCTATTCACCCACTGCTTGTGCAAGCAAGGATGTGGGCGCACACATACTCACCAGCCATTTCTGCAGCCCGGTTGGAATTCCCTCACAGCCCACTAGTGGGCCGTGACACACAGGTTGGGGACCCCTAGAGGAGCTGATCTCCAGAAATGCTTTGGACCATTAGCAAAGAAATGAACTCTTCACCAAGAAGGAAACAAACCCCAATTCAAGTGCTGTTTACCTTGAATAAGCACTTTGTGCTGTCTTCTCACAAACTTTCAAAGCAGACGTTTGTTCTCTCAGAGCACACCGGAGGAGACCAGCTGCTACAAAAGATGAAAGGCGAAAAGTTGCATTGTGCTCAAAATAAAAGGGATAAAAGAAAGAGAAGAAGAAACCTTTAGGTCATTGTCACCGGAACCAGTGAAAGGAACACCAATTTCAGTTGCGTTATTCTCCACCGCGAAGACTGTTTGTAACTCACCATGTGCACATTTGAGGAGTTATTTTCTCAAGGGTCTTTTAATGTGAAAAAAGAAGCTGGAAATGTAAGGGGTACTACATGAATGGATGGCTATGCTACACTAAGAAATAACACCATCTAGCTCTTAAAATAAGCCCTTTGTATGATTTGGAATCATCCAAACTCTTTCAACTTTGATAAAAAGGTGTAAAGGTCAGCGTTTCCCCTCTGACCAGTCATGTCCGACTTTAGAGGGTGGTACTCATCTCCATTTCCTAGCCAAAGGAGCCAGTGTTGTCCGAAGACACTTCTGTGGTCATGTGACCAGCATGACTATACACCGAGGTGCACGGAATGCTGTTACCTTCCCTCCGAAGTCGTACCTATTTATCTACTCGCATTTGCATGCTTTGGAACTGCTAGGTCAGGGGTGTCAAACTCAATTTCATTGAGGGCCACATCAGGGTTATGTTTGACCTCAGGGAGCCAGGTGGGCATGCCCAGAGTGGACATGGCTAGGGTGGGCGTGGCCAGCTCGACATAACTCATGTCGGGGACACCTCTGGTGGCCCGGGCAGGGCTGAGGGTATCCATTGTCTCCAGTGGAGGTGAAAGTGAGAACTCTGTTTTGGGGCTCTGTTTTTGACTGCGATGGTCTCCTGCAGCCCTTTGCCAGCAAAAACGGATCTCCACAAGCTCTGTTTTCACTGGCAAAGACACCGTGGGCTGGTCCTTTGCTGTTTCCAGGTGGGCCAGATCTAAGCACCCCATGAGCCAGATCTGGCCCGTGGGCCTTGAGTTTGACACCCCTGTGCTAGGAGCTGGGGCGAGCCAAGGATGGGAGCTCATCCCTGCAGATTTTATTCTTCTAGTCATTTTCTGATTATAGGGGACCAGTGCGCGTCTCCATTTCAAGAGCCATTGAGCCAGGGCTGTCTAAATGGAGCACAGTTTCCTTCCCACCAAAGTGGTACCTATTCATCTACTTGCATTTGCACACTTTCGAACTGTTAGGTTGCCAGGAGCTGGAGCAAGAACAGGAACTTACCCCTTGTGCGCGCTTGGGTCTCAAACCGCCAATCATCTGGTCAACAAGCCAAGTGTCTTAACCGCTAGGCCACTGGGCTCCTTCAACTTTGATATGGTAGCTTAAATGTTGACCTGAGTCTGATTCAACCTCAGATTTATTCATTGATGCTTTGGGATCTTGAAACTTTCACATTCCAGGTTAACCATCATTTCATCCTTCTGAATCTCCCCCAATGAAAACGTCCCTACAGTGAAAGAGCTTAGCTGCTTTTCCTTCTGTTTGCTTGAAGCTAATTCACACATATCCTTTCGATCATTAAATTAAACACACCATCGCAGCGACATCTGTGAGCTTTGAAATTGCCGTGATAAAGGATCTTCTCTTAGACGAGATACCAGAATTTAATCTGCCGGTGGACTTGTCTGCAGGTTGGGAGTAATTCCGAGAGTTCAAAAGCCATACAGATAAAACAGACTGCAAAATGGGAGAGGATTTGACATATGTTAGGCTGATTAGCATATTTGTCTCTGCAAAGTGCAGAATTGCTGTGTTTTTGAACTGCCAAATCTTCAGGAGCACTAACACAGAAGCAATTCTAAAGCTGTTTACAGTACATCTGTACTGTATATCTAAGTCAACAACACGGGTCTAGCAAATATCCAATAAAAATGACCCTAAAAATTGCAAGCAGATGAATTCCAGATTATTGAAAAGGCAATCCTCGGAATTCACTGCGTCCTTGAAATTGAAAGGCATTGGAAATTTATATATACCATATAAAATTACATCCTTCAGGACCTAGAAGCATAGAATGATTTTTTTTTTATTCCCCAAACAAAAATGAATCATTGTTACTTCAAAATGTTATGTTGTCGCTTTTGTTCTTCCAGATTGAGCCCATCTTTTCAAATAAATGGAGGCTTCACAATTGATTGAAAATGTTTCTGAATATTCCGGGCCAAATTGTTTTCCGAAGACATGTAAGCAGCTCCAGAAAGTAAAATAAATCTATCTTTCTCTTTCCTTTCCTTATTATGTCCTTAGTGTTGTCTTTCTTCTCTCTTTTTCTTGCACTTTTACTCCTTTCTAGTCTTTTTTCTGTCTTCGAATTTAGTCTGTGTGAGTTTTTACGATCATAGTTAAAGGTAAAAGTTCCCCTCGCACATATGTGCTAGACGTTCCCAACTCTAGGGGGCGGTGCTCAACTCCGATTCAAAGCCAAAGAGCCAGCGCTGTCCGAAGACATCTCCGTGGTCATGTGGCCGCCATGACTAAATGCCAAAGGCGCACAGAACACTGTTACCTTCCCACCAAAGGTGGTCCCTATTTTTCTACTTGCATTTTTATAGTGCTTTCAAAATGCTAGGTTGGCAGAAGCTGGGACAAGTAACAGGAGCTCACCCCATTACGCGGCAGTAGGGATTCGAACCACCGAACTGCCGACCTTTTGATCGACAAGCTCAGCATCTTAGCCACTGAGCCACCGTATCCCTTTTTTTTTACAATCATAGTTGACTTCCTAATAAAAATTATGTATGTAAACCTCCACGTTCTCCATTTTTGCTATTTTAAAATAGATTGTTGAAAGCGTGCCAGAAAATAACTGTACTCCAGAGCAGCTAATGGTGCTATCTTCCCATTGAGGCCATGCCACTTACATACCCCTATCATTTTTGTACCACCCCCCTCCCCCCGACAAGCTTAAACTAAAAGCAACATGCTTAGAGCCATGGTTTAATTTTCAGAGCCAAGAAGCTGGTGTGTTGATGTTACCTTCCATGCAGGGTGAGCTGATTGCTATGGATCTATGCTTGGAGCCATTATTGATCAAAACTCTTGAGTTAAACATGAAGGCATCAAAACTCTTAAAAGAGAATGGTGGCTTATGTGAGAAGCAAGCTAATACGGGCAACCCTGTTTGATCTTTATTTGATGCGATCTTAGTTTTTCTTTGCATCTGGGCCCAGAGCAGGGGTGCTATTTAGCAGGTTCGGACAGGTTCTGGAGAACCGGTAGTTGAAATTTTGAGTAGTTCAGAGAACTGGCAAATACCACCTCTGGCTGGCCCCAGAATGGGGTGGGAATGGAGATTTTGCAATATACTTCCCCTAGGAATGGGGACAGAATGGGGATTTTGCAGTATCCTTCTTCTGGAGTAGGGACGGAATGGAGATTTTGCAATATCCTTTCTCTGGAGTGGGGTGGGAATGGAGATTTTGCAATATCCTTCTTCCAGGAGTGGAGTGGGAATGGAGATTTTGCAATATCCTTCCCCCAGGAGTGGGGACGGAATGGGGATTTTGCAGTATCCTTCCCCCCAGGAGTGGGGTGGGAGTGGAGATTTTGCTGTATCCTTCCCCTGCCATGCCCACCAAGCCATGCCCACAGAACCGGTAAAAGTAAAAAAAAATTGAATTCCACCACTGTCTTCAGTTTTCAGTTGGGTGGAAAATGTGCCGAGTTTCTTTAACCTCAGCAACGATACCATTTTATTTTTTTTTAGTTTCCCTGCCTATATTTTGAACTTGTCTCTCAATTTCCAAAAATTGGATCCCCCTGCCTTTTTCTTCCTCCCTGCTTTCATGTCCAACTTGCTCCAAAGGAAAAAAAAATATTAAAACTCCTCTCAAGCAAAATGTAGAACAAGAAGTGGGTAATATGATTTCTTTATAAATTATGGATATTTCATAGCATGCTTAGGTCCAACGCAGGGACAAAAGAAATGAAAATGATGTACAATATAAATACTATACATTGTAATAATAATAATAATAATAATAACAACAACAACAACAACAACTAAGATCATTCACTGGAAATTGTGCCAGAAGTTTGGATTTAAGTACAAGCAAAAACCACTGGGAACATCAGGTTGAGAAAGTTTTAGAGAATGGGAAACTCAAGATCTTGTGGGACTTTAGGATTCAGACTGACAGGCACTTGGTCCACAACACACCTGACATAACAATAGTTGAAAAGAAAAAAGGATGGTTCATTGACATTGCAATACCTGGTGATGCACGGATTGAAGATAAGCAGCAAGAAAAAATCACAAAGTACCGGGACTTGTAAATTGAAGTTGAGCGACTGTGGAAAAAGAAATCGTGTGTTGTCCCGATTGTAATTGGTGCCCTCGGAGCAATACCCAAAGGGCTACCCCGCTATTTAGAAATTCTAAATTTGCCGGACTTGAACATTTTGACTCTACAAAAAATCACCTTACTCGGAACAGCTTACATCCTCCGACGATACCTTAACAGTTCCTAGGTCCTTGGTTAGGACTCGAGCTGCTGAGCTATTAACCAGCCTCAAAGGCTGTGAATCTCACCAAAGATTAACCAATAACAACAACAACAACAACAACAACAACAACTTTATTGTCATTGTATGTGTATACACAGTATACCCATATAACGAAGATCACTTAACACCCAGAGACCAGATTCAACACACATAACAATCCCCAAACACACTAAAAATCCTTCTTTTTATTAAACTAGACATACCCAATTCCTGCAACTATTCCTTGTATGTTTTATCCTCCAGCCCCTTAACTATCTTTGCTGTTCTTCTCTGCACTCTCTCTAGAGTCTCCAACCAGCCTCAGTGTAAGCAACTCCAGCTGAAGAGAGGTCCACCAACTCTTGAGATAAGCCTGTTCTGGTGCTGAGTTCTCTACTAGGATTTTTTTTTTCCCTGGTGCCCATCAGAAATCTACTTGCTAGATGAATAAAAAGTTGGAATTAAGTTTGCCGGGAGAAATATCAACAACCTCAGATATGCAGATGATACCACTCTAATGGCAGAAAGTGAAGAGGAACTAAAGAGCCTCTTGATGCAGGTGAAGAAGGAGAGTGCAAAAGTTGGCTTGAAACGCAACATTAAGAAAACTAAGATCATGGCATCCGGTCCTCTCAATCCCTGGCAAATAGATGGGGAAGAAATGGAGGTAGTGACAGATTTTATTTTCCTGGGCTCCAAGATCACCGCAGATGCAGACTGCGGCCAAGAAATTAAAAAACGCTTGCTCCTGGGGAGGAAAGCTACGGCAAATCTAGAAAGCGTGCTAAAAAGCAGAGACATCACCCTGCCAACAAAAGTGTGTATAGTCAAGGCTATGGTTTTCCCAGTTGCAATGTGTGGCTGTGAAAGCTGGACCATAAGAAAGGTTGAGCGCCAAAGAATTGAGGCCTTTGAACTCTGGTGTTGGAGAAGACTCCTGCGAGTCCCTTCGACTGCAAGGCGATCCAACCAGTCAGTCCTAGAGGAGATCAATCCTGACTGCTCTTTAGAAGGCCAGATCCTGAAGAGGAAAGTCAAGTACTTTGGCCACCTAATAAGAAGGAAGGACTCACTGGAGAAGAGTCTAATGCTGTGGACAATTGAGGCGAAAGAAGGGGACAGCAGAGAACGAAGTCCATTTAAGCTCATGCCTACTACTTCGGTGACTCCGAAGCAGTAGGCATGAGCTTAAATGGACTCCAGGGGATAGTAGAGGACAGGAAGGCCTGGAGGAACGTTGTCCATGGGGTCGCGATTGGTCAGACACGAATTTGCAACTAACAACAACAATCTTTTTTTTAACCTCACGGTGACCAAAATTGGATGCAATATTCCAAGTATGGTCTTACCAAGGCATTATGGAGAGTCTTAATGAATCGAGTTCATTAAGACTCTTTGGCACAAATAAAAAAAAATCATGAGTTGATGTATGGAGGTTTATTTCCCCAGAGTCAAACATTTTCTGGCATTGTTGTATCAGCAAACTTCTTAATTGTCAACAAACTCCCCCATTTTTTTCTTGTGGGTGCCATGATTTTGAGGCAGCCAAGCAATGCAGCAAGATCGGTGCTGATGTTCAATTAATGTTTTGGCACATATTAATGAACTTTTGTTGGCTCTTGAGGGAACTATTCCAACCACCTTCTCTCCTTTAGTACTTCTGATACACCTGCTTCCGCCTGCATCTTTCGCCCTTGTGCATCTCAGAACATCATGAATATTCCATCTGATGTGGAAGAGAAGTCAGATCTCTGCATAAAGTTCCTGATTACTCAGCATCAATTAGGTGATTGTTAATGACCTGTTTTACCTGCCCTTAATTGGCTCCAATGGATCTACATTTTATCTTCGATACTCTTCGGTGGTTATCAAATTAAGTTTTTAAGGTTTGCAAAACTGGGCCAATTTTCCCAGCATTCCCTTTATTCTCAAAACGTGTAAAATGACACTTATTTAGGGATGTCTAGCCAACTTCATATGAATATTAAGGGCTAATGACTATTGACAGTTGCATTGTTCACGTAATTGCATGGATTTGGCCTTCGTCTTTTTTTGAATAATGGCAGTATCAAAGTTCCTATCCTATCTTCTACTTTGTCCACATAAACATGGTCTCCAAGTAACCTGGAACACCTACTTTAACAGACAGGTGGATTTAGAAAGGTTTCTAGAATAGGGGATGCTGTGGTTCAGTGGCTAAGATGCTGAGCTTGTCAATCAAAAGGTCAGCACTTCAGTGGTTCGAATCCCTAGTGCCGTGTAATGGGGTCAGCTCCCGTGACTTGTCCCAGATTCTGCCAACCTAGCAGTTCGAAAGCACATAAAAATGCAAGTATAAAAACAGGGACCATCTTTGGTGGGAAGGTAACGGCGTTCCGTGCACCTTTGGCGTTGAGTCATGCCGGCCACATGACCACGGAGACGTTTTCAGACAACACTGACTCTTCGGCTTTGAAACGGAGATGAGCATTGCACCCTAGAGTCAGGAATGACTAGCACATGTGTGTGAGGAGAACCTTTTAGCATAGATTTAAGAGTTACTTATTTAGTTTAAGAGTTACTTCTTTATCTGTGGAGCCACAAGGGCCTGTCCTTGGCCTCCTTGGACTAACATTGCAACTACGAACTCCGAAGCATCCTACTGAAACAGCACATTAGATGAAGATCAATAATGAGTAATTGAGAAGCTCTGATTCAATTATGGAGAGGTCCTTGGTGCTCCCCGAGCTTGGTTGTTTTCTTGCAAACATCTCATTACTCCAAACTATGTAGCATCATCATTGTCGGTCATCATAGCACTGATGATCTTACCTAGTTTGGGAAAATGAAATGTCTGCAAGAAAACAGCCAAGCTCTGAGAGCGTCAAGAACCCCTCATTTCAACCCTGAACTACAAATGTTCAACTTTATTGATTCAAGTATTCACTCGTAAGAACAGTACCCATCTCATCCACCGAGCACCATTGTTCTCATAGGCTTTGACTACTGCAGTGGAAACTATATAGCGGCATCCCTAGAAGAAACACAAAAATGTTCACATCACTTTAATTGCCCAACAACCGAAAAGGATGAACAGCACCCCATATGCTGGAACCAGAGGTAGGATTCAGCCGGTTCAGATCGGTTTGAGTGAACCGGTAGTAGCAACTAGTAGCAACCTGCCTGGGTGCAATCCATCCTATATTGCTGCGTTTTGTAATGCCGCACGCATGTACGGATAGCACGCGTGCACAAACTGCCGTGTTGTTTGACATCACAAGTATGCGCGGATTGCACGAGCACACATTTCCAGTGCTGGACGAACCGGTTGTTACAGTATGTGAATCTCACCTCTGCTGGAACTAAACATATTCATGATCCAATAAGGAGCTGGTTATCAGCCCATGTCTCTACAGAAGCTGTTTCTCATAGGCAAGTTTTGAGAAGAGAACATACATAGTGGAACCAGTATGGTTCCTGGGTACCAAAAGCATCTTCAGATGCTTGCGTGCTCTTCTTTGGAAAGACACAAAGCACTGATTCTTTGCTTTCCCTTGTTTGGAGATTTTTCTGCTTCTTCAATACCAGAAATTAACAGGTTTCTTCACTCTTAGCTATCTGCTCATTGATAAATGCCTAACAAGATTCTAAGTGTTCCACAATTAATTCCTGCTTGAAATCCAGTGGCTGTTTTAGCTCATGGAGGCAACATTGGATGTGTCAAATGAAACAATTCGGCAAAGAAGCACATACTGGAGCTACACCTGCATCCCAGGATTTATTTATTTATTTGTGCACTGATGGATGGTGTGTCATCGAGATGTTTTCGACTCTTAGCAACCTGAGGAGGTGATCTTGGAGGAGCTAATTCCCACTCAGAGGGAAGAAAGGAAGGCTGGGGAGCCAGGAAGGGTATTGAAGAAGGAATTAAACAGTCCAGAGATGGAAACAAGGATGAGGAAGAAACTCAAAATAACTCCATCTTGATTCTGTTTGGTATAAGGTGGGGTAAAGGCAGTGGTGGGATTCAGTCAGTTCGGATCAGTTTGGGTGAACCGGTAGTTATATTGCTGGCTGTCCCTGCCCCTCCCCACCCTGTCCCTTCCAGGAGTCCCCACACACCCCATTTTGTTTCTCAGATAAGTGCAGGAAGGCCTTCTAGGCCCAAAATGGGGCGCAGAGGGAGGCACATCCCCCCCCCCGTGGCCCGTTTTTGCTCCCACAGGAGTGCAGGAGGCTGACTGCTGCCTGTTACATCCCTGGCCACGCCCACCATGGCCACGCCCACCCAGCCCGTCATTAGGGCAGAGAACCAACTGTTAAATTATTTGAATCCCACCACTGGGTAGAGGGAACCTTGACAAAAATTCTAGGTGCAGACTACAGTGGTCGAAATCATCTGCTCTCTTCTCCAGCCATGTACTAAAACGCTTCTGAATTGTTTTGTTTTGTTTTTTCCCCCAAATCCTTTCCGTAAATCTAAGTGCCATTCTGGCTAAAATGCAGAAGCAGCCATTTAAGCAAGTGAAAAAAGAAAATCAGGCTGTTACTTCAGTGTTTGTTAAATGGATAATCGCTCACTTGACAAGCCCATAGGATGCCTGGTTCATCGGCAGGGCATCTTCATCTTCGGGCATTATCTGTTGCTTAAAAGCTGCTTGTTTACCCAGTGACTCTTCTTTCCCTACTCAAAACCTCTTTGCGATGAATAAAATGTGGCTTCCCATCCCAATCATGTTGTCTTCATTTCATATATGCTCAGCATCACATTTCAATGATGGCAGATTTACAATTGGGGAAGCCAAAGATAAATTTAATTTCGTTTTAATGTATTTTAATATTTGTATTGCGTGTTTTTAATTTTGGCTGTTCACCGCCCCGAGTCCTTTGGGAGAGGGGCAGTATAAAAATTTTAAAAATAAATAAATAAATAAATAAAATTCCTCTATGAGGAGGAAGGAGAAGGAGGAGGAGGAGGTGGAGGAGGAGAAGGAGAAGAAGGAAGAGAAGGAGGAGGAGAAGAAGGAGAAGGAGGAGAAGCAAAGAAGAAGAAGATAATGATGATGATTCTTTACTTAGAGGTAGACTTTTTTGGGGAATTAATAAATGATTTGACAATTCCCATTTCTTCGTTTAGAAATATAACATTAAATCGAATTGATTGTTATGGCATTTAGCTCGAGAAAGAATGCCCCAGTACTGAGAAAGGAGGTGACAGATCATCTCTTATAATTGGAAGGGAAGACATAAACACATGAGTGCCATAAGCAACGGGGAATGTCAAAATATAACCAAGAGGAAAGCACATTCAGCAGGAAACGAATCAACAAAACAAAACAAAGAATCTATTCACCCCATCTATTCACAGGCATGCCATGTGAAGGCATGAAGGAAAGGAGGCAATTTCTTCCCCGCCCCCCCATCCCTCCTTTCCATTCACAGAACTTTATAAAATATTTAGACTAGCTTAGAATTTCAGATCGCAAGACAGTTCAGTGGATAATTGAAGATTCGGCTTAAAAGAAAAGGAGAGAAGCGAAAAGAGGTGGCCTCTTAAAAATGCAGAGTTTTTTTTTCCACACAGAATTTAGAAATATAATTTAGCTTTTTCCATTCACATGCAAATCTGTCTTTTGAAGGACACATAGGAGGTATAGAGGAAGGAATTAAAACATTACAAAGCTAATAGTTGATGCTATTCCGTGACAAAATTCCTATCCTAGGCTTCTTTCTTTCTTTCTTTCTTTCTTTCTTTCTTTCTTTCTTTCTTTCTTTCTTTCTTTCTTTCTTTCTTTCTTTCTTCCTTCCTTCCTTCCTTCCTTCCTTCCTTCCTTCTTTTTCTTTTCTTTTCTTCCTTTTTTTAGGAGATGGCAGCTGTTCCCATTGAGCTTCTAGTAAGAGAACATTTCAGCAAAATCATATGCAAAAAGTGATTATTCTGCTTCATATCAGTGGCCAGGAGGAGTATAAAAAGTATCGGAGATAGGACATTTTTCTTTCGATATAACGCAAGAGGCAAATTAGGATACACAGTGACACAACGAGACAGTTGTGCTCTGCCTCCCGTTTTAAATCAGTTCAACCCCTCAAAAAAATATCAAAAGTTATGATTCAGGCGTTTTTGGAATCTGCCTAGAGAGCAGATAAACTGGGTTAGGTACCAATACATCATTGGAATGAATTTGGCTTCCATAGAAGAAAACCAGAGTTAGCCACATTCATCCCAATTTCTCAAACTCACACAAAACATTGGGAAAAAAATTAACACAGAAAACAGATAGACTCTAAGACGATAGGCTCTAAGGTGAAGAACAGTTGTGTTATAGACAAACATCGTACAATGGCCAAGAACATCTTGGAAATTCACAGGAAATGTTTGCCTTCCACTGTTTTTCTTGGCATAGATATTTAAAAGAATTCAGGAGGTAATAGATAGATTAAAGACCTTTGCTAGACTGATCCTCTAGGAATCGTTCTGGCCTTCTTATAAAACCATTAATGTTGGAGGCCATCCCATTTAATACAACAGAGTTGGGAAGGATCTTGGATCAGGGTGAGCCTAGCAAAGATTTTCTAGTCCAGGGGTCAGCAACCTGCGGCTCTGGAGCCGCAGGTGGCTCTTTCACCCCTTTGCTGCGGCTCCCTGTCACTCAAAATATGCATCACAACCACCAGTGTGGGACACCCACCAGCATTCAATTTATTGAGCTTTTCAACCCCCCGGTAGCCCAATGATGGATAAATCCAAGAAAAAAAAAGTTTCAGCAGAAAACAGAACATTTAATTCAACTACATATGCTAGTTTTGTGGCCGCTTAAGAAATAGTCAGGCACGGGAAAGGTTTTGTGGCTCCCGGTGTTGTGTTTTTTTTTCTGTGGGAAACGGGTCCAAATGGCTCTTTGAGCATTTAAGGTTGCAGACCCCTGTTCTAGTCCAACCCCTTACTCAAGCAGGAAACCCTATATCATTCCAGATAAGTAGCAGTCCAGTCTCTTCTTCTTTTCTAAAAAAATATTTTTATTGCACATTTTCCTTCATTTTACATCGCAATTTCAATTTAGCAACAACGATATGCTGATTGTATCAGCACCTTTTTGAATATACATAATGTTATACAGCCTAGTTACTGCACAATCATTTTTCTCTTGTTCATACAGAACCGGTTTGGTGACGTCA
The DNA here is from genome assembly GCA_022577455.1 of Arizona elegans. Taxonomy (NCBI): domain Eukaryota; kingdom Metazoa; phylum Chordata; class Lepidosauria; order Squamata; family Colubridae; genus Arizona; species Arizona elegans. Next base: position 1,332,353 of record JAKOOJ010000015.1, on the reverse strand, counting down.
TATCATCACCGCTACCGGCTCGGCCGAACCGGACCAAACCGGGAGGAACCCACCACTGAATAAGGCCAAGTGCTTATTTCAGGGTTCAAAAAAAATATAAGAGAGGGTCTTATTTTCGGGAAAACATGGTATTTCTCTATACATTTATCACTATATATTTTGATTTGCAATTATGTACAATCTTGTGCCAATATTGCTTACAATACCTATTCTTCTATATAGCGTTATACCTGTATTTGTTTCTAACTTGTTGATCTTCTTTCATCATCCATTTTCTAACCTTTGCATCTATTGTCTAGCCAATTGTACCATAGGTTCCATATCAGGTAATACTCTGTTTCTCCTTTGTCTTTAATGTCCATCATTAACCGTTAACCCTAACCTGCCCAATTTCTCGAATGATGGAGCACCCACAACTTCTGAAGGCACATTCCACTGATTCATTGTCCTCACTGTTAGGAAGTTTCTCCTTAATTCCAGGTTGCTCTCTCCTTGATTAGATTCCATCCATTGTTTCTTGTCTTGCCTTCTGGCATTTTGGAGGATAGCTTGACTCCCTCTTCTTTGTGGCAGCCTCTCATATATTGGAATATTGCTATCATGTCACCCCTGGTCCTTCTTTTCATCAGACTAGACATACCCAATTCCTGCAAACTTCTTTATGTTTTAGCCTCCAGACCCCTATTCATCTCTGTTGCTCAACATCTTTTTTAATAACATGGTGACCAAAACTGGTTGCAGTATTCCAAGTGTGGCCTTACTAAGGCTTCATAAATGAGATTGACAGGTGTGGATTCCACAGCTTATCTTTGAGTTGTGTATTTCCTTTTATGGGAACTTCAGAATCCTTGGACTGGGTTTGAAAGAACAACCTTGAATTCAAGGATAAATAATCTGATACTTTCCATTCCTACATTGGGACGCGGTTGCTTGGTGGCTAAGACGCTGAGCTTGTCGATCGAAAGTTCGGCAGTTTAGTGGTTTGAATCCCTAGTGCTGCATAACGGGATGAGCTCCCGTGACTCATCCCAGCTTCTGCCAACCTAGTTCGAAAGCATGTAAAAAATGCAAGTAGAAAAATAGAAACCACCTTTGGTGGGAAGGTAACAGCGTTCCGTGCACCTTTGGTGTTGAGTCATGCTGGCCACATGACCACAGAGACGTCTTCGGACAGTGCTGGCTCTTCGGCTCTGAAACGGAGATGAGCACCACCCCCTAGAGCTGGGAACAACTAGCACATATGTGTGAGGGGAATCTTTACCTTTACCTTTCATTCCTACAGTGTCTGGTCATGGCTTGTTCTAGCTGGAGCTGATTAGAGTTGATCCAAAACAGTTGGGAATCAGGTTGCCTCCTCCTGATCTTAATCCATTAAACCTGAAACCATCCTTTCATAAGACGTGTTAAGGAAGTAATTTGCTTGATCGAATCAAATTCTGTGTTAAGCTTGGAGATGACTAATACATGCATCTAATTGACTCAATGACTCAATGAATTGATTATTTGTTTTAAAAACAATGGGATGTTGTAGCTGCAATAATGTGATTGTTTGTGCTAGTCAGTCACTGCTAGAGAAGGAAGAAGGAAAAACACACATGTGATATTTGTTTGTTGACCAATATATTGCCAGCAACATCAATCACTCCAGAGAAGTAAATTTGTTTAGATTTGCAATTCAGGGGAATAATCATGCACACTCTTCTATTTATGCCACAGCAGAATTAACCCATTTGTAGTAGTAATGATCTTCCAACATATATTTTGTCACATCTGAATGATCAAAACCAGCATTTTTTTTTCTTCGTTCGCAGTCCTATTGCTCAAGTGTAACCGCAAAATTGCCAGTTTTGCTCAGTCTTTTTTTTTTTTTAATCTTCCTTACAATAAGCATGTTAATCTGAATCTCAATGGCCCAAATCAGAAGAGGAGGCCAAAAATTTCATCTCCGTCCTCTTTGGTGTGAGCTTTGGGGACTTAGAAATACAAAAAAGTAAAATAAAAGGGCAGATCCAGATGAAAAAAAGCTGCCCAGTCAATGCCAGACTCTAAAACCGAAAGCCATTATTTTCCAAGGTCAATTTTCAGAGATTTTCTTTAGCAAGGTGTATTAAGACGAATGGGATGTGGTTGCAAGAATTCTAGTAACTAAATTTATTATCGGTTTAGAACCAATATATCTCCAGATAACTCTGATCCCTTCCCATGTTTCTGGTCCAGGTCCCCTTGGCCGTGCTAGAATCTGGAGCTGATCTGAGAGGAGGAATGAAATGGCTGACTAGCTTTGAATCCGTTGTCGGGAGGAAGCAGCTGAAGGGAATTCCTCCGTAAAACATTGCAATATTTATCCGGTAGCTATGTAGCTGCTGCTACTTCTCTCCTGATCTTAGGTGGGGCAAAGCCAGCGAGAGGAGATATTTTCTCAACATCCTGTCACTAAGCATATTGCTTTATAGATGGCAATGGTGTCAGTCTGGCCACAGCTTACTCCCTAGGAAAGAAAGACCCTTGACTCCATAGGTTTAGAGAAAGAGTGCGGCGAAGCGAGGCAAACTCTGGAGAAAAACCGCCCGAAAATCATATATTGAAAGCAATCCCCAATGTCCCAAACTCTCCCCCGTGGGAGAGCAGTCCAATCAGGTCTTGTTCTGATGTTTTGGGAACCCAGTGCCTTGGGCACCAGTGTACATTCCTTTCCCAGGGCCAGCATTCTTGAAGGGAAGAAAATGGCTGTTTGGCACCTCAGATTCCTGTTAGTGTCCACCCTCCCCAATTTCCCACAGCATTCTTTCAGACCTCCAACAATCTTCCCCTCCCAAAAATGCCCCTGCCACAGATTATGGCAGTTGCTAGAAAGCGAAGATGGACAGCTGAGAATTTGTTTTGTGTGTGCAGATGTGCCCCCCCAAGCGGAGCAGCCTACTCCACAGCAGAGATGCTCAAAGCCAAAGTTGATGTGCTATGTAGTGGTTCCTTTAGCTTGGTGAGATTCCTGTTTATAGGGGAGCATCAACATATTGCTTTGATCGGCTCAGTGCATTGTTTCTGGTTGCTTGCACCTGATATCGGCTGTTTAATTGTCTTCCCTCCCGGTACTTTCAACGGGAGAGAAACATCGAGGCTTAAAAGGTACCGAAGAGAACCGAACAGAAGTGAATAAATTCCCTTGGTTTGGGTTATTTACTTTCAGCCTCCCTCAGAAAAACGCAAAGACGAGAATATCTCAGCATGCTCAATTTCACAAGCATGCTTGGATATTCTACTCTATACCTTAGGGGAGCATGAATTTTTGAAAGGGTTATCCATCGTAGGCTGGGTAGGCTGACTTTAGTTCAGCTGGGGGGAAAAAAAAGAATGGTTCTGACGCAGTCTATTCAAAACATATATATATATATATATATATATATATATATATATATATATATATATATATATATATATATATATACATACATATACATATATATACATATATATATATATATATATATATATATATATATATATATATATATATATATATATATGATACCATCATTTGGCCCATAAATAAATCTCTCTCTTAGGTGTCTAGTTTCTGAAATTCAGAAAGTGAGATGCACTCTTTCAGACATTCTTTATTTATTTATTTATTTATTTATTTATTTATTTATTTATTTAATTTGTATACCGCCCTTCTCCCGGAAGGGACTCAGGGCGGTGAACAGCCAAAATTAAAAAACATACAAATGCAAAAGTTAAGATAATTAAAAGAATTAAATCACTGGCTTCCCAATTTAAAACCCCAAATCCATAAAATTTAAAATCCCAATTAAAAACCATTTAGGCTAGGCCGGCTTGATGAAATAAAAACGTCTTCAGGGCTTTACGGAAGGTCCGGAGGTCCGGGATCAGTCGTATTCCAGGAGGCAGCTCATTCCACAGGGCGGGAGCCCCCACAGAGAAGGCCCTCCCCCTGGGGGCCTCCAGCCGACATTGCCTGACCGACGGCACCCCGAGGAGACCCTCTCTGTGAGAGCATATTGGCCGGTGGGAGGTTATCGGTAGCAGCAGGCGGTCTCGCAAATACCCTGGCCCTAAGCCATGGAGCGCTTTAAAGATGAGAACCAACACCTTAAAGCGCACCCGGAAGACCACCAGGAGCCAATGCAGCTCGCGTAGGAGAGGTGTTACATGGGAGCGCCACGTCGCTCCCATAATCACCCGCGCGGCCGCATTCTGCACCAGCTGGAGCCTCCGGGTGCTCCTCAGGGGGAGCCCCATGTAGAGTGTTGCAGTAGTCCAGCCGTGACGTAACCAAGGCATGAGTGACTGTGCACAAGGAGTCCCGATCCAGAAAGAGGCGCAACTGGCGTATCAGGCGAACCTGATAAAAAGCCCCCCTGGCCACGGCCGTCATATGCTCTTCTAAAGACTGCCGTGTGTCCAGGAGGACGCCCAAGTTGCGAGCCCCCTCTGTGGGGGTCAGTGACTCGCCCCCAATAGCCAGCGATGGCACCAGCTGGCTATACCGGGACGCTGGCATCCACAGCCACTCGGCCTTGGAAGGATTGAGCCGAAGCCTGTTCCTCCCCATCCAGACCCGCATGGCCTCCAGACACTGGGACATCACTTCGAGGGCATCATTGGGGTTTTTTCATACATTCATTTTACGCACTCTTTCAAACATATCATTAGAGGGTGACACAGTAATGAAATCCAAATTTTTTTACTAATGGTTCTGTGGGCGTGGCTTGGTAGGCGTGGTGTGGCTTGGTGGGCGTGGCTTGGTGGGCGTGGCAGGGGAAGGATATTACAAAATCCCCAGTCCATCCCCACTCCTGGAGGAAGGATATTGCAAAATCTCCATTCCCATCCCACTCTGGGGCCAGCCAGAGGTGGTATTTGCCAGTTCTCTCAACTACTCCAAATTTCTGCTACCAGTTCTCCAAACTATTCCAAATTTCTCCAGAACCTGTCAGAACCTGCTGGATTTCACCCCTGGGGTGACGTGATAGCAGTCTTCCAATATTTGAGGGGCTGCCACAAAGAAGAGGGAGTCAAGCTATTCTCCAAAGCACCTGAAGGCAGGACAAGAAGCAATGGGTGGAAACTAAGCAAGGAGAGAAGCAACCTAGAACTAAGGAGAAAATTTTCTGACAGTTAAAACAATTGATCCTTGGAACAACTTGCCTCCAGAAGCTGTGGTTGCTCCAACACTGGAGGATTTTTTAAGAAGGGATTGGAGAAATATCTGTATGAAATGGCATAGGTTTTTCTGCTTGAATAGGGGGTTGGACTAGAAGGCCTCCAAATGTCCCTTCCAACTCTGTTATTCTGTTCTGTTATTCTGGTTTATTAAATCACATTGGAATTGCACGGTCCATGGAATCGTGCATTAATGCATTTGCAGGCAGGGTAAACCCCAGTGTACAAGTTCTGCTCCTGTCATCACCTGTAATCTTCTTTAGCACCCTCCAAGTCTCCCCAAAGACTTTCTGATCTGACCATCTGGTCTTCCCTCTTCCTTGGAAATACCCAGATGAGAAACAGAGGTGTCAAGTACACATAGGCAGCCCCTCCGTCCATCTGGGCTGTGTGAAGAAAGACCGAGAGGCAGGCGGGATATTTACATATTTCAACATTCCAATCAGCAGAAAGCTAATTAAAGGAGCCAGAAAGCAATGGGGGGGGGGGGAGAGAGTGAAATTTATAGTGTGTGTCCCCCCCACAAATAAGATTTTGCATAAATAACCTTCAGAGCAATGGTGAAATCTGAACCGGTTTACTACCCGTGTGCCTGCACATGCTCAGTACGTGCCAAAAGGAGGCTTGGGAAGGTAAGTGGAACAGTGAGGAGGGAATCAGCTGTGGCGCACGAGCTCGGGAACCTTTTTAAAACTTTTTAAAAGCATTTTTTACTACTGGTTCTGTAAAAAAATGCTTTTAAAAATTTTTTAAAAAGGTCGCAACAATTTTTTTACCTTTTTAAAGCATTTTTTACTACCAGTTCCCGGTAGTTTCATTTCATTTTCATTTTATTAAAAATGTTTAGTAAATGTTTAGTAAAAATGTTTAGTAAAAAATGTTTTTAAAAAGTTTTTTTTTTTATTCCGAAGATCAGCTGAGCAACGCTCGATTGTAGGAACTTTTTTTTTTTTTTTACTTTTTAAGCATTTTTTAAAAATAGTTTAAAATGCTTTAAAAAGTTTTTTTAAAAAAAGTTCCGACGATCATATCTCACTCTACTGATTTTGGGAGCTTCTTTTTTACTTTTTTTACTACCGGTTCAGCGAACCAGTAGCATTTTTTAATACCAGTTCGGGCGAACCGGCCCGAACCGGTAGCATGTCACCCCTGCTTCAGAGGTAGACAATGCAGAATTTGCTTAATTCTCACATACTGCATCCAAGATAGTAATTTGTGGCTGAACTGACTTCCATATATCAGCTTAGCGCTTGGCTGCAATTGCTCTTTGCATTCATCGATGCTGAATGGTTTTTTCAGTATGACAGAAGATGAAAATGCACAATTTGGCGAACGGAGAAGGGACTTTCAGGAGTGTGTTGACCGGGTTTTATTGTAATCAATCAACCCTTTTTTTGGACCAGGATTTTTGCAAACGCAGATACAAAAAGGAACATCGTGTATGTAATATGGGCTAAACCCTTTAAAGCTCAAATGTTAGAACCACTAAAATATACCCCATTGTGAAGTGAGGAAACAACTCTGCTGCATTAACCAAATATTTGTAACTTGTATTAAAATGCAATTGCTTTTTCTAAACCAAATGTAACAGAAAATGCTGGCTACGGTCAAGAAGTACCCCATGTCAGGGTTTCAACAGTTGCCCTAATTAAATCATGAATCTCGAGTCAAGCTTCAAAAGAAATCCAGTTATTTATTAGGAGCTCCATGTCGGCACATTCCAAGTGAAGCCAACTCTGACTCCACGTAACTTACAACCCAGGCATGACCCTGTTTCCCCCCCTCCCCCCAGGGTGTGTCACCAGTCACTTTCACCAACAGAGGAATTTTGCAAGTTGTAGAGCTCACTCCCCTCCAGCCGCTTTGGGTAACCCTGGGAGACAGCCTTGAGAGATATATGTCTGGAATGTGTTTTTGTTTTTGGCTGCCATGCTGCTTCGTCGTTTTCCCATCCCCCTTGCCTATGGCAACTTGAGAGCAGGTCATGGATGCTTTGCTAGTTGACACCCCAATCAGAGATCCATCAACTCAGATAAACAAGCTGACATTAAAAAAAATAAGACCATGCTCAGAATATTGCATCCAGTTTTGGATAAAAAAGCTGTTGGAATTCTGGAAAGAGTGCAGAGAAGAGCAACAAAGATGATTAGGGAACTGAAGGCTAAAACTATAAAGAACAGTTGCAGGAACTGTCTAGTTTAATGAAGAGAAGGACTAGGGGAGACATGAGAGCAGTGTTCCAATATCTCAGAGGTTACCACAAAGAAGAGGGAGTCAAGCTATTCTGCAAAGCACCTGAAGGCAAGACCAGAAGCAATGGATGGAAACTAATCAAGGAGAGAAGCAATCTAGAATTGAGGAAAATTTTCCTGACAGAACAATTAATTAGTGGAAGAACTTACCTCTGGAAATTGTGGGTGTTCCAAGACTGGAGGTTTTTAAGAAGAGGTTGGACAAACATATGTCTGAAATGAGCAAAGGGTTGGACTAGAAGACCTTCAAGGTCCCTTCCAACACTGTTATTCTGTTAGTCAAGGAATCGCCAAAAACACTCCCACCAACACCGACAGGACAAGCCACTAGTATATAAACAGAAAGCAAACCCCACTCCCTTCTAGCACTGATGATGTTACCTAGTTTGGTAATGAAATGTCTACAAGAAAACCACCAGGCTCAGAGAGCACCAAGGACCCCACAGTTCAATCTTGAGCTACAAATATTCTCATCTATCAATAACGCTTTACTAAGATGCATGGATGCTTTACATTCTATAGGACTGGAATATTTAATCAGAAGCCTCAAGCTGCGTGAGAGAGGGGAAAGGGAGAACGTTTAAACTCGGTTTCTGCAAAATCTTTCATTCAAATTGTTAATTTTTAACACGAAGGAGAGCCTTGGTGGCGCAGCGGACTAAAGTGCTGTTAAATAGCACCAGCTGCCTGCAATTACTGCAAGTTCAAATCTCACCAAGCTCAAGGTTGACTCAGCCATCCATCCTTTCGAGGCAGGTAAAATGAGGACCCGGATTGTGGGGGCAATAAGCTGACTTTGTATAAAAAAGAACACCGCTTGAGGGGGGGGGCGAAAGCCCTATTAAGCAGGTATATACAAAAAGTATGAAGGCTATTGCTTAACGCATTGTAAGCCGCCCTGAGTCTCCGGAGAAGGGCGGCATATAAATCGAACCAATCAATAAATAAATAAATAAATAAATAAATAAATAAATAAATAAAAGACATGGACAGTAAATCATATTAATTTAATTCAAATCAAATCAAATCAAATCAAATCAATTGAGGTTCCGTCTCAACTGTGCCTACTTTTCTGAGTGCAGACCTAACATATTACAAAAAACCCCCACCTCTTCTTAATTTCTTAAGCTTAGCTTAACTTCATTAGACAGCCAATTTTTCCCTGGGGTGACAACGTTGCTATAGAAAGCTAATCTTCAACAGATATTCAAGTTTATGAGTATTGGGCTATTCATAATCACCGCAACGGTTGCCAGAAGGAAACGTAATTGCTTGAACATATTTTTGAGTCACAGATTGGTTCTTTTTTCTAGCTATTTTAATTCTTCCTCCTGCCTCCACATCTAGAGAAACCTATCGGTTGCTATACCCCAGGTAGACATTTAAATGCACTTCTTAAATTCTACATACAACCAGAGGTTGCCCAGAGAGTTGAAGTGACATTCAATTAATTGATGGCTCATCTGTTTTCACTGGTGGCATCTGCCCCAAAGATTTATATCGTTTGCAAACCAATGAACTTACCGGAGGTTTTTGAAAATGCAAGACCTCATTAAATTAAAATCTCATCCAGCGTTTCACAACCTTGGCCCCTTTAAGAGAAGCGGGCTTCAATTCCCAAAATTCTGCTGGCTGAGGAATTTTGGGAGTTAAAGTGCACTTAAAGGGTTGAAAAAACACTGGTCTACTTGAACATTAAACCCGTCTTGTAACCATGGACCAGGGGTGAAACTCAGCAGGTTCTGACAGGTTCTGGAGAACCAGTAGCGGAAATTTTGAATAGTTCAGAGAACTGGCAAATGCCACCTCTGGCTGGCCCCAGGGTGGGTTGGGAATGGAGATTTTGCAATATCCTTCCCCCAGGAGTGGGGAGGGAATGGGGATTTTGCAGTATCCTTCCCCTGCCACACCTACCAAACCACGCTCACCAAGCCACACCCACAGAACCAGTAGTAAAAAAAATTGAATTTCAACACTGCTACAGACACAGTACAATTTATTTGTTTGTAGTTCAGGCTCGGCATACCTTGCTTTTCAAACCCATACATAATTTTTTTTTCTGTAAGTGGTGCGTTCTTATGTGCATTTTCTGTAATGCACATGCATTTTGCCAGAAATGATCCAAATGTAATCTTGGAAACAATTGCATGGGGGAAGAGGGATTGAACTTAATGTATTTTTTGCACTTTTTCTGAAGTTCTAAACTGCAATGCGGTATCCATTCAGGCTAGAAAGCTTTGAGGATGCTCAAACGTAGAAATCTTTTCTCTTTGACCGAAAAGACTGTTTTCATTCTGGAGTTCAAGAATTCGACAGCATTTTAAACACTAAAAATAAAAATAAAAACGGGGGGGGGCGGGTATCTTACTACATTTCTCGAACTAACTAGCATACAAATAGCATTTTAGGCTTTACGGGATTCTCCGGTTTACAACGTAAGCATTATTTGCGTATTGGACTCAACCGTCTGGGTCCTCATTTTATGACTTCGGAAGGACGGAAGGCTGAGTCAAACTCAAGTCCCCGTCAGGATCGAACTCCAGGTTGTAGGCAGAGTTTGCCTGCAATACTGTACATTCACGACCCGTTCTCCTTGTTACCTTTATGATATCCAACTTTACTCCGAACTACTCAAAATTTCCACTATCGGTTCTCCAGAACCTGTCAGAACCCGCTGGATTTCACCCCTGCTTTTTATTTTATTTATTTATTTTATTTTATTTTTATACCGCCCTTCTCCTGCGGGACTCAGGGCGGTGTACAGCCGAGATAAAACATAGCATATAAAATTTAAAAACAGTTTAAAGAACAATTAAATAATTTCGGCCCAAAAATTTAAAACAACCCAATTAAAACTAAATTCAATTAAAACTGAGAGGATGGGATCAAGGCAGCCCGGCTAGATGGAATAAGTGTGTTTTCAGGGCCCGGCGAAAAGTCCGGAGATCTGATATCGTGCGTATCTCAGGGGGTAGGTCATTCCAGAGGGCGGGTGCTGCCACAGAGAAGGCTCTCCCCCTGGGGGTCGCCAGCCGGCACTGTCTGACCAACGGCACCCTGAGGAGGCCCTCTCTTATTTATTCGACCAAGCCAGCCTGTATTTGTATGTTTTTTAATTTTGGCTGTTCACCGCCCTGAGTCCCTTCTGGGAGAAGGGCGGTATACAAATTAAATAAATAAATAAATAAATAAATAAATAAATAAATAAATAAATATGTGTGAGCGAACCGGGACAACCATGACCTGAATGACTGAGAATCTCTACAGATTGCTTACAGTCTAATTTTATAGAACTTGGACTTAGGGTAGGAAACGATCATCGCTGATGTAAGAAAAAAAAAATAAATGCACATTTCATCTGCCATGAAAGGCCAAGTCAAAAAATAAAAAAAATGTTTGGGTTTTGGGTTTTTTTGTTTGTCTTTTTTGGTCCCCGGGGTTTTCATGACGCCTGCAAAAGCACTTTAGGAAAGTGCTAAAAAGATGAAAAAGTGCCATGGCCTTCTCTCACCTTAGAATCGTCAGGGTTTATATATATATATATATAAATATATATATATACCACTAATAATGGATTTAGGTTTTCAAGTAATCATTTCCTGCCATTTGAGCTGCCGCTCGAAGTGTCAATGGCCGAGACCTGAAATGCGATGAAACCAAAGACTTTCTGCCGTTCGACAACTTTAATGGTGAAGCGTTTTTTTAAAAGACGACCTGCTAGGTCAGAAATTAATAACCTGCATCCCTGGGTTGCTGCTTTCCCATAACTGCCGAGCATCGGGAAGTCATTTTTCTGCCATTTGAAATGGAAAACACATAAAAAACAGAGGCTAAGCTCTGACAGACATTTGTCAAAGAAGTTCAAATCCTCTCCCCAAAACTAGAAGGAAAGGGAAAAAGTACAAAAAAAAAAAAAAAAACATGGCCTCATCTATTTGAGTTACTATTCGTTCCTAATGCAGCCATATTGTAATTGTACGAAATCCTTTGTGGGGTGTTGCTTTATTTATTTATCTGTATCCGACTTTTATCCAACGCACTTTCCTCCTCCTATTTTCCCCACAACAACCCTGTGAGGTGGGTTGGGCTGAGACAGAGGGACTGGCCCAATGTCACCCAGTGGGCTTTCATACCTCAGGCGGGACTAGAACTCACCGTCTCCTGGTGATTGGCCAAGTCACCCAGCTGGCTTTCATGGCTAAGGTGGGACTAGAACTCACCATCTCCTGGTGATTGGCCTAGTCACCCAGCCAGCTTTCATGCCTAAGGTGGGACTAGAACTCACCGTCTCCTGGTGATTGGCCCAAAGTCACCCAGCTGGCTTTCATGGCTAAGGTGGGACTAGAACTCACCGTCTCCTGGTGATTGGCCCAGTCACCCAGCTGGCTTTCATGGCTAAGGTGGGACTAGAACTCACCATCTCCTGGTGATTGGCCCAGTCACCCAGCTGGCTTTCATGGCTAAGGTGGGACTAGAACTCACCGTCTCCTGGTGATTGGCCCAAAGTCACCCAGCTGGCTTTCATGGCTAAGGTGGGACTAGAACTCACCATCTCCTGGTGATTGGCCCAGTCACCCAGCTGGCTTTCATGGCTAAGGTGGGACTAGAACTCACCATCTCCTGGTGATTGGCCCAGTCACCCAGCTGGCTTTCATGGCTAAGGTGGGACTAGAACTCACCGTCTCCTGGTGATTGGCCCAAAGTCACCCAGCTGGCTTTCATGGCTAAGGTGGGACTAGAACTCACCGTCTCCTGGTGATTGGCCCAAAGTCACCCAGCTGGCTTTCATGGCTAAGGTGGGACTTGAACTCACCACCTCCTGCTTTCTAGACTGGTGCCTTAACCACTAGTCCAAAGTGGTTCACATGATGGCTTCAGTTTTACACAAATCAATTGTTGAATCAGTAGACACTTGTCCACTTGTACAAAAACCCAGCCACAGCACAAAAACTTGCTTTTATAAAGCATTGCAGTATTAATTCTCACAGGCTCTCCAGAAAAATCAGAATTGGTGATTTTGGTGGCGCAGCAGACTAAACTGCTGTTAAGTAACACCAGCTGCCTGCAATTACTGCAAGTTCGAATCTCACCAGGCTCAAGGTTGACTCAGCCTTCCATCCTTCCGAGGTAGGTAAAATGAGGACCCGGTTTGTGGGGGCAATAAGATGACTTTGTATATAAAAGAACCCCGCTTAGGGGGAGCCAAAAGCCCTACTAAGCAGGTATATACAAAAAAGTATGAAGGCTATTGCTTAACGCATTGTAAGACGCCCTGAGTCTCCAGAGAAGGGCAGCATATAAATCAAACCAATAAATAAATAAATAAATAAGGGGACACTTTGTAGCATGACATCAAAACCAAATCTCTGGGCCTTAGAAGAGACTTTGACCAAAACATGAGAGGTTTCCCGTGTTCATAAAATAATGATTAACCTTGCAAGGATGTTGTGCGGACTTTGAAGATGGGCATTGCAGTGGAAAGATCTAGGATCGAATTCTGAACTGGCTCTCTCGATCGGGAGGGGCCAAAATATGCATGTGGGGGGGGAAAATCGCTATTTTTAAAAAATTCAGCAAATTAGCAAACAGAAGACAGTTTGCAAATATGGGTATTAGAAGTGTGGGCTTTGTTTTTCAGCTTGCAGCTGTCTCCCAGTCTTAGATTAATAAACAACAACCACAACAACAACCACAACAACCAAAAAAATGTGCATTATATTCGCACTCTGCGTTGTACTTCTGCGGAGTGATGCTAGCATAAGGAAGCAACATGCAGAATGCGCCTCTCGTATTATAATTCTGTGAAGAGTATCATAAGTTATCATCTGCTAATGATCAGGAGCAGAAGAATCTGACAGTTTTGTGTGACCGCCTCGCGATATTCCACGAAAAAGAAAAAATGTCATAAATAGCTTGATGAGATGAGCCACTGCTCTAGAACAAAGCAGAGATACACCCCCTAAAACAGCCGGAAATGATCAGGAGGAGAATAGGGAATGGTTTCGCGGGGTGCAGGGCAGGGGTGGGTTCTATTTACCTTTAATACCGGTTTGCAACGGGGCCACACGCACTTCCCCTGGAGTGGGGAGGGAATAGGGATTTTACAGTTTCCTTCCCCTGGAGTGGGGTGGAAATGGAGATTTTGCAGTATCCTTCCCCTGCTACACCCACCAAGACATGCCATGCCCACAAGCCACGGCCACAGAACCGGTAGTAAAAAATTTTGAATCCCACCACTGCTTCTTATGCAAACATAAACTAAGGACTCACCAGTGGTGGGTTTCTCCCGGTTCGGCCCGGTTCGACCGAGCCGGTAGCGGTGACGATATGACATCACCGAACCGGTTCTCTTTGTTCAGGAGCTGCCCGCCACCACATTATTCTTACCTTTTATTTGACCCCACCCCCAATCTATTCGCTGCCTCCCGAGCCTCAGCTGATTGGCTAGAAGGAAAAAAAAACTGTTTAAACTCTTGCCGCGGGGCTTCAAAGGGCCGCCCTACAGCTGATCAGTGTTAAAAGGCAGTGTGGTGGTAGACCAGTGCCTCCAAAAACAAATGAGTAGACCGGTACAGCTCTACAAGCAGTTAAAAGCCGGGTAGACCAGTACTTCTGCTAAATCCTAAAGAATTGTCACATGACCATCAAACCACACCCACAAAATAAGCCACGCCCACAGAACCGGTAGTAAAAAAATTTAGAACCCACCCCTGGGACACACCAAGCAGAGCCAAGGCATCCGAAGGCTTCCGAACCCCTTTCACATTCACCAAAGCTTGGTTTGATGCTTTCTTCTTTTGCAAAAATCATAAAGCTGAAGTTGGGGGGAGGGGGGAATGTTGCGCTCCACTCAGACTTGCATAAATATTTCTAGGATAAAATTGGATTGGATTCACCTTTTCGCGACCAACCCAAATGTATTTATTGTACCCAAACCAAGTCACCAAAGCCGAAGAATCGTTTTCTTTGCATGCCTTAGAATTCGGGAATGTGATTTACCGAGCAAAGAAAACATGCCAGAATGGGTGCTACAGAAAAGTCACACCTCAATAGACTTATGCTCCTAGAGAGCGGACAACAATAGCAATGCCTAAAAGACGCAGAAGGAAGGAGATGAGAAAAGACCGGATATTTTCATGCAAATGCATTTATTTGCATCCAAATAAAAATTCAAAGGGGAGCTTGACAAAAAAAAAAAAAAAAGTAAACATCAACTTATTCGCAAGAAGCTAGTCCTCCACCATTTATGAGGTTGAAACTGTTCATTTTTTGCATTGTTTTTTAATCCCTGTTCTACTGCCAGCTTAGGTATCTAAACCATCTATTGTCAGCCCTAGAAGGATCTATCCTTAATATTTCTGCGATGTCTTGTAAGATTGTTGGGCTGGGGTATTGTGGACAGGGGCGGGCTTCAAAAACTTTAGCGAGGGGTTCTCTGCCCGGTTGCTGGGTGGGCGTGGCCATGGTGGGCGTGGCCTGGTCAGCCTCCTGCAACATGGGGGAGGCGTTTTTGCCCTCCCTGGGCTCCAGAGGTTTTCTTCGAGCCTCCGGGATGGCGAAAATGCCCCCCCCCCCGGACTCTGGAGGCCCTCTGGATCCTCCAAACTTTTAGTAGGCCCATTTTTTGTCCTCCCCGAGCCTCTGTGCACACCCTGCACTTACCTACATACAGAACGGGCCGCGTGGGGACTCCTAGGTGGGGCGGGGTGGGTTGGGCGGGGCCAGCCAGGAATGGGATTTGGGGGTTCTCTGAACTGTACAGAATCTTAGCTAGAGGTTCTCCCAAACCCCTGCGAACCCCCAACAGCCCACCCCTGATTGTGTATGAGTGTGTATTCCTGAGAAGTCACAGCAGGAATCCTGGTTAGCTTTCTTCTCACTGGCGCTGCCGCCAAAACAGGGAAATGAATGCCTCCATCTGTTAGTTGGTAGATGTAACGGTACATGGGAATGATGCAAGGTCTCACCACTCCAACTCCAATTCAGGGAGTTGGCTGGTTTCTGTAAAACCATAGTAGGGTTAACCATGGTTTAGAATGAATAAGAAAAAGCTTAATTTTGAAGGAAAGCTTTCAAGTACCTCTTTGCCCCTATGATCAGGGGTGAAATCCAGCAGGTTCTGACAGGTTCTGGAGAACCGATAGCAGAAATTTTGACCAGTTCGGAGAATCGGCAAATACCACCTCTGGCTGACCCCAGAGCAGAGTGGGAATGGAAATTTTGCAATATCCTTCCCCCAGGAGTGGGGAGGGAATGGGGATTTTGCAGTATCCTTCCCCTGGAGTGGGGAAGGAATGGAGATTTTGCAGTATCCTTCCCCTGCGACGCCCACCAGGCCACGCCCACCAAGCCACACCCACAGAACCAGTAGTAAAAAAGAATGGATTTCACCACTGCCTGTGATCCAAAATAGGAGAGGTAAAATAGATAGCTGCTCTCGTGATATGAAATGATCTCTAGAAAACTCAAATGGCATTAACAGAATAGAGAGTAACAGATTTGGAAGGGACCTTGGAGGTCTTCTAGTCCAACCCCCCTGCTCAGGCAGGAAACTCCCTACCATTTCAGACAAATGGTTGTCCAACCTCTTCTTAAAAACCTCCAGCGTTGGAGCATTCACAACTTCCGGAGGCAAGTTGTTCCACTGATGAATTGTTCTCACTGTCAGGAAATTTCTCCTTAGTTCTAAGTTGCTTCTCTCCTTGATTAGTTTCCACCCATTGCTTCTTGTCCTGCCTTCAGGTGCTTTGGAGAATAGCTTGACTCCCTCTTCTTTGTGGCAACCCCGAGATATTGGAAGACTGCTATCATGTCTCCCCTAGTCCTTCTTTTCATTAAACTAGAAATACCCAGTTCCTGCAACTGTTCTTCATATGTTTTAGTCTCCAGTCCCCTAACCATCTTTGTTGCTCTTCTCTACATTCTTTCCAGGGTCTCAACATCATGGCAAACAAAACTGGAAGCATTAGTTTTTCAAGTCTATTGACACTGAACTTCTAGTGATAGTTCCTATATTTATTTTCTCCTATTCATGATTTATTGCTTTGTTCCTCTAGGCCAGGTCTTCTTTTTTGGTAATATTTTATTGGTGTCAAGTTGAATCGGCATTAAGCTGCCTTGAGTTTCTTTACCTTATTTCTCAGAGTCATCTCAAAAGCTTTCTTGAGTGGTGCAGTGGCCTGGAGGTGGAGCTCTCACTTCACAATCAGCAAGCTGTGAGTTCGATCCTAGGTAGCGGCAGATATTTCTCTCTCTGGGCACAATGAGTAAATATCAGCTACATTGTCGACAGTAATGGCGTCCGGCCAGTAAAGACTCAGCTCCATTCAGTTGCCCCAACTCCACCCCGATGTAAGTAATTTTGGGGTCATTAAAAAGATTTTTTAAAAAAAAAAAATCTCAAAAGCTTTATTCAAAAGCAGAAACGCACATGCGCACACTCAAACGATGTGTGTGCAAATTTCAAACCATGGTCAGCTTACCGTCATAGTCCCAACTTGAAAGCTGAACATCTGTACCAATTCATATCTGGGCAGTAATGTAATTAACGGCAAGCATTTCTTTTCATGCCGCATCACAAAGCCATTTGGAAAGCAAGCAACACTCGTTTCTCCAAATTATAAAGAGACCAAATTTACCATTCAGCCATGGAATGCATTAGCTTTCAAATTAAACATATCTCTTAGTCTGTATTTCCATTTGTCTTGCTTATTCAAAGCAATCGCTTCCATCATCGGAGATGCTATAATGCAATAAACAGCCCTTGATTATTCAGCACTTGGAGAGAAAATGTTTGCTCATCGTTATACGTTCTTGAAAAGCAAAGCAAAGGCAAGCGAATGTTAGGACGCAAATGCCAATTTTTTTTCCCAAAAAGCTTTCTGCTCTCCATACATTCTGCTTCATTAACATCGCCACACAAAAAAAGTTGGGAAGGAAAAAAGGAAGATTTTGGGAAAAGATAAAGATGGCTCTTTGAAGAAGACAAAATGGATGCAGTGGGGGCATCCAAGAACCCTGGTGGTGCAGTGGTTAAAATGAGGTATTGCAGGCAAACTCTGCCCACTGCCTGGAGTTCAATCTGACCAGCTCAATATTGACTCAGCCTTCCATCCGTCTGAGGTTGGTAAAATGAGGAGCCAGATTGCTGGGAGCAAGATGTTGACACTGTAACCACTTAGAGAGAGCTAGAAAACACTATGGAGTTGTATATATTGTTCTCCTCCTCCTCCTCTTATTATTATTAAATCTGCATTACTATTAATCTTCTCATCGTTCCTATCACCCATCTCCTCCCACGTATGACTGCATGACTGTAACTTTGTTGCTTGTATCCTTATGGTTTATATTGATATTGATTGTTTCCTAGTATGATTTGATTGCTTATTTGTTCCCTATGACTATTAAGTGTTGTACCTTATGATTCTTGATGAATGTATCTTTTCTTTTATGTACACTGAGAGCATATGCACCAAAGTCAAATTCCTTGTGTGTCCAATCACACTTGGCCAATAAAGAATTCTATTCTATTCTATTCTATTCTATTCTATTCTATTCTATTCTATTCTATTCTATTCTATTCTATTCTTCTTCTTCCTCCTCCTTTTCCTTTTCCTCCTCCTTCTTCTGCTTCTGCTTCTGCTCCTTCTCCTCCTCCTCCTCCTCCTTCTTCGGCTTCTTCTTCTTCTTCCCATTAGAATTTGGTATTGCAGGCAAACTCTCCCACAGGCTGGAGTTCGATCCTGACTATTTGTGGATGGAATAGACTTTTTGTTATTGTTCTCATAAAGTATATTGTACGCAGTTACCAAAGTATCTGCAGCAATAAGATTTTAGGAGCAAGTGTAAGAGGTAGAAATGGTCACCTGTAAAATTCTTCTACCTACTTCTCCCTCACTTTTATGAACGTCACTCTATAGTACCTCTACCTTCTCTTGACATGAAATTAATCTCTCTCCAGTTGCTATCAAAGCCAACACAGGAGGTGGAAGTTAACCAATAATAGTCTGACATGCCGGGTAATCCTTGACTTACGATGCTTAGCAACCATTCAGAGTTATGATGGACCTCCAAAAAGTTACTTACCACTCAATGTCAAAGAGTCCACCAAAAACATCAGATGAAAAGCCCAGAATCTGAATTAAGCAATGATTCAGTTGAATTATTTTAATTCCCCAGAATCGATACACTAGATAAGCTGATAATTTTGGGTAAACTGAATATCCAGATCAAGTTCTATTTCTCTCTCTGTCTTTCTCTGTCTCTCTGTCTCTGTCTCTCTCCTTTTTTAAAAAAAAACTATCTAGCCTTGTGGCGCTTGTGCAGAAAATATAGCCCAGTAGCCTTCTAATTTTCATGCTAATTTTTCTTTTCTTAAGATGCCCTCGGGCCCCTTATAAATACAATTTTGTAATAATTTTCACATCTGCCTCTCTCTTTTATGAACCCCTTTCTTTTACAATTTTTCTCTCCCCGAGTAAGTCATTCTGAAGTGTAAAAGTTATAAAATGTGTGCCGTATGCCACTTGTAGAGTTAAAGAGGCCCCATTGGAAGTAATCATGTCGGTCAAATGAAGTGAGCAACACTGCAATTTATGGCAAAAAAAAAAAAAAAAAACCAACCAATACTAAACCTGCTTGCTGTTTTTGACGGCATTTCTTTTTCAGAAGGATTCAGCTATCCCAGCTCTCCAGAGAGCCAAATTGTGCAATGAACAAAGCCCCAAAAATAGAGCAGATCCAGGTTGAAGGAAAGAGGAGAACTCATGTTAGATTTTAACAGTCCCATACTGAGCTTTTATTGGAATGGTGCGGTGGCCTAGAGGTGGAGCTCTCACCTCACAATCAGGAGGCTGTGAGTTCGATCCTAGGTAGAGGCAAATATTTCTCTCTCTGGCCACAATGAGAAAATATCTGCTGAACAAAACTCCGTAATGGTGACAGGAAAGGCATCCGGCCAGTAAACACTCTACTAATTCTTCAGTTACCCAGACTCCACCCCGCAAGAGATTATGGGATTGTTAAAAGAAGATGATGATGATACTGAGCTTTTATTGATAAAGACCTGTAACTGCCATTACAACTAGTCCTTGACTTACAACAGTTCTATTTAGTGACCAAAGTTACAACAACATTAAAAAAAATGACTTCTGGCCATTTTTCACACTTACAACCATCGCAGCATTCCCCGATGGTCACATGATCAAAATTCAGCTTGCATGTTCAGATGTGTTCATGATATTTGTAGTGCAGATCCTTTTTAACCATGTACATAAAATGTGAGCTGCGTTGTCTCCTCGGATACTACAGGAGACCAACTGGTCAAGAAGAGTTAAACACCAGCAACATAAGAAATTGTTTGTGGTTACTACTTTAAGAAATGTGGTGGGGGTGGGGAGAGTTATCAAGTGGACTAGAAAAAGGATAGGAGATAATTATGTAGGTTATTCATGTCTACTTCTTCTAACAAGAATGAGATTGGGATGAAACCCATCAAACACCCATTATGCATAGGTTCACACATGATGTCAAGCCAAGATTTGTTGAAGCACGGTTCATGAAATGTGATGGTTGATTCATGGAATAAGCCACTCCAATACCAAAAAAAACTGCATTATAGCTAAGCAAGAAAAGACTGTTTTTATAAATGATCTGAAGCTATCCGAACTAGCATTTTGCTCCTCGTTATTTACTGGGCTATGAATAAATGAAGAACTGGAGGAGTTATGTAGCTTTTGGGATATGCAACTACTCCATGTTGGGAAGAACAAAAACGAGTGAACCGTTCGGGCTCCCTAGCAGATGGACAGACATTACAGTAGTTCTCCTGTATCAACTAGGAGATACGAGCCAAAGTTAGAGAGGAGAACGTTCAATAATGTATGATAATGCATTGGGGGCAGTAAAGAGAGCAGGAGAGAAAAGCAGAAAAATTGGGATAATGAACACCATGCAAACATAAATATTCCATGAATCTAACCATATTTTTTTTCCAGTTGGGTTTTACATCTACCTACGGAAGAGAAAAAGGTGATGTGGTGGCTCAGTGGCTTAGACGCTGAGCTTGACGATCGAAAGGTCAGCAATTCAGCGGTTCGAATCCCTAGTGCCGCATAATGGGGTGAGGTGGCTCAGTGGCTTAGACACTGAGCTTGACAATCGAAAGATTGGCAATTCAGCGGTTCAAATCCCTAGTGCCGCGTAATGGGGTGAGGTCCCGTTACTTGTCCCAGCTTCTGCCAACCTAGCAGTTCGAAAGCATGTAAAAAAGGCAAGTAGAAAAATAGGAACCACCTTTAGTGGGAAGGTAACAGCATTCCATGTGCCTTTGGCATTTAGTCATGCCGGTCACATGACCACAGAGACGTCTTCAGACAGCGCTGGCTCTTCGGCTTTCAAACAGAGATGAACACCGCTCCCTAGAGTCGGGAACAACTATCACATATGTGCGAGGGGAACCTTTACCTTTACTTTACAGAAGAGAATACATGTAAGATCATATCTTGTGGAGTCCTTGATGGTCTCTGAGCTTCGTTGTTTGCTTACAGATGTTTCATCACTCAACCAGGTGAGACCATCCTTTCTCATTCTGTCTCATCACCATCATCAGCCATGATGTTGTCTAGTTGGATACAGAATGTCTGTACGCAAACAACCAGACCATCAAGGACTCCAGTTGTACATCTTCATCTTTAGTGTCTACCAGAGAGGTGCAAAAACTGTGGCCCTCCAGATGTTTGCGATCTACCACTCCCGCCATTCTTCACCATTGGCTATCTTGAATGATGCCCCCTGAGAAGTTTCCCACATAATCTGATGGCTGCAAGTGCCCCACATCTGCACTAGAATATCCTGAAATTGCCAGAGGAAAGTTTCACATATGGATGTTCTGATTTTGGGCAAAGATGGCCGCTCCATTTTACAGACAGAAGAAAGACGTGGATTCTTGTAAGGAGCGATGACATCTGTCTAGTGAGAAGAGAATCTTCTTGATCCAGTAAAAGTGCTAATTCAAGAGACTTTGCTGCCAAACCCAAAATAGTTCTAGCCTATAATATCAACCTATAATGGGAGCAGTTTTCTTCATTCTATTCCAGTCCTGAGCAGTTATGTATTATGAATTGGAGCCTTCATTAATTTTCAGTCAGCAAGAAAAATAGACTTGATTTACTAAAATCCTTATAAATGTTCCTTTCTTATCGTGAATATATAAATCAAGAATGGAACTTTTCATCAGAACCATGTCTGGAAGCTTTCCCCCTGCTCTTTTATGACAAAAGTATGTTTTCGTTATGAAGACTGTCAACAGATCCAAGTGAATTGATTAAGTGGGCTGGGAAAAGCATGACAGTTAATATATCAAGCCAGATGAGGATTCTATTATGCCAATATAGGAAACAGTTCAAGGATATTTGATGAAGATCCGTTAAATGCTGAAATTGCTGTGTGTGACAGTGAGTGTGTGTCTTAGCCCCTGAAATCATATGGGAATATTAAATTGTCTTCCAAAAATCAGATTATCTGCCCATCGAGAAGGATGTAAAGAAAATGATCTTCCACTGTTTGGCTATCACAATGCTTTCTCTCTCTCTGTCTCTCTTTTTAAAGTTTTCTATTTTTATTTCTCATAAACACATTTCCATGTACAGTCATTTATCCATCATTTTTCATTCACCTTATCTTTTAACTTTCTTCTTCTTTTTTCTTTTTTTTTACTTTTTCGGGGCTGCTCTTTTACCATTTACTTTTACTCCTACCTTTCTTCTTCTCCTCCTCTTCTCTTCCTTTCTCCTTCTCCTCCTACTTTCTTCTTTCTTCCTCTCCTTCTCTTTCCTACTTCCCCTTCCCTTACCTGCTCAGGCAGAAAGCCCTTTATTGTGTCAGACAAATGGTTATCCAACATCTTCTTTAAAACTTCCAGTGTTGGAGCATTCACAACTTCTGGAGGCAAGTTGTTCCACTGGTTAATTGTTCTCACTGTTAGGGAATTTCTCCTTAGTTCTAGGTTGCTTCTCTCCTTGATTCGTTTGCACCCACTGTTTCTTGTCCTGCCCTCAGTGGCTTTAGAGTATAGCTTGACTCCCTCTTCTTTGTGGCAGCCCCTGAGATATTGAAACACTGCTATCATGTCTCCCCTAGTCCTTCTCTTCATTAAACTAGACATACCCAGTTCCTGCAACCGTTCTTCATATGTTTTAGCCTCCAATCCCCTAATCCTCTTTGTTGCTCTGCACTCTTTATCCAAGATATCCAAGTGCACCACTGGAAACCCACTATTTGAAATCAGATCCTCTGATCTGATCGCCTTGTTCCAAGACGATCGATGGGCTTCGGGTTCGCATGTTGACAGTTTCATTCTGACTTTCCTGTCACGATAAGGCAAGCACACTGCAGAATAAGATGCATCCAGATCTACAGAGGCAATCACAGCTTGTCGTCCATCCCCCACAAACATCTTGATTTTTTTTAAAAAAAAATTTGCATTTTAAATTTGTGATTAATCATTTAAGGGCAGTGGAGAACGGATTGATTAGCAATGGAATTTGCTCTCCACAAATGCTCTTCAGTGGCATTGCATTAACCTTCACAATTATTTACTAAGCGCGTGAGAAGAGAAAGGAGGGGAGAACCAGGATCAAATCCTTTTGAAGAATAAGGCCTGTAGAACTGCAGCAGCTGAAAAAGTTCATTGGCTTGCATAAAAGGTGTATATCTCCATATAAAATGCTCCATAGTTAAGATTAGCCTCCGAGGAGCCAATCTGGCAGTTCCATTCCAAGCATCACAACAAGGTCAATGCTTGTATCAACAGAAATGTGAAACCCACAAGGTGCGGCTTTTGCTGATTCACACTTTTCAAGTTGTCAAGGACGGGGTTGGGTTTCAGGTTCTGGTGTTAGAGGTGACACTCATTGCTGATCTTTCTCTCCCAATTAGGAGCGGGGAATCTTCCAGCGTAACCCGCAGGGAAGATATTTCATCTTAACTAATGCAATATCAACCAATCCATATTATCCGGGGAATATCATCCTGCAGCAAATGACAAAGCATTGCTATTAGGATCAGAACCAAATGCGAAAGAGATGAATCAGCTGGAGACATTAATCCTGTGACTAAAGTTTATCTGGCAATTTCTTTCTTTCTTTCTTTCTTTCTTTCTTTCTTTCTTTCTTTCTTTCTTTCTTTCTTTCTTTCTCTGGATTCTCCTTCAGCTGGATCATAAAGCAAATACATTTGTTATTTTTTTCTCTTTCTCTCTCTCTCCTTCCTTCCTTCCTTCTTCCTCTCTTTCTCTCTCTCTCTTTCCTTCCTTCCTTTCTTTCTTTCTTTCTGTCTGTCTGTCTGTCTGTCTGTCTGTCTTTCTTTCTTTTTCCATTCTCCTTCAGCTGGATCACAAAGCAAATGCATTCCTTTTCTTTTCCCTAAAGTGTATAATGTCAGTCTTAAGTATAAAATGCCAAGTTCTCCGACTATCAGTTGGAAGCGTGAGAGTGGCCTGGGTTTCATTGTACAAGCTATCTTCTTGGAAAACCTTCTCCTCCAGCAACCCTATCTCGAATTAATCTCCAGCTGTAGGAGAAGGAACTTGGAGGCAGAGTTAAAAGAGGTATTAGCCCAGAATCCCTATGTAGCCACAAGCAGACTAAGTCAAATTCCTCTTCAATTTTGCTAATCATTATCTGATTTCTAGCAAAACCAACCTGTGCTATGCACTACTTTCTGCAGTGCAATGACAATAAACTCAGTCCCTTCTTAAAACCTCCCTCAGTCTAGCAAGAGTTCACCACAACTGATGATGTACTCTACTGGATCCAGACCATGGTTTATATGGTCTTTGGTGGGATCTCCAGCATCTTGAGAAGAAGTTTCTGCCACATCTCAGTTACTACAGAGATGCCACCATAGTTATCCACAAAATGTGTGTTCTCTTTCATTACAGTAGGGTTAGACAACCCCAAGGTTTCCTGAGTCAGTTGCTTCATGGATTGCAGTTCTCCAAGGTGCGACACTGGGATCTTTCTTAACCCTCTTTCAGAGACACTCAGTCTGGGACATTCAGCATGCCAAACTGATGAGCCACGGTGGCGCAGTGGTTAGATTGCAGTACTGCAGCCTACTTCTGCTGACTACCGGCTGACTGCCTGCAATTTGGCAGTTCAAATCTCACCAGGCTCAAGGTTGACTCAGCCTTCCAACCTTCTGAGGTGGGTAAAATGAGGTCCCGGATTGTTGGGGGGCAATAGGCTGCTCTGTAAACCGCTTAGAGAGGGCTGTGAAGCACTGTGAAGCGGTATATAAGTCTTAAGTGTTGTTGTTTTTGCCCTTCCTTCCTTCCTTCCTTCCTTCCTTCCTTCCTTCCTCCGTCCCTCCCTCCCTCCCTCCTCCTTCCTTCCTTCCTTCCTTCCTTCCTTCCTTCCTTCCTTCCTTCCCTCCCTCCCTCCTTCCTTCCTTCCTTCCTTCCTTCCTTCCTTCCTTCCTTCCTTCTCAGTGGTTAGAATTGCAGACTAACTTTACTCACTGCCAGGAGTTCGATCCTGACCGGCTCAAGGATGACTCAGCCTTCCATCCTTCCGAGGTGGATAAAATGAGGACCCAAATTGTTGGGAGCAATATGCTGACTCTGTAAACCGCTTAGAGAGGGCTGTAAAGCACTGTAAAGCGGTATATAAGTGCTAAATGCTATTGCTATTATATTGTTAGGGTGGTTTTTTTCCATTAGAAATGTTAAACACATTATGGGACTGTAGTTAAGCATTTATTGCAAAGTGACGGCTCAGCCACTTTCCAGACAAGAAAAGTTTTCTATTTCTTTAGGAGTATCACAAACCCACTTCTGAATCCTTTAGTAACATTTGCATTTCGCTTGATCAAAGACTTTTTTATTGTCCCTAGAAGAACTAGACACTACTTCTTAGAGTTATTGAGGAAGGCAGCTGAATCTGCTTGGTATTCTGGCAGTATAACAGCACAATAAAAAATATTAAAAGAACAAGAAGCAAGAAATGAATTTAAAAACTCATTACCCGTCATGTAGAAGGCAAAATGTACATGGTTTTTCTCAGTAATGGAAATAGTTTCATCACTTCCACAACTTGAGGCTGTGTATTGATGTCTGTATGTGTTGTTGAGAATATACATTTCTTCAAACATATGGTAGATTTTCTGGGGGAGCTTCAAGACATTTACAGGGAAAAGTGTAAACATAACTAGAGAGAAAAAAAGAAATACTTGACTGTGATTTTATAATAAAAGAAGGAAATAAGTGGGACTTTGCTTGAGGAGAAAATATAGTTGGAAATCAGACAACTGAGATCCTAACTCAAGTCCCATTTAACCATCATTAATATCTTGATGTATTCCGAATCCTTGTGACCCGGGGTACCATTTAAGTTTTCTTGCCTCTGTCTTACATCCGAAGAAGGAAAATTATTAAAAGTATTGTCATTTAAATATCCCTCTCTCTCTTTTCAGGGACGCGGTGGCTCAGATGCTGAGCTTGTCGATCAAAAGGTCGGCAGTTCAGCGGTTCGAATCCCTAGTGCCGCGTAACGGGGTGAGCTCCCGTTCCTTGATCCAGCTTCTGCCAACCTAGCAGTTCGAAAGCAAAAAAAAAAAATGCGAGTAGAAAAATAGGGACCATCTTTGGTGGGAAGGTAACAGCGTTCCGTGCGCCTTTGGAGTTTAGTCATGCCGGTCACATGACCACGGAGACGTCTTCGGACAGCGCTGGCTCTTCGGCTTTGAAACGGAGATGAGCATCACTCCCTAGAGTCGGGGACCACTAGCACATATGTGCGAGGGGAACCTTTACCTTTACCTATCTCTCTTTTCAATTTCAAAATTCTTTGAAACAGGAACCCATGCAACATTGATAACAATTGCACATCCAGAAAAAAAAGATGTGGTTTCCTTTGTAGGCAAATTATTTCATGCAAAATGTCACCTGATCCATCCACTCTAAGGTCTTTGATTAGGCAACAGTTGTGGCTTTATTGGTCTATCGCAAATCCCCTAGAGTTGTCAGTCTTCTGGTCTCTCTCAGTCTCTCTCTCTTTTCTTTTTTTTTTTTTAAGGAAACGTTGCAGTTTGCACAGCTTCTATGAAATAAATAATTCAGACCTTGTTCGATGCAAACGTGTCAAATTTGGGACTGTTCAACTTTTCGATGGTCCCACAAAGCAAATTGCAAATCATTGGAACACAAAACATTTATTATTGCCTCATTTTTCTTTAGCCAGAATTCCCAGATCGTGTCATGCCCCCGTCGGAGCCTATATCTGTGGAAGAGGACGAGCCAGAGCTGGAGCCTACTGAGATCAAGGGGGGGGGAGCTTCATTGGCTTTGGAGAAATGTGGGGAGGAGCAGGCCAAGGCAGCTCAGGGACCCTCAGGATTGGGACCAGGGGTGAAATCCAGCAGGTTCTGATAGGTTCTGGAGAACCAGTAGCAAAAATTTTGAGTAGTTCAGAGAACCGGTAGTGGACATTTTAAGTAGTTCGGAGAACTGGCAAATACCACCTTTGGCTGGCCCCAGAGTGGGGAGGGAATCGGGATTTTACAGTATCCTTCCCCTGGAGTGGGGTGGGAATGGAGATTTTGCACTATCCTTCCTCTGGAGTGGGGTGGGAATGGAGATTTTGCACTATCCTTCCCCTGCCATTTCTACCAAGCCATGCCCACCAAGCCACACCACGCCCACCAAGCCATGCCCACAGAACTGGTAGTAAAAAAAATTGGATTTCACCACTGATTGGGACGGTTTCTTATCAGGGAGGAACGGGGGCAGGATGACCGAGAGAGGGCAAGCAGTGGACATGAGGAATGACAGAGCTCAGGCAGTGAGCAAGGACCGCCCCCTCCTGATCCCTGAGCATGGAGAGTGGAGAGAAGGTAGGAACAGCACAGGCCGACCCGATGACTCACAAGAAGAGCGCCCTACCCCTCTACACAAGGCACACCTGGGGACTGAGATTTAAGGAGATGTTGTGGGGAGGGGCATTTGTTAGGAACAAACACTGAATTGATAGAGTTTGGTATGCCGGGACAGACATTTGGAGTTTGCAGGACTGCTTGCTTCTTCCTTACTTCATGGACTCAGTGTCTCCTTCCTGACTTTGTGGACTCATTGTTTGTTCCTTTGTTTTGCTGGACTGCGCGCACACATACTTTGTTCTGGGACTTGCCAAGAATGTGGGAGTATTTGGGGGCAAATTTGGAGCATTAAAAGGGAGTTTGAACTTTCAGCTGGCTGTGTGACCTTCGTGCCTTGTCCCAGGTCATCACAGATCCTGAGAAAAGTTAGGAGGACTTTTTTTTTTTATCAAAATGTGATACACTAAAATTGCATCTAAAGCTCTTCTTTGAAATTTCTCAAATACTGGAACCCTGCTATCATGTCACCCCAGTCCTCCTTTTCATTAAACTAGACATTCCCAATTCCAGCAACCGTTCTTTATGAAACTGTAAGTATCTGAAGCGGACTGGAAAGGAGCAAGTGACATTATGCACATCATGATATCAAGGTGCAAAAGAAACAGGATTGTATTATTTGTATCAGTTGCGTGATGAGGTCAACCTACCCACAAACTCATTCTGGCTTCTACAGATGCCCACATTTGAAAACCTGGTGGTTAGTGACAAGTCAATGACTATCCTTGATTTTCCATCACACGCATCCTATTTTGACAAAATCCTTGGTTTATCTGCAAGTCCTTCAAAGAATTACAAATTAGGCGGCCAAAACAGAAGAATTAAAAACATACAATGAACTCTTACTGTCCTTAACCTTTGGCCTTGTGGTTTAATTAGTCCAGTTTAAAGTGTTCCTTGTCATAAAAATCACTAAAAAGTCACCACCAAAAAATTTCTCTGCCACAGGAGCAGAGAAATATATGACCTTTTGCCTCAAATATTGGGGTTTTCTTTGTTGATGTGAGTGTTGGAGATTTGGCATCCCGATCAGGGGTCAGCTTCAAAAATTTTAGCAAGGGGTTCTCTGCCTGGTTTCTGGGTGGGTGTGACCATGGGTAGGCATGGACTAGTCGACCTTCTGCACCATGGCGGGGGATGGGGGGCATTTTTACCCTCCCCGGGCTCCGGAGGCTTTCCTCAAGCCTCTGGGAGGGTGACAATAGCCTCCCCAGATTCCGGAGACCCTCTGGAGGCCAGAAACAGGCCCGTTTCCGGTCTTCCAAGCACTTATATCAGGGTTCAAAAAAATATAAGAGAGGGTCTTATTTTCGGGGAAACACGGTATAATTTTATGGTACTACTCCAAAAAAAAGTGGGGTTATTAGCTAGTTTTAGAAAATACACTTTTCCCAAAAGGTTTCCACAATTTTGGCCACGACTGGACTATTCCAGACAAGTGGCTACCCAGTGTCTTAAAAGCCTCCAGTGATGGAGCACCCAAACCTTCTGAAAGACAAGCCGTTCCACTGGTTAATTGTTCTCACTGTTAGCAAAGTTCCTCCTTAGTTCTATGTCGCTTCTCTCCTTGATTAGTATCCATCCATTGTTTCTTGTCTTGCCTTCTCTGCTTCTTTGACCTTTCACGCCACAATGGTTAGCAGTTCACGCTTGGCTCCCTGTCTCCTCAATGCCATCCAAACCAACAGCAGCCCTCAGGAAGCCAGTCAAACAAAATGCCTCATTCAGTGGAAGGAGTCCAATCCGTAGTGCGGCAGCCAAGCCGAACCTTTCAATCATAATGACTGCAGATGGATTGAATCACCATCCATGGAGGCAACCCAAGTCTTAGAATCTGTCTGAAGGGCTTTAATTGCAGACTTCCTTCTTCCTCAACTCCTTCTCTCAGAAAAATATATGTATTTATAGCTACCGCTGCAGAGTTCTCGGCTTTGCCTTAATCTGTATATCCTGCAAAGCCTTGGCTTTTTAATTTCTTAATAATGTCTCACCACAAACAGCCACCTACACAGTTGTCCTGCGTTCTCTTCGTTAATCTTCCCTCTTCCCAATAGCTCGTGGCGTGCAGCTACAGCAGCAGACTGTTCCCTGCTCTGGCTGAAGCCCACAGGTAGCTGCAAAAGGGACAAGGCCAAATCCATGCTCTTTGTAACTTGTATTACTGCCCTTCAATGACATCCTTTTTTTCCTCCCATGCTTTCAAAATCAACGGCAACTCTAAGAGCGAGTGTACATTTTTCTACATGTCTGCCAACCAAATGAAACAAGAGATCCTGTAAAATCCAAAGACCTGTTTCCACAGAAGAGTCTTTTAAGCCTTATGGGAGGGGCCAATCATCTCTTGGCCCTACTCCCGAGTCGTCCTCTTTGGTTGAACTGCTCTTGCCTTCTGGCAGCTCTTCTCATACGTGCACTAGGAACAGGCTCCTCCCGTTCCTCTGCCTCTCTACTGTCAGCCTCTGGAGGCTCAGGAGTCCACACATCACTCCCCAATGGCCCCATCTCTGCCTCCGACACAGAGCCCTCATCCGGGCCTTCCCCAGCCTCCAGGACTGGCCCCTGTTCTTTCCTCAGCTCTCATCGCTGTCTGACTCCGCTGCCAGCTCCACAGGCTGCTGGCGAACCTCAACAAAGAGTTTGTCTGCAGTGTCTCTGCATGAGGCATAATCCTACCTAGGTGGCTCAGTGGCTAAGACACTGAGCTTGTCGATCAGAAAGGTCAGCAGTTCAGCTGGGTTCGAATCCCTAGTACAGGTCTTCTGCGTGAGCAGGGGGTTGGACTAGATGGCCTCCAAGGTCCCTTCCATCTCTGTTACTGTTACTGTTACCTTTGCATTCTTCCCTATTGGTAAGCCTAATTCCATCATTCTTGTCAAAATTCAGATTCAAACCTTTATGGTCAGTGCACAACATATGTACAATGAGATTGGTTGAGCTCCCTCAGTGCAACTCCCCAACACAATACAACTCAGAGTGAAGACAAAAAAAATCCCTAACCCAATAAATCGTATTAACAAAACAGCCAGTCCTATTGCACCAGTGTGAACAGGTGAGAACAAGCAGCTAAGGTTTCATGGAATTTGGGGAGCCGCTCAGGCTTAGGTCTCTTATGGCTGCACGAGAACTCAAGACTAGTTCCCCACTTGATCCTTCCACCTTGCCCTACTGGGAGTTTCTCAACACATTCTTGGGCCCCGTAGTGGTTAAAAGACAGTATTGCAAACAGTGGTTAAAACACAGTATTGCAGGCAAACTCTGCCCATAGCCAGGAGTTCGATCCTGACAGAACTCAAGGTTGACTCAGACTTTCATTCTTCCAGGGTCAGTAAAATGAGAACCCAGATTGTTGGGGGCAAGAGATTGACTCTGTTAACTGCTTAGAGAGGGCTGCAAAACACTGTGAAGCAGTAAGATAAAGGTAAAGGTTCCCCTCACACATACATGTTAGTTGTTCCGGACTCTAGGGGGCGGTGCTCATCTCCGTTTCTAAGCTGAAGAGCCAGCATTGTCTGATGACAATTCCATGGCCATGTGACCAGCATGACTAAACACCGAAGGTGCATGAAACACTGTTACCTTCCCACCAAGGTGGTCCCTATTTGTCTACTTGCATTTTTTATGTGCTTTTGAACTACTAGGTTGGCAGAAGCTGGGGCAAGTAATGGGAGCTCACTCCCTAGGGATTCAAACCACTGAACTGCCGACTTTTGGATCGACAAGCTCAGCGTCTTAGCCACTGAACCACCTGTGTCCCCTGTGAAGCAGTATATAAATTTAATTTCTATTCCTATTTTTCTCCAATGGTTTTGAGTGGGTTGTTCCTGCTGCAAAGAAATAATAAAACCAGGATAGCTGCTTTATAACGAATCTGTTCACTAATACTTTGAACTCAACATTGCCTCCACGGAGCAGCCAACAGGCTGGGCAGAGACCCAAAGTCAAGAGCAAACTGTGGTTTGCACATAAACACACAGGCAGCTCCTGTTGGGAAGCTCTTAAAACAGCTGCATCCCTTTATGGAGTCACCTGGCTGCCTTCCACTGCTGATGTGCCCTCTGGGGAAAAGCTGTTCCCAAGAGGGCGTTTCATGCACCGGGTGGCCTTGGGCACCTGGTGGCCTTAGACACCTGGTTTATTTTATTTATTTATTTATTTTATTCAGCTTATAATTTAATTTAATTTAATTTAATTTCCAATTTATATACCGCCCTTCTCCCTGAGGACTCAGGGCGGTGTACAGCCAAGATAAAAAACATAGAATACAAATATTAAAACATTTAAAAATATATATAGATTTGGGCCGAAAGTTAAGAATAACAAACTAATTAAAAAATTTAAAATTTAAAAATTTCTTCTAAGCCAACCCGGCTTGCTGGAAAAGATGGGTTTTCAGGGAACGACGGAAGGCATTGAGGTCATGGATTCTCCTTATCTCCGGGGGCAACTGATTCCAGAGAGTGGGAGCCCCCCATAATTAGCAGCATCTTTGCAAGTTTGCAGCAGGGGTCACAGATGGTCCTTGGCAGATCTGACTCATGCATAGCCTGAAATCTCCTAGAAGCTTTTTTAAAAAAATAAAACAATGAAAGTGATAGAACCGAGGAAAAGCCAAATTCTCCTATAATTTAACTCTATGCCCCCCCTCCCTTTGAAGCAATTGGTACTATTTGACAGTACCTGGGAAAGAAATGGTCAAATTTGAGGTCCACTTCTGACAGTACCAGTCCAGTGCCCCACGTTCCAGCCTCAAGAAACGAGGCCGTTTAAGAATGAGCAAATTTCGGACATTTTCTTTAATGTTCTACTGGATGCTCTCGGCTAGCTGCTTGGCCTCTCTCCCCGCAGCCCTGAATGTTTTATGCCATCTATCTCAGCAGCATCGGCATAAAAACAGCTCAAGTGATACCATATAGAAGCTGCAGATGCATCAATGCAGCCCCCTATAGATGTTGCTAAATGGGCCTCAGACCAAAAAAAAGAGAGGAAGGTAGTTAAAGAGACATAAAGTGTACGGCCGTAAATGGAAGGAGAAAAACAATCTGCTCCCATCCCAAAGTTTAAAGACCCTGCTTTTTCTTCCCAAAATTTCATAGAAGCAATTGTTTCATATCTAAGTCTATTTCTTCTTCTTCTCCTCCTTCTCCTTCTCCTTCTCCTTCTCCTTTCTTCTTTCTTCTTCTGCTTCTGCTTCTTCTGCTGCTTCTTCCTCCTCCTCCTCCTCCTCCCCTCCCTCCTATCCACCCCAACCCATCAGCAAAAACAAACTCCAAGAAGATTATTCAGTAGGTATTATTCTAGTCTTAGAGATCTGGGAATCCAGTTTATACCCAGTTAGACCTTCTAGATCAGGACAATGATAGGCAAGGGTGTTTTTTTTTAAACCCACTTTTCTTTCATTTAAATTCTTCAGGCAAGATCGAATACAAAGGAAAATGTAGACTTTGCCATTTTTTCCCCCAATAAAACATTTTTAAAACACTTAAAAGCTGTTCCACCATGTTGAGACTTTCAGTTGACTTCATAAAGACATTGTCTTATGACTCAGAACACATCAAGACTCCTCTCCTTATTCTGGGACTCCCACCATAGACTTCAGTTCCCAGAATTCTTAGCATAACTCATTGTTAAGAGTTCTGGGAGATGAGGTAGAATAGAGTAGAGTAGAGTAGAGTAGAGTAGAGTAGAGTAGAGTAGAGTAGAGTAGGGTAGGGTAGGGTAGGGTAGGGTAGGGTAGGGTAGGGTAGGGTAGAGTAGGATAGGATAGGATAGGATAGGATAGGATAGGATAGGATAGGATAGGATAGGATTCTGGAAGGGACCTTGGAGGTCATCTAGTCCAGTCCCCTGCTCAAGCAGGAGAACCTATACTATTTCAGATAAACGGCTGTCCAGTCTCTTCTTAAAAACTTCCAGTGATGGAGCCCCCACGATTTCTGGTGGCAAGCTGTTCCACTGGTTAATTGTCCTCACTGTTAGGAAGTTTCTCCTTCATTCCAGGTTGCTTCTCTCCTTGATTAGTTTCCAGTCATTGTTTCTTCTCCAGCCCTCTGGTGCTTTGTAGAATAATTTGACCCGCCCTCTTCTTTGTCGCAGCCCCTCAAATATTGTAATACTGCTATCATGTCGCCCCTAATTCTTCTTTTCTTTAGACTAGCCTGACCCAAATCCTGCAGCTGTTCTTCATAATACATCCAGAAGGCACCCCGTTTGGAGACCTCATAATCTCAGACTTTTTGTAAGTGGTTTTCTCTGCAGAACTACCGATTCGTATTACACAACGACAGCTACTTTGAACATGGCACTCTACAAAGAACCAGAAGATTGCTCTCCGATGCATCACCTCCGTATCAATGTTTCCCTTAATTGTTTTCAACGTGCACCTCTAGTTAAAATGAATGGTGGCTTAAGCTTCTTTTTTTTTTTCTTAGTAATGATCTTCTCTGCTTCTTGTTCAGATGGATTTCAAGTCCATCCTTTTAATCAAAACAAACTCCTTTTCTTCCTGCCTCCACTGGCTAACACAAAAGCAAGGAAGTTAACTCAAAGCATTGGGGAATAATGTTGTCGTTATTGGGTTTAATTGTCTCCTTCTCCGAATACCTTCCCGCTCGCCAGATGAAGCCGCAAAAAAAGAACTGCTTTGAGGTTCAGTTTGGCTGCAGTAAGACTTGCTTGCAAACACCCAATTGTCTCAAAATCAAACCACTTGCTTAATTGAAAACCACCGGGGCTTATCACGCTATAGAGTCTCCCACCCACCCTTCAGAGGCTTCCTATTCAGAATCCAAGACCATGAAATTCATTATTCATACATTCGTTCTCTCTCCCCCCACCCTTATCTCTTTTCTCTCTCTTCTCTCTCTCTCTTCTCTCTCTCTTTGACTCTCTTGCTTTTTGAAACCAGCCTGTTGGTGACACTGTGCCCAATTGGGTACGTCTAGTTGCAGGGACATCAAACTGGCGGCCCATGAGCCGGATGCGTCACGCACAGGCCACACCCATCCCAGTGCTGCGAATGGGAAAAATAATCCAGGTCCTCATTTTACCGACCTCTGAAGAACGGAAGGCTGAGTCAACCTTGAGCCTGATGAGAATCGAACTGCCAAATTGCAGGCAGCCAGCAGGCAACAGAAGTAGCCTGCAGTACTGCACTCTAACCACTGCACCACCACAATACCATACCATGGTATTCAAGTTCTTCTGTTTTGTAACTTTTGGTATATTATTTCCAACCGTTTCATTTTTCCGTAGGACATTTGATCCCATAGAGACCAACGGAAGAACCAAGACAAGGGGGAGAATTATCTTTTAGTGTTTCTTTTAGTGAAAGTAAAAGACAACTTAGGTTACGGATATCCTGCAACATCCTCCTGACCATCTTAGCTACTCAGGATCAAACATCAAAAGAAAGCATTTGCGCTCCAAGAAGAATGAAAAGTGGTTCAGAGCAAATGCTCAGCCCTTGCAAATATGCAGAGAGCTGCTAAATTCTGTATATATGGTTTGAAAGCAGCAGCCAGAACATTTTGGCTGCAGGCCATGGTCTCGGATGATTGTGCATTCTTTCTAATCACCGGCATCCTTTGGTAGATATTTACTCCAAGAAGCGCATGGCAGAACACTGACAATATGGAGCCAAGAACAGCCAACATCAATTGAACTTTAGCTGCTTAGACAGTGGCCCACAAACTTTTGGGCACAAGGGATGACTCTTTAAATCAGTTGTGGTTTTTTCAAGAGTTAAAGCCACATAGTAGCCTGAAAAAAAGATACGGCTGCTTTAAAGAGATTTCACTCTCATGATTTCTGCCTCTCAAACTATCTCTTCTTAATCCTTACGGAACTCTAACTGGTATATTAAAGATTTGTAACAGTGAATTCCCAGGTTAACAAAGATTCTGGAGATCATTGTATAAAGAGCCAGCGTTATACTCCTGAATAGTAAAAAAGAGGCCCCAGTTTCCCGATTCACAAGAAGCCAGACAGAAAGGAAATATAGAAATCTCTTCCTTAATGTTCTTTGGCACATATTAGTTTGAGACAAGAAGTGGTTGCTGGAATTCTTGCAATCCCAATCCATTTTCTTGCTTTTAAAAAAAATTGTGAAAATCATGCTTCAAAAAGAATTACTCTCAGCTTTAGGTAAAAACGCCGAACAGCCAGACAGGTAGATTAAGAAAATGAAAATGATAGGGCCATGGGGTTTTGTTAGACTGCCTACCTGCCCAGTAAAAAGGAGCCAGGTGAGTCCAGGTGATAGAGAATAGCCTGAAGAGTTATCCAAGAAAAAGCTAGAAAGGTTGCTTTATATTCCATCCCGTCCTGTCCTATCCTATCTTTCTCCATTTGGTCAACTCATTAGGTAATTTTGCCTATCCTCCTTGAACTTCAGTTGTCAAACTGGAGATGCTGAAAATTGAGCCTGGAAGGAATTTTATGGATGCAAAGCAAATTTGAATTCCTGAACTGCTCCAGAGAAGAGTTCCACGTAGATTCCCCCGTAGCCCTTCATGATGTGCCTTGTGTGCATCGCTTAATGCAAAATGGTTGCCTGTCCATCATCTCCTCCACCGACCTGTGATAAAGTAAGGGTTTACAATGAAGATGATGTATCTCATCTTAAATAAAGGCCTCTCGGCTTGTTCCCTCATAATCGCAGAAGGCCAACCGGGTGTCATGTGTAACAGTCTTAAGGTAAGTGAGTCTATAAGCGTGGTAACGCATCTTATTATTTATTTGACAGCCAAAGGGATGGGTGAGTGGCAGGCCGAACTCATTAATATGTACCTCTTGGACCCAAAGATGTCACAACACTTCATTGTTTTGGAATAATGTCTTCCTTGCTGCATGCAAAACATAAAGTGAGTTCACTTTACAAGTTCATGAACATCCTTTCCTTTCTACATTTTTCAATACCGTTTGATTTATTTTTATTTATTTTATTTTATTTTGAATTTGTATACCGCCCTTCTCCCTGAGGACTCAGGGCGGTGAACAGCCAAGTAAAAACATCAAGTACAAATATTAAAATACAGTTAAAAATATACATATATAAATTTGGCCCCATTAATTAAAAACAATAAACAAAACACTTAAAAACACTTTAAAAAAATTAGGCCAGCCTGGATTGCTGGAAAAGGAAGGTTTTAAGGGCACGGCGGAAGGCACTGAGGTCTTGGATTCTCCTTATCTCTGGAGGCAGTTGGTTCCAGAGGGTAGGTGCCCCCACAGAGAAGGCCCTCCCCCTGGGGGTCACCAGCCTGCATTGTTTGGCTGATGGCACCCCGAGGAGGCCCTCTCTGTGGGAGCGCACGGGTCGATGGGAGGTCGTCGGTGCAGCAGGCGGTCTCGAAGATAGCTAGGCCCTATGCCATGGAGCGCTTTAAAGGTGATAACCAACACCTTGAAGCGCACCCGGAAGACCACTGGGAGCCAGTGCAGCTCGCGCAGGAACGGTGTTACATGGGAGCGCCAAACTCAGCGATGACCCCTAAAGATGTATTTTGCCTACTTAAGATGGGGGAAAACTTTAGTTCTGGCCTACCTGCAGTTTCTCAAATGTTTTTGTCCTTTTTAACTACACTTTTTTTAAAAAAAAATTGATTTATATGCCGCCCTTCTCCGGAGACTCAGGGTGGCTTACAATGTGCTCAGCAATAGCCTTCATCCTTTTGTATATTTATACAAAGTCAACTTATTGCCCCCACAACTGGGTCCTCAATTTACCTACCTTAGAAAGGATGGAAGGCTGAGTCAACCTTGAGCCTTGGTGAGATTCGAACCTGCAGTAATTGCAGGCAGCTGTGTTAATAACAGGGTGCATTAGACCACTGTACTATCAAGGCTCTTATATAGTTTGCTTTCCTGCTGTTTGGGAATAAGGTAACAGTTGCTTGAATCTCGTATAGGCTTAATATACTGTATTTTTCGGAGTATAAGACATTCCGGACTATAAGATGCACCTATACCTTTTTTGGGGAGGGAAACAAGAAAAAAAAATCTGCCTCTGCCTCCCAGCAATTTGCCTCCTTGCAGCAATAGCAAACAGCAGAGGCCGAAAATGAGGCGCGGGGAGGCGGCAATAGGCAATGGCAATCCCTGCAGCCTGAAACAGCTGATGGTTGGGAGGCCGATCCAACCAAGAATCAGCTGCTTGTGCTAATCAGGCTGTGCTGAAGCGGAAACTGAAACCGGCTGTTTGCTGTTTGCTGCAAGGAGGCAAATTGCTGGGAGGCAGAGGCCAAAGGGTGGGGGACAAAGGATGGGCGGGGCTACATTCAGTGTATAAGACACACCCAAATTTTCACCCTCTTTTGTGTAGAGGAGTGCATCTTATACTCCAAAAAATATAGCTTGAAATAGCTATACTAGTCTCCCTTTATTTCTTTGTCGGTAAATTTAAATTGAACACTAGCTACAGCTAGTATTATGGATTAGAATTGTAAGGCCCAGATGGACAAAGCTCACCCTTCAGAATGGAAATTCATTTAGAAGTTTTGGGCTGGTCTCTGTCTCTTACAAACATAGCAAGATTGTCGTTTTAGGAGACATGGAAGTAGAGAAGAGAGCAGCATGGGCCTTGGGAGATTTTGGAGGAAAAAGCAAGATATGAATGTAAAAATTTTAAAAAATCCATTTCAAAAATGCTTTGCGAAACAAAGGCTCCTCTTTCCTATAGCTTTGTTTGTATGCAAATTTAATCAAAGTCATAAAAAAAAACCCCCATGATTGAAATTACTTTAATCAAGCAATAGCCCTACTTATGACAGCCCAAAATTGCAGGAAAAACAATGTTTCTAGACGCAGGGTAAAATGACGGAATGAAATATTAACTAACATCTGCCAGATTTTTTTTTTTAAATGTAATCCCCGTGGAGAAAAAAAATAGCAACAGTGTTCATCGGAAGCATTTAAATGTGCTGAGAAATGTTGCCCCCCCACCCAAAAAAGCTGTTGAAATAAAAGAAGAAGAAAAAAAGAAGAGTTAAAAAACAGACATGATGGTGCAAAGACGAAATCCAGAGTCTTTTGAGCCGCCAAGTCCTCCATTGGGGGAAAATTTAAATTCCAAAGTGCTAGATTTAAATCCAGAAGCGAGCCAATTTAAAGCAATTCACTTTGTTTTGGGAAAGCATCTCCTTGCCAAAAGTGCATGTATTCTAAATGAATTTTCCTCCCTTATTCTCCAAAGACATCGTTACTACGAGAACAGAGAGCAAGCAATACCTTTATTGGAGCAAATCATGTTTGCACTGGAAACTACAAATTGCACAGGATTTTTTGTGGGGAGATGAAGCTTTAATATATATAATAGTAAGAGAAGCAGCAGGGCCTGAAGGAGGAATTAGAGAGGATGTGAAAAGGCCAAAGTCATCCGACTGGTGGTAGGAGCATCAGGGCCTATGATTCCTGAGCTGGGAGCCGTGCTCCAGCAGGTTCCAGGAATGGCCATCAGAGTTCTGTG
Source organism: Arizona elegans (assembly GCA_022577455.1). Lineage (NCBI taxonomy): Eukaryota > Metazoa > Chordata > Lepidosauria > Squamata > Colubridae > Arizona > Arizona elegans. Next base: position 1,293,524 of record JAKOOJ010000015.1, on the reverse strand, counting down.
GCCCAAAGAGCAAAGTGCTAGTAGATAGATAGGAGAGAGACAGAGAGAGAGAGAAACAGAGAGAGACAGAGAGGGAGAGGGGGAGAGAGAGAGAGAGAATAGATGATGGGTGAATAGACAGATGGATGGATAAATGACAGATTATATATATGGTAGATAATAAATAGATATAGATGATAGATGATAGATAGATAGATAGATAGATAGATAGATAGATAGATAGATAAATAGATAAGATAGATAGATGATGGATGGACAGATGGATGGATAAATGATATATTATATACATTATAGATAAGGATAGATATAGATAGATAGATAGATAGATAGATAGATAGATAGATAGATAGATAGACGGACGATGGATGGACGGACAGATGGATGGACAGATGGATGGAAATGGATGGACAGATGGATGGATAGATGATAGAAATGACAGATAATAGATGGATGGATGGATAGATGGATGGGAGAAAGCAAGAGATAAGATTGAGAGAGAGAGATGATAGATAGTTGATAAATAGATGATTGAAAGAGAGAGACAGAGGGAGAGAAGGAGAGAGGTTCTCGTACAGCACTTAGTTTTTAACCACAGCTATTCCTCCATATTTTTTTATTTATCCTGACCTACCTTTAAAGGAATAATCAGGTTTGATATAATGTGATTTATTACGCTATTTTTCATCCCAAGCCAAAGGAAAAATGACAGTGCACGTTGCCTGAGCTGCAGCGAACAATATTACAGCAGTACCCCCACAGAGAAGAATGAATTATCTCCAATCCATGTCACTTTCACTGCCATTCATGCACTCATTCATTCCATCCCACATCCATGTTTTTTCTGGCGTGAAAGAGAGAGAGGGGAAGAAAGATTGCGTTCAAAATCTCATTCCAACACCCAATATATATATATATATTGCTGTAAACCAGAAGTATAGGAGCCTCAAGCTTATGTCTGATATTAAATTCACATTCTGTAGCAGATTGCCCTGCACTACGCATTTTGCCTACGTGTGCTAGTCACACCTTTGGTTAAAAATAGTTGCATTCAGCTGGACACCCACAAAGCATTTGAAGAAGCGCCAAATCCAAATTGCAAGGTGCGTGTTAGGGCAGGAAGAGATGATCAGGTAAGGCTGCCCTGGAATTTCAAAATAAAACGATGCTGCAAAGGTCCCCACGATTCCTTTGATGACGTGTTTTCTTTTAAAAATGGGGAATGGGGCTGGAGATAAATATCTAAAATTAAGGATGGGATGGGATGGGATGGGATGGGATGGGATGGGATGGGATGCAATGGGATGCGATGGGATGCGATGGGATAGAATAAAATAGAATAGAATAGAATAGAATAGAATAGAATAGAATAGAATAGAATAGAATAGAATAGAATAGAATTCTTTATTGGCCAAGTGTGATTAGACACACAAGGAATTTGTCTTGGTGCATATGCTCTCAGTGTACATAAAAAGAAAAGATACATTCATCAAGAATCATAAGGTACAACACTTAATGATAGTCATAGGGTACAAATAAGCAATCAAATCATATTAGGAAACAGTCAATATAAATCGTAAGGATATATTCTATTCTATTCTATTCTATTCTATTCTATTCTATTCTATTCTATTCTATTCCATTCCATTCCTTCTATCCTATCCTATCCTATCCCATCCCATCCCATCCCATCCCATCCCATCCTCTCCTCCTCTCCTCTCCTCTCCTATCCCATCCTATCCTAAATGATTGTTCAATGTTTTCTTGAAAATCTGAAAAGTGATGGAGAAGCCACGAGGCAGGTTGTTCCACGGATGAATTGTTCTCACTGTGAGGAAATTCCTTCTTATTTCCATGTCAGATCTCACTCTGACATGCATCCACCTATTGTTTCTTATGTGGCCCTTAGATACTATGGAGAGTAAATCGACACCCTCTTCCCTACAACAGCCCTTCAAACATTGGGACAGACCTTCAGAATCTTTAGAAGACCAACAGTTCTTCCAAATCAAAGATTCTACACATCGAATGGCCCTTCTCTGATAAATCCAGATCATATCTCATCATTTTTGTCCTAGCTAGGCAGATTTAAATACATGAAGCATGCAAGGGCTTCATTTTGATGCAGTCAGTTGAGGCATTGATCAATTTGAGTGAGTATTAATGAAGGCTTCTGGGGTTTGCTCAGAGCTTTTATAAAAATTGGTGTTACATTTTGTACGATCAACTAAGAGCTTGCTGTCCGGGGCCCCACTGATGTGTTATATATTACGTTCAGCTCTCCTATTTATGCATTGTAAGCACAGAGCAGTACTGCTACAAAACATTGTGATTTCTAACTCGGGGGGAAAAAAGGGAGCCAAGAGAAGATCTGAACTTTCTGCTCCCAAATTGTTCAAGGTTTCAGGTTTTTAGATAAATATTCTGATCTCAGGCCTTGAACAAGGATGGCCTGTAAAAATCATTTTGTACAAAATCACGCACAAGTAACGGTGGAGCCCTCGATGGTCTCTGAGCTTGGTGGTTTTCTAAATAGATGTTTCGTTACCTGACTGGGTAACATCATCAGTGCTAGTGAGGGTGGGGTTTGCTCCTTGTTTATATACAGTAGCTTGCCTTGCCAGCGTTGATGGGAGTGCGGTTTTCTCCTTGATAGTTCCTTAATTGGGATATTGTTCTCTACTTGATTGTTTGTCTGGTGTCAATCCCTGCTTATCTGGCTGTTGGCTGCTAAAGAGGATGTGTCCTGGTCTTTCTGTTTCCTTCTTAGCTTTTTTTTTAATTTTGACACTTTTGAACAACAGGTAAATGTGGTTTACATCCAGGTATCTATTGGTGACTTGATGGATCTGAGTGCCAAGTTCTCTGGCATTTTTGGCACTTGGCTTGATCCTTTCATAATTGCATCCTGATATTTCTCACCCACACCTATTCAGCTGTGTACCCTTCTGCTGCAGCCTCCAAAGTAATTCCAAATGCTATCCCCAAGCTGTCATTTTTAACACAATTATGGGTTAACCTAATAAGCTGCATCTCCCATATGTCACAATACCAACTACTTTGAGGAGCAAGCCCAAGACTGAAGCTCCTGTTACAGAATAACAGGAGATCCTACACCATTTCTGACCGATGGGAGTTCAGTCCCTTCTTGACAGCTTCCAGTGATGAAGCTCCCACAACTTCTGAGGGCAACTTCTGTTCCATTGGTTGATTGCTCTCACTGTCAGAAAAATTCTCCTTATTTCCAGGTTGATTCTCTCCTTGATCAGTTTCCATCCATTATTCCTTGTCTGGCCTTCGGGTGTCTTGGAAAACAGCTTGATCCCCTCCTCTCTGTGGCAGCCCCTCAAGTATTGGAATATTGCTATCATGTCTCCCCTGGTCCTTCTCTTCACTAGACTAGCCACACCCAGTTCCTGCAACCGTTCATCTTTTGTTTTAGTCTCCAGTCCCCTAATCATCCTGGTTGCTCTTCTCTGCACTCTTTCTAGAGTCTCAACATCTTTTTTTATAGTGTGGTGACCAAAATTGGATGCACTATTGTAGGTGTGGTCTTACTAAGGCTTTAAGTGGTCTTATTCTGTGTGGTCTTACTAAGGCTTTAAGTAGATACTGTCAGGGTTCCAAGTAATACACCCAAAGCAAGCAAAACTCTGAGGCAGGTAGATTCCTCAAAGAATTAGCTTTAATGGATATATCATATTGGCACAGATCTGGTGAAAACCGACTCTGAAGGTTCCCGCAGTTTTTATCTAATTAAAGGTAAAAGTTTGTCACTTTCTCAAAACAATCAGTCACATGGTCCAATCACGGCTCCGTCTGGTTGCCTGGTGACATCACTCCTCCTTTCTCCCACCAGGTGTGAGAATGTCCTTGGTTCCCAAGGCAAAGTATTGGTTACAAAGTCCCAGCTATCTCAAATTCCCACCTTCCCGATCCCTCAGCTCCAGTGTGGCAACTCTGAAGCTCCAAGATGGCTCCGGTCAGGTCAGCTTCAGAGTTGACAGATACTAAGGTATCTACTCCAGTGGTGGGTTTCTACTGGTTCACCCCAGTTTGCGTGAACCGGTAACGGCAGGAGGCTCCGCTTCTGACGGTGATCTTTGTTGTCTCCATATCACGTCCTAAGTTCTTTGCAATTTTTTTTTCTAGCGCACTTCCTCCCAATCTAACCCAACGGCAAAGTGCTGGTTTGAAAGTGGAGTTTGGTGCATTTTTGTTTTTATGGGAGGAGTGATGGAATAAACCTTGAAAGGTATAAGTGACCAGCTGCAAAACCCCCAGGCTGCCTTTGATCTAAGAAACAATGGTTCAATAGAAAGAAAAGGAGAAAGGGATAAAAGACATTTTCCTTTATTTCTATAAAGTAATGAAAGGAAATTATCTTCCATTTCCCTTCCCTTCATAATGACAAGAGATTAGCATTTCAGAAGGATTGGGATGCAAATAATTCTTTGACAAACTACACAGATGGGCCAAAGCTGCTTACTTAGCTGCGTACATTTTTTTTAATACCGTGTATTATTTCCTGGGTCCTTTACAATACCTAGGATGCTACTGAAATGTAAAATATAAAGGGGGAAAAAAATAACATTAGCTATTTGGTATAAAAGAATGTTTATGACAGTTACGAATTTGGTAGATAAGAATATTCATTCCTGCCACAAGTCCTAAAACAGAAGTTATTTCTGCGTGACGGCCATGATTCCAGTTAAGGAAAGAGCATGGTTATCTTTTCTTATTTTTTACTCGATTAAATAGGAAGGCATTCTACCGATTCATCCTCAGCAGAATTCAAGCTTTGTAGCTGGTCTTTTTAAGTGGATAAACATTTATAGGGGAGATGTATGTGTCCCACCTCAAAAGGTGGATGAAGTTAGGACAAAAAAGAGACAGGAGAAATTTGCAAAGACTGATGGAAACTTTTGTTCAGTAGGAGCTCTGAAGTGTTTTTTAAGGGTCTCCAAAATTTTAAGATAATGGACATATGTAAATAATGAACATCCTCTTTAGCATCCAACACCCAGATAAGCATGGATTAACATCAGACAAACGATCAAGTAGAAAACATTGCCACTACGGTGGGTGGGATGAAACCCACGAATGGAATATACAGCCCAGAGGGATTTAAACAATTTAAAAGAAACAGACCAAATAAAAGAGGAGATGCAGCTGCACAATATATAAACGGGATGGCAAACCTATGGCACACATGCCACAAGTGACACACAAAACCCTCTCTGAGGGCACGCAAGCCGTCGCCCCAGCTCAGCTCCGCCGCACATGCGTGCCTGCTTCCTGCCAGCCAGCTGATTTTTGGGTCTCTGCCGCGCATGTGCGGGGGGCAGGGTGCACGGGGGAGTGGGGCGCATGCGGGGGGAGTCACGTTCGCATGTGTGGGGGCTGTGAACGCATGTGCAGCAGAGGTGAAATCCAGCAGGTTCTGACAGGTTCTGGAGAACCGGTAGCAGAAATTTTGAGTAGTTCAGAGAACTGGCAAATACCACCTCTGGCTGGCCCCAGAGTGGGAAGGGAATGGGGATTTTGCAGTATCCTTCCCTCAGGAGTGGGGAGAGAATGGAGATTTTGCAATATCCTTCCCCTGGAGTAGGGAGGGAATGGAATTTTTCAACTATCCTTCCCCCAAGAGTGGGGAGGAAATGGACATTTTGCAGTATCCTTCCCCTGGAGTGGGGGTGGGAATGGGGATTTTGCAATATCCTTCCCCCAAGAGTGGGGAGGAAATGGACATTTTGCAGTATCCTTCCCCTGGAGTGGGGGTGGGAATGGAGATTTTGCAATATCCTTCCCCCAAGAGTGGGGAGGAAATGGACATTTTGCAGTATCCTTCCCCTGGAGTGGGGTGGGAATGGGGATTTTGCATTATCCTTCCCCTGCAACGCCCACCAAGCCACTGCCACCAAGCCACCCCCACAGAACCGGCAGTATAAAAATTTGGATGTCTCACACACATTGCCTTATGGATGTATGTGCGCGCTTTCGGCACTCGGTGCCGAAAAGGTTAGCCATCCCTGATATATAAGAAATAACTACATCTCTACAGAAATAGAGCAGAACGATGATGAAAACTGTCTTGAACTCTATGGGTTAAAGGAAGGCAGGTCGAGAGGATTCAGACATTCTTCCCTGTGTTGGATCAAAATCCATAAAAACCAATTGTGAAATTCCCCTAGATCGGTGATGGTTAACCTTTTTGGTGCCGAGGGCCCAAAGCACGCGCACGAACCCCCAAAATGCAATGCGAGAGCCCCATACACATGTGCCCCGTCCTCCCCCACACCCGTTTTGGCTTCCAGGTTGGTGCAGGAAGCTTTCCAGGCCCAAAATGGGACACACACACACACACCCCCCTGTGCCTCATTTTGGGCCTGGAAGCCTCCTGCCCCCCTCCCGTGCAGGTGCCCTGCCCCCTGCGCATCCCCCCCGCTTCCCCCGCATGCATCCCGCGTATGTGCGGCAGAGACCCAAAAACCAGCTGGCTGGTGGGAGGCGCAGTGGAGCTGGGCTGGGGAGACAGCTGGCGTGCCTGCAGTGAGGGCTCTGCGTGCCATTTGTGGCATGCGTGCCATGGGTTCGCCATCACGGCCCTAGATGATTGACAGATGATCTATTGAAGCTGGTGTTCCCTTGAAAGGTAGGAGTCAGCTGTGCTCCTAGGCTGCCTATAAATCAGCCCTCGCTCCTGCTAAGCAGACAATTCACAACATTGCTCTGCCTGCTAAGAAGCTGCACTGCAGCAGCGAGGAAAAGTCGCTTGCTGGATCTTGGTAAGAAATACGAATCTTTCCCATTTCAGTTGGTTTCAATAAACACAGCTTCCTGCCTCTTTTGTTCACTTCCATCTAATCCAGCACATAGCACATAAGTGATACTTGACCAGGATCCATAGTATTGTCAGGGATGCTACATATCCTATCCATGGCTGGTTTTCTTTGTTGCCTTCTGGGACGAGGCTTCGCAGTATCCAATAACTAGATTGTGTAATAACTGTGTTCCATAGAGCATCGACCTTGTTAACTCTCAAGGCTCTTTTTTCTGCTATGTATTCTAAATGGTCTGTGATTAATGTATTTATTTTGTACATTGTTCAGACCTGGAAGCCATCTTTTGCTTTGGATCTTCAGGCCTGCCACACTTACTACTGTGGGAAACTGGGAGTGGGGGGGATTGTATGGAGCATGGGTGATATGTAGTCATAATAACATTCCTTTCTCAGAGAGTCAAGGACATCTTGCCCTGCACCTGGAAGGCTGGAACTGGGAGGCATCTCCAGTTGGGATGGTGCTTTGATTGGACCATGTGATGGACATGTGGGTGTTGGGCAGAGACTTGAACTTCCCTTTGAGTGGGGAAAACCTGAAAACTTTCAGATTCGGGTTTTCCCAGTTGTGCCAATATGACATCTCTAATAAAATGGAACTTTGAGGAAACTCAAGCCTTGGAGTTTTTTTGTGTTTAAAAAAATATTAGAATGTGCAGAAATGGATAAGCTAACACTTACAATTAAGGAAAAGAAAGAAACTGAATATTTTTCAACTGGGACTTATTTTATCAATGGTTAGCTGACAAAGACAGGAGCTAGAAACAGGGACATATATGGAAGGATCAGTGATACAAGTAAGGTATGTTAACTTGGCTAAACAAATATTAAGGTTATTATTATTATTAATATTATTATAATTGATACTAAGGCAATGAATATTATTGTAAATACTGTGATTATAATTTCTTAAAATGATTTGTACCCAGACAACACATTGTTCAATTGAAGTTGGAATTTTTGTATATCATAAAATAAAATACAAACTTATAAGAGAAAACACACACACACACACTTTAGAGCTACTGTTGAACAAAGGTTACTTAATGAGTACTAATGAAGTTTTAAGTTTAAGCAAGAGTTGTTTGACTGAGCCATAAAACGAGCAGCCATTTGAAAGGGAGAAATCCCTTGAGATAACCCAAGGAATATTTTAAACAGTTTTAAGGACAGAGTCTAGTATAATTCAGCTCTTTGGTGAAGAGAAAGTGCCTCATTAAAACCCAAATGATATATAGCATCTATTAATCAGTGGCATGGAAAATGCTTTATGTGCCGGTTCCAAAGTGTTGAAAGGTATCTCTTAAAGATCAATATTGTTTCCAAGGAATTAAAGCAAAATCAATAACAAACATAGGCTTCCATTCTGGTTCCAAATCATTAGGTTCCAACATTTTGAAACCTCTTTGAATCTATAAAGGTAGTTTCTGGTAGATTACCAGAATTTGTTTCCTTGGGTGAAGTTCCATCCAAGAAAACCAGTGAGTGGTTTCCTTGTAGATAACCGTCACTCTGTCAAGGAGTACTCATATCAAATGATCTAAATGCCAAAGCCCACTGTAACAACATCACCAAAAGGGTATTAAGAGTTGTAAACCTAATCTTGCATAGCTTCTTCTCCGGTAATATTACACTACTAACCAGAGCATTTGCTAGACTACTAACAAAACATTTGCTAGACCAATTCTCGAATACAATTCATCTGTCTGGAACCCTCACTGCATATCGGAGATTAATACAATCGAACGTGTCCAGAAATATTTCACAAGAAGAGTCCTCCACTCCTCCATTCGCAATATACTTTATGCCACCAGACTTGAAATTTTGGGCTTAGGAAATTTGGAACTATGCCGCCTTCGGTATGACCTAAGCCTAGCTCATAAAATCATCTGCTACAATGTCCTACCTGTCAATGACTACTTCAGCTTCAACCACAACAATACACGAGCACACAATAGATACAAACTTAAAGTGAACAGCTCCAAACTCGATTGCAGAAAATACGACTTCAGCAACAGAGTGGTCAACGCCTGGAGTGCACTACCTGACTCTGTGGTTTCATCCCAAAACCCCAAAAATTTTAACCTTACACTGTCTACTGTTGACCTCACCCCATTCCTAAGAGGCTTGTAAGGGGCGTGCATAAAAACACCAGCGTGCCTACTGTCTCTGTCCTAATGTTCCCTTTAATTGTATTCAATTTATATATTCAATTCATGCTTATACTTATATATATATTATCTAATATGTACTCAACAAATAAATAAATAAAAATAATAAATAAAACTTCCATCATCTACGGCCCAGGTAGGTAGATAGGTAAGTAGGTAGGTAGGTAGGTGATAGATAGAAGAGAGAGTGGGGAAAGGGAGAGGGAGAAAGAAATATTATTATACTAGATCAGGTATGCTGTGTCTCATTCAAAGGTAGCATAGCAACTTCAATCAAGTGTTTTACTTTCTAATCTCACAAAATCCCAAATCCATACATTTTGGGGTAAAATTGCCAAGGCTCAAAACTTCAATCAGTTCACTTCCATTCCTTTCGCTGTTAAATGCTAGGCTGGAGGCTAATTTCCCCCCCTCCCCCTCCCCACTGTTAATCTAACTATGATATTTCTTATATCCCTCACTTGAGGCAAAGAAAATATTTTGGTAGCCTCCAGGAGGTGGGGGATGTTAGATCTTAGATTATTTCAGAGAAGGTTTCACACAGCTAAGCTGCAGGCCAATATTTCTGTCTTGCACCACTCTTTGGTATACACAGTGTAATCAATCATATTGATGGACAAAGGCAATAGCCATTCATTTAATTGACACGTAGAAGGAATGGCTTGATGTTTCATTGGGAGAACTCTAAATAAACCTTAGTTTTGCTCTCACAATAATCCTGTAAAGCAAGCTACTCATATTTGCTTATCTATTCCTTGATTTCAGTTCATATCCTGTCCCCCTCTCCCCCCGGAGAACTCAATGCATGTAATTGTAGGAAGTTAGCACCCACTCCTCTCCTAGAAAAATGAAATATTCTAGGAAATATTAAAAAGGCAGAATATTTCCCCTAAAAGAGAAATAGAAATCTTAAAGAAAGAAACCCAGCCCCAGCTCCCTGCCACCAGCAGATACTCTGGTTATTTACAAAACAAAAGGCCTGGGCCAGCTTATCTACAACACAAAAGACATGGTCCTCAGGACATGATAGGATTAGCCTCACTCAAGATCCAAACCAGGACAAAGCCATTAAGGAGGCCTAGGAAGCCTCCTTGAAGCCTCCTGGGAAGCAAAAATGGGCCTAGGAAGCCTCCCTGAAGCCTCTTGGGAAGCAAAAATGGGCCTAGGAAGCCTCCCTGAAGCCTCCTGGGAAGCAAAAATGGGCCATGGGGGGGGCGCTGCACCCCACCCCCACCCCCACCCCCCACCCCCCGTGCCCTGTTTTGGGCCTAGGAGGCCTCCCTGCACTTACCTGGGAGCCAAAATGGGGTCCATGGGGACTCCTGGAAGGGGTGGGGCGGGGCCAGCCAGCAATTTAACTACCGGTTCACCTGAACCGGCCCGAACCGGCTGAATCCCACCACTGTCCAGGTCATGGTTGTCCCAAAGGTGCTTTTCCAAAAGGCTACTGGATTTCCTTGGTTTCTTCCTTTGAAAACATTTCACTTGTCACCCAGGAACTGAAGAAGCTTCTTGAATGAGAAGTGAACTGTTTTCAAAAGAAAAAAAACAAAAAACAAGAAAGTTCAGTTGCCTCTGAAGAAAAGAATCTTTGGGACACGTCTACATAGAATTTTTGGTTCGGGTTTGGGTTTTGCAGCCAATATGGCAAGTCTAATCCATAATTTTACAGCCATCTTTATTTTCAGCTCAGCTTTTAACTTTTGGAAAAGTCCAAAGATAACCTTCAAAATACAATTTTTTAAAAAAATGCCCTATTCTATATTTCTAGACAAGGTTCCAAACTTGAAGAAATTTTGGTATTTTTCAGAAGGAGAATTTGGATGCCTTTGAATCAAAGATCCTCAACCACTTCACACCTTGCTTTACTTGAAAAGTGAGATGATTCAACATTCCATTATTCTTAATGGCAGGTCTAAATTAATACCTCCACTTTGCCAAATGTTCTTAACTCTGGACAGGCTATATAAAATTGTGTAGGAGGTATAATCACAGCAGGTGGAACGTAAAGGGAAAACTGAGCTCTGCAAGACTGATTCTTGACAATTCACTTTATAAAGTGAACATTTCTTAACTTGGGACAAGCATTTTTTTTTTTTAAGTTATGATTTCAGTCCATTAATAAAAACCCCATGTTTTTAAAGTCGTGACTTGAAGGCTTCTAGCTGTGACCCCTCTCCAATCCTTTAAAGGCCACATTTCATACAGTATGTTGGACGCAAGGTTTTAAAGAGTAGATATGGCCAGAAGAGACATGGAATGTTGGTTTAATTTAATATAAAGGTAAGCTTTATAAAAGCTATTGTTTAACAATTAAATATAGGTAAGAGGATTATCCCTCCATGCATGTAAGCACCCTGCCTTTCCGTTGTAAATTTAACAGAAGAACAGAGTTGGAAGGGACCTTGGAGGTCTTCTAGTCTAACCCCCTGATCAAGCAACTACCCCTGTACCATTTCAGACAAATGGTAGCCCAATCTCTTCTTTAAAAAAGCCTTCAGTGATGGAGCATCCACAACTTCTGGAGGCAAGTCATTCCACTGGTTTATTGTTCTCCCTGCTGGGAAATTTCTCCTTCGTTCTAGGTTGCTTCTCTTCTTGATTACTTTCCATCCATTGCTTCTTGTCCTGCCCTCAGGTGCTTTGGAGAATAGCCTGACCCCATCTTCTTTGTGGTGAATGATGTCCATAGAGCTATTGGCTGGAACAGCTAACCTCACTAGGATGGACTGGGACAACTTTGTGTGGCCAACTAGCTGCCACCAACTTGGCACGCCCAACTTGCCATATCCGAGTTGCAGCAAGACAACTCACCGTCTCCCACACACTGGGGACAACTCACTGCAGGACAATTCAATTTTACTACTTAAAGTAATTAAAAAAATTATTTTAATTCTTGTCATTCGCATTTCATTTTGTCGCTCCGTTTGCAACCTTTCTTTAACGATTCTATTCCACCGTTTCCTCGATATTAGTGTAATACTTGTCCTGTGGTGAGTTGGCCACAGCGAGTTGACCATGACAAATTGACCATGGTGAGTTGGCCATGGCGAGTTGGCCATGGTGAGTTGGCCATGGTGAGTTGACCATGGCAAGTTGGCCATGCTGAATTGACCACATCAAATTTTCCTAGTCCCTTCTAGGAAGACATAATAGCAATAGCACTCAGCCTTACATACCGTTTCACAGTGATTTACAGCCCTCTCTAAGCAGGATGGGCTGTGAGGTTATGATTAATGAAATTTGTAGCTCCGGGTGACAAAACTGGAGGGGTGCTAGAAAGCAATAACTTGTGTTTCCTTGTGCATCATGATAGGGCCGTCTTGGCACATCTACACATGAACATTGTCGTCATAATAATCTTATAGGTTCATCAGAACTGCCCAGCCTCATCTCTCTCTATTTAAAAAAAAAAAAATCTTGTAATTTTAGCTTTCAGCTCTGTTCTTGCCAGCTTCAAGACCTAAGAAGCTACCTCTCGGGATGACAGTGACCTATCTTCAAGCTTCACCAGATTCCCATCACACTTCATTTCCTTTTATGCTTTGGGGTAGTTCAGCCAAGAAATCAACCACTGCGGCAGTGATTCTCCATTATTCTCCTGCCTCTGGAGGAAATTAAATAGGAATACAATTGCCAAGCTTGAAGTAATCAAAATGTTATTTGCCAAATAAACCATTGCACATTTAATCAAATCCGAGGCATTCAGTCAAGAAATGCCAGAGTTGAATGTTTACCAACAGAAGTCGGGATGCAGATGTGATAAGAATTGTTTGAAATGCCGGAAGAGTTTCCTTATTATCTCCTACTTACCCTGGCAAACAAACAAACAAAGAGAAAGAAAGGAAGAAATAAGCCAACAGGAAAGTTACGCACTCAGAGGGGAAGGAGAAATCCTCAATTAAACATGTAGGAGATTCAACTGCAATCAACAGACAGATTGTTTTTCCATACCACATTGATGGGAACTTTTGCAGGGTGCTCCGTAATCGTAATTGTACATAATAGAAATCCTTTCCTTCAACCCTGTCGTGGGAACCAATTGAATTCTTCTCACCTTACAAATGGAAGTCCCAAAGTCGCTTTTTCTAAAGGCAACTAGACTTTGTTTTTCCTTGAAGACGTTATGCTTGAGTTTGATACCCCTGCTGTAAGTGGTTTGCAATGTCAGCCTATTGCCCCCAACAATCCAGGTCCTCATTTTACTGACTTCAGAAGGGTGGAAAACTAAGTCAACCTTGAGCTGGCCAGAATAGAACTCCTGGGAGTGGGCAGAGTCAGTCTGCAATACTGTATTTAACTACTGCACCGTCAGGTTTCTTAGCAGCTTTTCAAAGGCTCTGTATATTGTATCCAGAACTTAGAGGGGTGTGTGTGTGTGTGTGTGTGTGTGTGTGTGTGTGACACACATTATGCACTCCTACTAAAGGTGTGTGTGTTTGTTTTAGGTTTTTTTGTTTGTTTTGTTTTTTTGTTTTTTGTTTTATTTATATGCCGCCCTTCTCCGGAGACTCAGGGCGGCTTACAATGCGTTAAGCAATAGCCTTCATCCTTTTTGTATATTTATACAAAGTCAGCTTATTGCCCCCACCATCCGGGTCCTCATTTTACCTATCTTAGAAAGGATGGAAGGCTGAGTCAACCTTGAGCCTGGTGAGATTTGAACTTGCAGTAATTGCAGGCAGCTGATGTTAATAACAGTGCTTTAGTCTGCTGCGCCACCGGGTGCTGGATCTGGCCTGCAGGGTGCTTAGATCTGGCCCGTGGGGCTGCCCTGGAAACAGTGAAGGACCAGCCCGCAGTGCCTGTGCCAGCAAAAACTGATCTCGGGAGGGCTGCAGGAGGCCCTTCCAAGCTCCGTTTTCACTGGCAGAGGGTTGCAGGAAGCTGTTGCAGCCAAAAACGGAGCTCGGGAGCCCGTTTTCGCTTGGGCCACCACAGGCATCCCTGACACGAGTGACATCGAGCTGGCCATGCCCCCCCTGCCCCCCCTCCCAAGGTCAAACACAACCCTGATGCGATCCTCAATTAAATTGAGTTTGACACCCCTGACTTACAGTGTTGTAAAGCACTGTGCAAGCACTGTGAAGTGATATATAAACTTGAGGGCTATTGCTAGTGCTATTACTACCAAACTGTAGAATTTAATATCATTTGTAGAATTTAATATCATTTTTAATATCAATTGACTGCAGGCAGTCCTCAACTTAGAACAGTTGGCTTGGTGATCGTTCAAAATTACAATGGCACTGAAAAAAGTAAGTTATAACCATTTTTCACAGTGACGACTGTTGCAGATTCCCATGGTCAGGTGATGAAAATTTAGATGCTTGGAAACTGACTTGTACTTATGACAGTTGCAGGGTCCTGGAATCATGTGATCTCCTTTTGCAACCTTCTGACAAGCAAAGCCAATGGGGGAAGCCTAGTTCACTTAACAACCATGTCATTAATTTAACAACTATAGTGATTCGCTTAAAAATTGGAAGAGCCTGTAGTACAGTGGACTAAAGCACTGTTATTAACATCTGCTGCTTGCAATTACTGCAAGTTCAAATCTCACCAGGCTCAAGGTTGACTCAGCCTTCCATCCTTTCAAAGGTAGGTGAAATGAGGACCCAGATTGTGGGGGCAATAAGCTGACTTTGTATAAATATATACAAAAGTATGAAGGCTATTGCTTAATGCATTGTAAGCCGCCCTGAGTCTCCGGAGAAGGGCGACATATAAATTAAAGCAAAACAAAAAAACAAAACAAAACAAACTGTGCCAGGAATGGTCATAAAATGGAGCAAATTTCACTTAACAATTGTCTCACTTAGCAACAAAGATTTGTAGTCATAAATCGAGGATTATCTGTACTATCCCATAAAAGAGAGATGCACAACTGAACGCCAGATCTGCTTGTTCCAGATACAACATTTGCAACAACATAATTCTGTTTGATGGCCTCCTCCTCCTCCGATCATTTTACTTTTCACATGCCTCCAAAAAATATCCATCTCTTGTCATATCTCCATGAAAAATGCAGCTTTTGCTATTGGAATATTTGAAACCATCCTGTAATAGATATTGCAAACTTTTTTTTGAAAAAAAAAGACGCGCATCTCTTTTTTCATTTTTTTCAGATCAATCATTTCCTTCTGGACAACATCCAGTCGTTTTACCTTGTAAGGAGTAGATCAATCATCTGATTTGCTAAGGTAGAAAGAAACAATGGAGCGTAGCAAAAAATGGCCCAAGAGAGCAGAGCATAAATTTTCGAGAAGACACAGCCTTCAAAACAAAGCTTTAGAGGAGAAAAGAAAGATACCAGATGCTTGATGGAAAAGACATTGATATTGTTATGCTCTGCCAGTGGCCAGCAGAACTGGCAGCAGATTTAGACACTGAGGTGTTTGGGGAGAAACGTGGGCCAGTCCTGGAGTCTGGGGAAGGCTCAGACAAGGCCATCTGGTAGTTCTTTGCTGCCTCCAGAGTCTCCGGAGTCTGACATCAGTGAGGCAGAAGAACAGTGGGAGTCTTCCTAGTGTGCACATGCGCAGAGTTGCCAGTCGACAAGAACAATGAAGAAAACAGGGTCGACTTGGGAGTAAGGCTTGGAGATGATTGGCCCCTCCCATAAGACATAAAAGAGGAGCAAACAGGAGGTGAGCTCTTGCAGGAAGCAATTAGTTCATCTGGTCGATTCAAGCTTTGGAAAAGTTCTGTTTGACTCTGTGCTAAGTTTGGCCTTGCTCTGCGTGTGGCAATTAGTTCTCTGGCAGCATTCCAAGGGATTATAAGCATTCCCCTGAAAGACTGTTTGTGAAGCCTTTCAGACTGTGAATGACAATAATTCACAGCCGTGTGAATAAAAGAGGTTTGCCGGGACTAAGATTGTGCTTCATGCTTTCTAAGGAAGCCTAGGTCAGAACAGGCGTTCCCAAGTGTCCATCAAGGTCCATATCTCTACAAGGGACCTTGTTATTGGTGAGTAGAGCCTCTTTAAAGTCCCCCAGATTATTTGGTCTCTGGGTAGGCTGATCAGGCTTTCTAAACTTTTGGGACCACAAGTAAATGGAAAAAATTGAAGTGCTATGAGTCCCATCACAAAATAACTCCGATAAAGAGTCCTGCTAAAAAATGGCTGCCATGCATCCATTTTGAAGAAATCTAAAAAGAAAAACACGTTGCCCGGGATCTAAGGCACTGCGGAGGTAAATGCTTTGGGGAAGAGAAGAACGTGCTAAAAGCTTTGTCGTAAAAAGAGATATCAGATCTTCAGTGCCAAGTGCTTGCCTTCATCACTCAGAAACTCTCTCTTTCTAGGTCAGGGGTGTCAAATTCAATTTCATTGAGGGCCACATCAGGGCTGTGGTTGACCTCATGGGGGCCAGGCGGGCATGGGTGACTATGTGGGTGTGGCCAACTGGGTGGGTGTGGCCATCTTGATGCCACTCCCCAAACTGCTGGCATGTTTCCTCTTCGCATTGGGTAGACCTGGCCAAAGCCATGTTGGCCCGATCTTTCCTCTTCGCATTGGGTAGGAATTTCTCTTTAGTTCTGGGTTGCTTCTCTCCTTGATTAGTTTCCATCCATTGCTTCTTGTCCTGCCTTCTGGTGCTTTGGGGAATAGGTTGACACCTCTCTTCTTTGTGGCAGCCTCTCAAATATTGGAACATTGCTATCATGCTAACATTGCTATCTCTGAACTGCAAGCAGACATATATAAAGAAAACTGAGCAAATGAGTATGATAGAAGCAGGGAACATCTCATGAAGATGGCCTGCTACCCAAATATCTCCAAAAATGTGAAACTGGTCCTGGATTTGGGTACTAAAAAAGGAAGATGGACCAATGAGAGAAGAAATGTTCATCCCCTGTTGTTGTTCTTTAATCCTGAATAAAGCATCAAGCAACCTGACTCAGTGAAATACCATAGTGCTCACCGATTCTTCCTTAGCTCTCATCAGATTCCCCATCCCACATAATTATTTTAAAATTCTTTTCATGTGCAAAAATAAATAAATAAATAAAATTGAGAAGCCAATAGCCTCCAGGGTCATTTTGATTTATAAGAAAGTCTCTGTTCCTCCATTTATATAGGTTTCTTAAAAAATTAAAAAGTTTGGATATCTGTGGCCAAAAGCCTTTTTTTTAAAGGTATCACCTATTCAAGACCAGATAAATTACAAGTGATTTGGAATGACCAGGAGATTTTGGAGAGATGGCAAGAAGCAACCTGACCCATTCATCTCTTTGTAAATGGGTGTTTTGTGACAACTCAGAGCCGCTGTGACTGTTAATATGATGAAGAAGCAAAGTCTATCCTACAGCAATTCATTTTTTTTTAAAGCAGCTGTAATCTCTTCTCGAAATTCCAAAGGTACCATTAGCCCCACACAACCCTTGGCTCCAAGGATCTGACCCATTGTGCTGAAATATCAAAAGAATCCATATATTGCATTTAATTTGGACGGTATTAGGGGACTGGAGCTAAAACATATGAAGAACGGTTGCAGGAATTGGGTATGTCTAGTTTAATGAAAAGAAGGACTAGGGGAGACACGATAGCAGTGTCCTGAGGGTCATGTCTTAATTTCATCATCCTGGAGCTGAAGGTCTTTTGTTTTGTAGATAGGATGGCCCAGTTTTTCCTCATGGGCACCAAATATCTGCTGGGGGCAGGGAGCTGGGGCTCTGTCTCCCTTAAGATTTTGTTTATTTCTTTTACGGGAAATATTTTATCCTGCCTTTTTTTTAATGTTTCTCAAAATATTTCATTCTTCTAGGACGGGGGTAGGTGCTAACTTTCTACAGTACCTACCCACTGATTTGCTTGCACCAAAAGTGAAATGTGCTCCAGCAATGGATGGGCTCTGAATTTAGATTGGCTTCACATATTCTATTGCTTCTATACAAATCTCAAATTTTCCACAGCTGTAGCGATTTGTACTCATCCAAACTGCCGAATGTCTATTGGCCTCCCGCTTACTAAATATAGACAGATAGAAATAAATGCTGGCCCTCTAATAAATTTCGGTTTCTCCCTGGATACCAGTCCTCACAGGAACAGATTAGCAATTTCAAGGTGCATACGTAGATATATATTGTTTTCATGATGATCAATCTGCATATTTAAACAGCCCTATCTCGCTACACGGCTGAAATGAAAAGATCAATTTGCTTCTGATGTTTCGCTGGAAGTCAATGCTTATGATGCACCGTTTTCAAATGAAAATAAATAGCCTGGAATTCTAGATTCAGCAAGTTTTCGTACCACTGCAGTGCAAAATTGCTTCTGCTTTGAGAGCATACATCTCCGATACTTGGTGGCATCGTCTCAAATTTCAGGGTGAGCCACCGTGATTAGAATAAATCTTCAAAGGGGTTCTGCAATATATTGGCTCCACACTAAAGCCCAGTTAACAAAATTCAATAGCTATAGCCCTTAGACTTATATACCGCTTCATAGTGCTTTTACAGCCCTCTCTAAGCAGTTTATAGAGTCAGCCTCTTGCCCCCAACAATCAGGGTCCCCATTTTTACCCACCTCAGAAGGATGGAACACTGAGTCAACCTTGAGCTGGGCTGGATGGATGGATGGATGGATGGATGGATAAGGGAAGGGGAGGGGAGGGGAGGGGAGGAGAGGGAGGGAGGGAGGGAGGGAGGGAGGAAAACAGCAATAACACTTAGAGTTATATACTGTTTTACAATGCTTTTACAGCCCTCTCTAAGCAGTTTACAAAGTCAGCCTCTTGCCCCCAACAATCTGGGTCCTCATTTTACCCACATCAGAAGGATGGAAGGCTGAGTCAACCTTGAGCCTGGTGAGATTCGAACTGCCAATCGCAGGCAGCCAGCAGGCAGCAGAAGTAGCCTGCAGTACTGCACTCTAACTGGACTTCTTAATTTTTTTCTTGGAAGACATTTCACTTCTCAACCAAGAAGCTTCTCCAGCTCTGACAGGATGATGGGGAAGGATTTATATTCCTTTCAATAGCTGTTCATTTGCATTCTTTTAGAGAGTCGTTGAGGCTGCCTGGGGGTTTATCTTGTCCTCAGCATTTGCACTGCTCAGGCGACCCTGAGGACACAGATAAATCTCCAGGTTGCCTCTTAGACTTAGAGACTTAGAATAACTTTATTGTCACTTTGAATGTCACACTGATTGGCATACATTAAAATGAATTTTCGTTGCATACAGCTCTCAAAGGGTTTCCACCTCTGATATGCAATACAATTTAGGGAGCCTCAACGACTCTCTAAAAGAATTCAAATGATCAGCTGTTGCAAGGAATATAAATCCTTCCCCAACCATCCAATCAGAGTGGAAGAAGCGTCTTGGATGAGAAGTGAAATGTCTTCCAAGAAAAAAAAATAAGAAAGTCCAGTTGCCTCCTGAAAAAAAGCATCTTTGGGACAATGATATCATGGCTTAACATGATGGTCTGATTCATAGGACAAATAAAGTCAAAAAGTTCAGGGGGGGGGGGGGAGATAGCTAACTTTTAACAGGAAATGAAAGAGAGGATTATCCATTTCTGTAATATTTTTAATGCCCAGAGACGTGAAATAAACCACAAAAAAATTAACACAGTTGATCTTTTAACTCTAATCAATGGAAATAAAATAAAACAATGAGGGAAAAAAACCTCAGAAATCTTGCTTTGAAGCAGGGGTGGGCTGCTGGGGGTTCACAAGCTAGAGAACCTCTAGCTAAGATTCTGTGCAGTTTGGAGAACCCTCAAATCCAACTCCTGGCTGGCCCCCCTACCCCGCCCCTCCCAAGAATCCCCACGTGGCCCATTTCGGGTGCAGGTTAGTGCAGGGCATGCACGGAGGATCGGGGACGGCAAAAAATGGGCCTACCGGAAGTTTGGGAAGGCTGGAAATGGCTCCAAAGGGCCTCCAGAGCCTGGGGAGGCCATTTTTGCCCTCCCGGAGGCTCAAAAAAAGCCTCCGGAGCCCGGGGAGGGCAAAAACACACACACCCTGCCATGGTGCAGAAGACTGACTAGGCCACACCCACCATGGCCATCCCACCCAGCAACCGTGCAGAGAACCCCTTGCTAAAATTTTTGAAGCCCACCCTTGCTTTGAAGCTTCAAGGACAAGAAAAGAACACCATATTAACATTCTGATTTAAGACTGGATGTTTATGGCTACAGTCCCGCCAAGACCTGTCTGGTGGTCAGCCCAGCTGAACTCAGGGAGTTGCTCCTGAGTCAGCCTGCACGGGGTCAGCAATTTCAAGTTACAGGCCTGATGACAAAACTCCTTCTTTGACTTTGGGAGTTATATTATTGCTTGAGGAATCCAAATCGCTGCGTTAAACTGATAACATGTCTATATATCTTAAGGGAAAGTAATAAAGCCTGCTGTGAAATGCTATTTCCGTAGTCTCTTTGCAGGAAGATAACTTTTTACACAAACTCATTTTTCATTTCCATGGCATTGTCTTGGTGCAACAGAAGAGGACTTCATGAGACACCTCGTGAAACGAGCCCTGGCTCACAACAGCAAACTCTTTGCATTATTTGTTTGTTTTTATTTATCTTCCCCCCTCAAGGTGGAAAGTACATTAAATGACTTTAATGAGGAACATGCTCAATCCTTTAAAGGAAGTCAACACAGCCACCTCTGCAACAGGGTTCTACACCGGTAGAAATATAGTTAGTGGTATGACCTGTTCTTAAACTCAAAAATTTAGGAAAGACGCTATATTCTGCTTAATAATAGGTTGTTCCTTGCCTCTTGTGCTTAAAAACAAGAGGGAGCTGGAGATGATGGTGATGGAGATGAAGGTGGAGATGGACATGGAGATGGAGATGGAGATGAAGATGCCTCTTGTGACTAAAAATTGATGAGAGAGAGAGGGAGATGATGGAGATGGAGATGATGGAGATGAAGATGAAGATTGAGGTGGAGGTGGAAATGGAGATGGAGATGGAGATGGAGATGAAGATGGAGATGAAGATAGAAAGAGATAGAGATAGAGGTGGAGGTGGAGGTGGAGATGGAGATGAAGATGCCTCTTCTGACTAAAAATTGATGAGACAGAGATGGAGATGATGGAGATGGAGATAGAAATAGATGGAGATGAAGATGGAAATAGATGGAGTTAGAGATGTAGATGGAAAGATGAGAATAAAAATTGATGAGAGAGATGGAGATAATGGAGATGGAGATAGATGGAAATGGAGATAGATGGAGGTGGAGGTGGCCCTTCCTAGTTCTGCCGAACAATTTTCACCTCAAACTAAGAGCAGAAATGATGAAGAATTCAACAGCATTTGGAAGCCTACAGTTGATTTTCCTACCCCTGTTGACCAAGATATTTTTTTTTCAAGAGACCCTCAAGATGTCGAACCACCAGACTTTCCTTCATCAGCAGGTTTTTTAATGCAAGAGTGTGAACTTAAACAACCCGTACTGCCACAGCTTCTACACTTCCACAGACTTCCCATCCTTGTCATCATATCCTCATCATCATCCCGTTGACTCTTCTTACCATTTAGTACACTTGTTATCTTCCTGAACTGAACAATACACATCTCTTGCCTGATCTTTTCTGCGAGCAGAATCCCCCCAAAAAATGTTTTTGACGAAACAGATCTCTTTCTACTTAACCTGCTCAGCAGAAACAAAAGAAGACGAACCGAGGTGCAAGGAAGTAATCAGAGACTGGAGTTGCCTCTTTCTCCTCTTTTTTTTTTACAACTCGCCACTTCTCGAAGGAAGCGGCTCCTAATGTATTAAAGATGATTTCCCAATGAGTTGCACCGCTGTGAAATTCTATTTACTCTGCATTTATTTTTCTATTACCGACAACTTTGGGAGCAGGTTTCTGAAAAGCTCCTTGAAATAGGAGAATCAATTTGATAGAATACCCAAAACTTTAGAATACGCTATATTGACAGGGGTAGGAATCTCTAGCTGCCATGTAATGACATGTGGACAATACTCGCATCCTAACTGTTTTATTGTTTTCTTGAATGCTGCACAATCCCTCCTCCCCTCTTCACACGCACACAAACACACCCTGAGTAATAGCCATGATATCTATCGTGCTGGTGGAAACCACAGATGAGAAGAATGGAGCTGAATTGGAAATGAAGGGCAAGTGGACGTAACTTGGAGAAAGGTGTATCATTTCTAAGCAATACATGTCAATTTTCTTAGCAATCCTCCTTCCCTCTCTTCCTTCCTTCTTTCTCCTTCCTTCCTCCATTCTTCCCCTTCCCCGTTCCTCCTTCTCCCACCTCCCTCCCTCCTTTCCCTTTTTTCTTCCTTCCTTCCCTTCCTTCCTTCCCCCTTCTTCTCTCCTCCCTCCCTCCCTTCCGCCCTCTCTCCTTTTCTTTCTTCCTTCTTTCCCTTCCCACTTCCCCTTTCTTCTTCTTTCCATCCCCCTTCTTCCTTCTTTCCTTCCCCCTCCCTCCCTCCTTCCCTCCCCCTCCCTTTTTTCCTTCCTCCCTTCCTTCCTTCATCTCTCCTTTTCTTTCTTCCTTCTTTCCCTTCCCACTTCCCCTTCCTTCTTCTTTCCATCTCCCTTCTTCCTTCCTTCCTTCCCCCTCCCTCTTTCCCTCTCTCCCTTCCTTCCTCCCTCCTTTTCCACTCCTCCCTTCTTTCCCTTCTTCTTGCCATCTCCTTCCACCCTCCCTCCCTTCCTCCCTCCCTCTCTCTCTCCTTCCCTTTCTTCCTTCTTCCCCTTCCCCTTCCTTCTTCTTTCCATCCCCCTTCTTCCTTCCTTCCTTCCCCCTCCCTCTTTCCCTCTATCCCTTCCTTCCTCCCTTCCTTCCCCCTTCCTCCTCCTCCCTCCCTCCCTTCTTTCCCTTCTTCCTTCCCTCCCTTCCTCCCTCCCTCCCTTCTTTCCCTTCTTCCTTCCATCTTCTTCCTCCCTCCCTTCCTTCCTTCCTTCCCCTTCCTCTTTCCTTTCTTCCTTCCTTCCTTCCTTCTTCCCTTCCTTCCTTCTTCAATCTTCCTTTTTCCTTCCCCTTTCTCCTTCTTTCCTTCCTTCTTCCCCCAATCCCTTCCCCCCTTTTCTTCCTTTCCCATTCTCCCTTCCTATGTCAGGGTTCCAAGTAACACCCCCAACGAAAGAAAACTCTGAGGCTTGAGTTTCCTCAAAGTTCCATTTTATTAGAGATGCCATATTGGCACATCTGGGAAAACCTGAATCCGAAAGTCTCCAGGTTTTCCCCACCCAAAGGAAAGTTCAAGGCCCTGCCCAACACCCACACGTCCATCACATGGTCCAATCAAGACACCGTCCCAATTGGAGATGCCTCCCAGGTCCAGCCGTCGAGGTGCAGGGCAAGATGTCCTTGAACCTCTGAGAAAAGAATGTTATTATGACTATATATCACCCTGGCTCCATACAATCCCCCCTCCCAGTTTCCCACAATAATAAATGTGGCAGGCCTGAAGATCCAACGAAAAAGATGGCTTCCAGGCCTGACATCCTTCTTCTTTCCCTCACCTTCCTTCCCTCTCCTTCCTTCCTTCCTTCCTTCCTTCTTTCCTTCCTTCCTTCTCTACCTACCTACCTCAAACAGCCACCAAATTCATTAAAGAAATTCTCCATCAAGCAACGGTTACCACAGACAGTCCCTAACCACAGAAACCAACTCAACATTGGTTAATACCGTTGCTCAGCATGACCGAGATTGTCTTTGCTAACAAGTTTCAGAACGAATAAAACGGTTCATTGTTGCTTTTGGCAGATTGAATATTAGAACCCATTAACCCAACTTTGCTCTTGTTATCTCAAATTGAGCATGGACACTTCTACAGAGTTCTTGAATCCTGCACAGGGGCGGCAATTAATCACAAGGGCAATAGCCGCCAATATTATGACACCCTTCAATACAAATCGTTAGCCAGGTTGTGCAAATGCCAGAGCTGAAATTAAAATATTTTTGTGCAATTAATACCTCCGGTTCTAATGTGTTTGCTTCCCTGCCATTAAAGCTACATTAAGTTGGTTTTTTTATATATATACCTTCCGTCATAAATCAAAGCCTCACACAGAACCACTTCCCTGACAGGTGCCTTGCACAAAAGATGAGAGCAGTTGAAATGATCATCCATTTTGAAAAAGCAAGCTGACAGGGAAAGACATGGTGATGTATTCACCTCGTTACCATACGTGGACGGCAGAAGAAGACTTATTTTGAGCTCGTTTTGAGTGTTAGCCCTGCCGGTGATGATAAACAAGCTGAGAAAAAAAAACACATGTTTTCAGTGGCGCAGAAAGTATCTTATCAAAGGCACATGGTAATAGGTAGAATGCTCATATGTTGTACTCATACATTGATTTTAAAGATTCAATGTCTCCTCTCCCTTCTCCTCCTCCTCCTTTTTTCTTCTTCTTCCTCTTCCTCTTCTTCTTCTCCTCTTTCTTCCTCCTCTTTTTCTTCCTCTTCTTCTTCTTCCTCCTCCTCCTCTTCTTCCTCTTCTTCTCCCCTCTTCTTCTTTTTCCCCTTCTTCTTCTCCTCCTCCTCCTCCTTTTTTCTTCTTCTTCCTCTTCCTCTTCCTCTTCTCCTCTTTCTTCCTCCTCTTCTTCCTCCTCCTCTTCTTCTTCCTCCTCCTCTTCTTCCTCTTCTTCTCTACTCTTCTTCTTCTCCTCCTCCTCCTTCCTCCTCTTCCTCTTCCTCTTCCACTTCTTTTCTCCTCTTCTTCTTTTTCCCTTCTCCTCCTCCTCCTCCTCTTCTTCTTCTTCCTCTTCTTCCTCTTCTTCTTTCCTCTTCTTCTTTTCCCCTTCTTCTCCTCCTCCTTCCTCTTCCTCTTCCTCTTCCTCTTCCACTTCTTCCTTTTCTTCTCTCCTCTTTTTCTTCTTCTTTTTTCCCTTCTTCTTCTTCTTCCTCTTCCCCCTCCTCCTCCTCCTTGATATTAATGTAACAAAAGAAATGGTGGAATAGAATCATTTTTAAAAGGATGCAAAAGAAGGAACAAAGTGAAATCTGAATGACAAAAGTTAAAATAATGGGGTTTTTTAAATTTATTTTAGATAATTAATCTGAATGGTTAAATTGTCCTGCAGTGAGATATCCCACAGCAAATTGGCCATGGCAAGTTGCCCCAAACCGAGTTGGCCATGTTGAATTGGCCGCGGCGAGTTGGCTGTGGAGAATTGTCCCATTCCAGAAGTGTGCAGGCATCTCCTATGTTCATTGTAGAAGCAACTGGTGGTTTTAAAAAAGAGGTTCAACCCTTCTTCTGGGTGCCAGACCTTCAAAAGGTCTGGGGCTATGAATCAGGGGTGAAATCCAGCAGGTTCTGACAAATTCTGGAGAACCAGTAGCGGAAATTTTGAGCAGTTCGGAGAACCAGCAAATGCCACCTCTGGCTGGCCCCAGAGTTGGGTGGGAATGGAGTTTTTGCAATATCCTTCCCCCAGGAGTGGGGAGGGAATGGAGATTTTGCAATATCCTTCCCCCAGGAGTGGGGAGGGAATGGGGATTTTGCAGTATCCTTCCCCTGGAGTAGGGTGGGAATGGAGATGTTGCAGTATCCTTCCCCTGCCATGCCCACCAAGCCATGCCCACAGAACCAGTAGTAAAAAAAATTGGATTTCACCACTGCTATGAATGATGGAAAGTCATCAAGCTGATCATACGTTTGCTCAGCTCACTTGTTCTTTCAGCCCCATCCTTTAAAAAATCCTTCTCAAAACTATATTCCAAGGACGAACGTGCATTAACTTACAGAGATTTGGAGGTCGGGGACCTTGGACAAGAGAAGGCCAGTTTCCGACGTTAATTGAGGAAACATGAGCTAAGTAGAGGCAAAACAAGTAGTCAGAGCACTCCAGCAGACAATTAAGATAAAAGGCAGAGAGGAGAGGAGAAGGGGGCCAATTTAAGCCATTAAACAATTATCACCATTTCATTCATCAGCCAAAATTCCATTCCATACCTCTTGAAGATCAAGAGGTTCACAATTATTGCCACAATATCTGATTGGAGAAATAGGAGAGTTAGCTTTTTTTTTTTTCTTTTACCATTCTTCACCTTACGCCTTGAAAATAATAATTGCAGAGGGAAAGGAAGCTGGAAATTATTCAAAGGTCTTTCGGGCTTTATTATAGGCTTGGTCTACTGCTGAGATTATAAGGCTGAACACTTACTGAGAAGGGGATTTTTAAGGGCGTGCATTGTTGCAGGAGCCTTGAAGTTCTAACCCATGAAAAATAAAATAGGAATCCATGCTCAGCGATGGCATCCATTTAGCATAAACTTTTTAGCAGTGGTGAAATCCTCCTCGGATCGCCACCGGTTCACTTCCCGTACATGCACGGTGCATGCCAAATGCATGCTGCCTGCACATGTACAGTGCGTGCCAAACATGCATTTCACATGGAGAAAGAAGATTTCACTAGGTAAGTAGAACAGCGAGGGGGGGAACAGCTGTGCCGTATGATTTAGCTTCGCTAGAAATCAGGATTTCCGCACAGCTGATCGTCGGAAATACCGGTTCAGACGAACTGGTAGCTTTTTTTAATTACTGGTTCCACCAAACCGGTAGCTTTTTTAACTATCGGTTTGCCCGAACTGGTAGTTTTGATCACTATCAATTCACCCAAACTAGAGCAAACCGGTAGCATTTCACCCCTGCTTTTTGGGCTTTTCCTCCTTTTTTCCAAGAGTTTCTACCACCCAACTAGATCGAGCAGAATGGGTGCCAGACCTGACTCAGCTTGGATTCCTGATTAAAAACGATCCTGGGCTCCATTTGTTGCAAAAGGGACGGTTTGATTGGCAGGCAAGTGAAATGCAGCAAAACAAAACCAGAACTGAGATTCGCACGCCAAAATGCCTTGATTTAGTTTCCCTCCCCTGGGTCACTTCCTGCTACAGGTTTCCGAATTGT
The DNA here is from genome assembly GCA_022577455.1 of Arizona elegans. Lineage (NCBI taxonomy): Eukaryota > Metazoa > Chordata > Lepidosauria > Squamata > Colubridae > Arizona > Arizona elegans. Next base: position 1,266,656 of record JAKOOJ010000015.1, on the reverse strand, counting down.
CTAGTCCTGTTCAAATGAAATATTTTGGAAAAGGTCTCTTCTACCAGCCTGGCTGGTATGTATCTGCATCAGAGGTGGTATTCAGCCGGTTCAGACCGGTTCGGGTGAACCAGTAGTGGCGACCTTATTCCATCAAGCGGGCTTGGCCTAATCTCTTCCCTTTTTAAATATTTAAATTTTAATCTGTTTTTAAATTATCGGGGTGTTTTAATTTGTCTGGGCCAAATAATTTAATTTGATTTTATTGGGTTTTTAAATTTTGTGTATCTATGTATTTTATTGTTGGCTGTTCACCGCCCTGAGTCCTTCGGGAGTAGGGTGGTATACAAATCAAATAAAACTGAAAAACTGAAACTGAAACAATCCCATCTTATATCGCTCTGTTTTTGATGCATGTGTGGATGGCGCATTTGAGCGAATTGCCATGTTTTGTGATGCTGCACGCATGTGCAGATTTGTGCACACGTGAGCAAAGTGAGTATGTGCACACGCATGAACTGGTAATAACAGTATGTGAATCCCACCTCTGATCTGCATGCAGAATGCGGCCGCGTGGGTGGTTATGGGAGCAACGTGGCGCTCCCATGTGACCCCCCTCCTGCGCAAGCTGCACTGGCTTCCGGTGGTCTTCCGGGTGCACTTCAAGATTTTGGTTACCACCTTTAGAGCGCTCCATGGCATCGGACCGGGGTATCTACGAGACCGCCTTCTGCTACCAATAGCCTCTCACCGGCCAGTACGCTCCCATAGAAAGGGGCTCCTCAGGGTGCCGTCGGCCAAACAGTGTCGACTGGTGGCCCCCGGGGGAGAGCCTTCTCTGTGGGGGCACCTACTATCTGGAATGAGCTCCCCCCCGGAGATACGGAGGATCCCGGACCTGTGCACGTTTCGCCGTGCTCTCAAAACTTTTTTATTTCAGCAAGCTGGCCTGGCCTAACTCCCCTCTTTTAAATTTTTTAATTCGTGATTTTATAAATTGGGTGTTTTAATCTGTGTTTCAGCCAAAATATTTAATAATTTTAAGGGATTTTTAATATTTGTATTATCTGTATTTTATCTTGGCTGTTCACCGCCCTGAGTCCTTCGGGAGTAGGGCGGTATAGAAATTTGATTAAATAAATAAATTAATTAAATAAATAAATGCCTTGAGGTTGTGTCTCCAGAAGGCAGAGTGTTCTGACTCAGCCTTCACAAGTAATGATAAGCTGCTTACCCGTGAGTAAAACAAATTCCCTTTTCAAAACAGGGCAGGAACAGTCTTTTATTCACATGGATAAACAAAATCCAAACATAATTAGTCCCCACAAACCTGGTTCTGGCCAAGGAAGCCAAATTGCTTGTTGTATATTAGAAAATGCCACTCTCAAAACTCTACTATTTATTTCCCAGCCAGGGAGGGGCTGACTATCGTCCAGGTCTGCCTCTCCCTGAGAGCCGGCTTATTGCTTTCCTTTGCTCTCCTCTCCTTTCCTCTCTACGCATACGCGCATCTGGGATGGGCCCCATCTGTTCCTCCCCCTCACTCAGTTCATGCCCCGAAGACAGATCCCCCTCCACCTGGGGGAGGATGGAAGACCCCGGCTCTGCCTCTGTCTCCGGTACTGTTTCCTTATCAGAGCCTTCCAAAAACTCCGAAGCTGGCCTAGGCTCTCCCTCAACCTCTTCCTCATCTGACTCTGCTACTAGTTTTGCTGGCAGCCGACAGGCCACAACACATTGGAAATAGCTAGTCTATCCCAGAGGTGGGATTCACTTACCTTCCCTACCGGTTCAGAAATGTGCTTACACGCACCTCCTCTGCGCATATGAATGGCCTTCCGTGCACGCTCTTTACTCGTGCATTACGTCCGGGAAGGTGGGTGGAGCCTCCCGCATTCGCCACTACCAGTTCACCCAAACCGGACAAAACCGGCTTAATCCCACCACTGGTCTATCCCCTCTCAAACAGCTCCCTCCCCCCTGAGTTCATGGCAAACTGGCATCGGGGATTAGCAGTGCACAAGCCTGATGTGGCAATTCTGACAATGGGCATGCTGCATATCCCGTCAGTCAAAGAGTGTTATTAGCTGGTGGGAACCAGAAGATCCATTTTTTCCCACAGGATCTCTGCTCTCTGAACCATCCTCCTTTTGAAGATAAGAATGATTCCGGCTCTGTTCGTTGGTTTCTAAGTAGTCGATATGCAAGATTTAATTTGATAAGCAGATCAACTATGTTCAGGTGGTGTTGGGAAACTCCTAGCTAGGCGGAAAGGAAGAATAAAGTGGGGAACTAGCCTTGAGACTTTGCGTAATCACCAAAAAGCATAAGCGTGACTCCACCTAAGTTCCATGAAATCTTATCTGGTTGTTCCCAGGGGAAGGCAAGCAGTCTGGACAGATTCTTGTAATATAGATTAGAACAGAAATAAAATTGCTGATTTGGATGTTTCACAAATGGATCTGGTTGCTTGTACTTGGCAGGTGGACACTAAGAGATTTCATTGTAAAAGTTTCTGCCTAAGAACAATCAGGCACCGAAATAATTTCTGTGAACACATGATTCTTGGCGCATGAATTTAACTCTTCGTGGGGCTACCGCAGTGGTGGATTGCCCCAGTTCGCACCGGTTCTATAGAACTGGTAGTAAAACTGGCAGGAGGCCCCGTCCACCGACCCCGACGTCACCAAAATGCTTCGGCCTCATTGTGAACCGGTAGTAAATGTAAGTAGAGCCCATCCCTGGGCTACCAGTATAACTTGACCTCTACCAGAACTATGACAATATGTTACTTCCTGAGATTCTGCATCTTTTTAACAAATACTGGATCGTTCATGCTGAATCTCGGACAGGGCTTTCATTCCCTTCCCATCTACTTCCTGTCATGTAGATGTAAACAAAAATATCTCCTTTGACGTCAAAGTGAATTAGTCAGAATTATAGCTTGTAAAGCAAATTAAACATTTGCCATAATGAATAATTCCAGTTGAAGAACCGGAAATGAACAGGCATTTAAAAAATGATTGCTTGTCAACAGATATAAAAACGCAATCTGATCTGGAGTCTTGAAAAGATCCTCTATTCATTCATTCATTCGATCAATCGATCGATCAATCTATCCATCTATCCATCTATCCATCTATCTATCATCATCTAGCTAGCTAGCTATTTATCTATCATCTATCTATCTATCATCATCTAGCTAGCTATTTATTTAGCTATTTAGCTATCATCTATCTATCTCCCATTTAACTCAATCATGGTCAAGGGTTTAGAAGTAGGATCTAATCAGAGAGAAAGAAAGAGAGAAACAAACCAATCCTTTTTGTATCTTTAACCATGTTCTGCCCCCTAGGGCCAACTCTTATAAATACGCTGTCTTCATTAGCAGTGCAATAGCTAATCTTTTGCATATAGGTTGCTCTGCAAGGAGCCAAGAGAAAATTGTATCTGGGCCAGTCTTTTAAATTCAGCTCCCACCAGCTCATACCAAAATGCCCAACTGACAAAAGAAAACAGCTATTTCTGAACATCAAGAAGTACAAGGGGCATTCTTCCCAAGGTCCATCTGCAATCTTCAAGGTTCTTTTTCAACTTTGACAGTAAAGCAATAACCACCAGTGTTGGGGTTTCTTAGTTGGAGGAGGAGGAGGAGGAGGAGAAGAAGAAGGAGGAGGAGGAAGGAGGAGGAAGAGAAAAGGAGAAAGGAGGAAGAGAAAAGGAGAAAGGAGGAGGAGAAGAAAAGGAGGAGGAACAGGAGGAGGAGGAAGATGAAGAGGAGCAGGAGAAAGAAGGAGGAGAAGAAAAGGAGGAGGAGTTTGAAAAAAGATGGTGATTTCTCCTCGGTTATTGCATTTCTTTAAGTCACAGGTGGAAAACCCCAAGAACTTAATGATCATTCATATACAGTAGGCCTCGACTTATGACCGGTCACTTAGCAACTATTTGAAGTTACCACAAAAGTCGAGGTCTCCTATATATGAATAAGCATTAAAATCAGGCATGGCAATAGGGTGGTTCATTTAATGTCTGATGTGAACTTACAGCTGTAATTCCAGGCTTAGTTGCCGTCATCAGCTGAGAACTACCCATACCTGAAGTTTATGGATACTCATCAGCAACATTTGAAAGGACAAATAGGACATTTCATTTTTCTTTTGGAAATACTCCCTTTCTTCACGCAAAAATCTTTTGTTTTTAAGTACCGTATTTTTCAGAGTATAAGTCGCACTTTCCCCCCCCCCCCAAAAAAAGGGTGAAAATTTGGGTGCATCTTATACATCAAATGTAGCCCCACCCACCTGCCGGCCCCCACCCTTTGGACCCTGCCTTCCAGCAATTTACCACCTTGCAGCAAGCAGCAAACAGCCCGTTTCAGCTTCAGCACAGTCTGATTAGCACAAGCAGTTGATTGCCGATTGGATTGGCCTCCCGACCCTCAGCTGTTTCAGGCTGCAGGGATTGCCATTGCCTATTGCCGCGCGGGCCTCTGCTGTTTGCTGCAAGGAGGCAAATTGCTGGGAGGCAGATTTTTTTTTTCTTGTGCTAATCAGGCTGTGCTGAAAATGAAAATGAAACTAAAGCAAGCTGTTTGCTGTTTGCTTCAAGGAGGCAAATTGCTGGGAGGCAGAGGCAGATTTTTTTTTTCTTGTTTTCCTCCCCCAAAAAAGTAGATGCATCTTATAGTCCGAAGCGTCTTATACTCTGAAAAGTACGGTAAATCCCCGGGGGCTATAAATGCACGTTATTCACCCCTGAATTCTGAAGCCTACCTTGTGTTTCAGAATCACGCTCTCTGCAAATTGCAAAGAGAAGGAGAAAGTTGCATTTATTATGACGATTCTTCATTTAAAGTACCCATTTCCATATTCTGCGGTGAGATTTTTATCTAGTCGTTTTGATGAAACCCAAAGTTAGGGCAGTAAGAATCTGAAGTTAGTTCAAACATTAGAGAAACTTTTATCAGCCTCCAGAGAATAGGTGTCACAGCATAACTCATGTTGTGTTTTGCCTCCAGGAAAACAGAGACAGGAGCAAATCATATGGAAATGCAGTAAGCCTTTTTATATTTTTTATAATTCTTCAGCTACATCAAAGTTTGGTGGGGAAAGAGAGGGGGAGAGAGTAGTGAATCTTTCCCTGCCATAATTCATAGAACAGATGAATTTTTATCTGTTCCTTATTTAGCAAAATAATCCCACACATTCACACAGGGAGAAATAATGTGACAGCTGCAGCTAAACTGCAGGGCGAATGTAGTAACGATAACAATAATAATAATAAAAATCACACAAAATGAAAAGACCCATAAATAGAAGATTGTGGCAAAAGACAGCAAAGATAATAGGCACCTCGGGTGCGACCCCAAAACATCTGGAGCACTACCTGAACACTACCGGCATTGACGAAATCTCCATCAGTCAATTGCAAAAGGCAGCTTGGCTTGCAAAAACTTACCATATTTTTCAGAGTATAAGACGCACTTTTCCCACCACTAAAAGAGGGTGAAAATTTGGGTGTGTCTTATACACTGAATGTAGCCAAAAATGTGAGGCACGGAGGAGGCGATGATCTGTGGCAATCCCTGCAGCGTGGAACAGCTGATTGGGGGTATTCCGGGAGGCCGATCCACTGCCAATCAGCTGCTCATGCTGAATCAGGCTGCAAGAATGTGCTGAAGCTGACCTCGCTGTTCGCTATTTGCTGCAAGGACTGTCAGAGTTTGCAGCAGCAATCACATCCAGAAAGCACACACAAGTAACTGATTCAGCAGGATTCAATAACTTCTCTTTATATATAATATAACACATGAAGTAAATATACAATACCAAAAGCAGGTTTTCCAACTTGGTAGTAAATACAAGCAAAACACAAGCAGAGGAGAGGAGTTTCCGTTTCAGTTTCAGTTTTAGTTTTAGTTTCAGAGATCAGCACGACATGCAGTTTTAGTACAGAGCTAAGCCACGCTCAGGCTTCTTGCTGTCTCCTTCCTTGTTGCTCACACAGCAAATACTGTTCCAGTTTCCAAACAGTCCTCAACTCTCTCACACACTGACAGGACACTAGTCAGATGAATACCAACGGATGCTGGTAATCAGAGGCAGATTTTTTTTTTCTTATCTTCCTCCCCAACTACTAAGATGTGTCTTATACTCTGGAGTGTCTTATACTCCAGAAATATGGTACATCATGCAACAAAACCTTTAATAGCATTGGATGGCATCTGCTTAGCCCAAGGGTCCTTAGGAAGGCCTTGATAGGTGGATACAAATGCCAAATCCATCTAAACATCTGGCCAACTGTGCAACCAGCTATAATTTATTACATGTATATGTCATCTGATTCCCAGTGACTCTAGGTGCTTACAAATAGATTTTGAGCCAGAGCTCAAGAGAAGTCCTCAGTCAAACATAAAGAAGTCCTATATTCATTGAGCCATGGTGGCGCAGTGGTTAGAGTGCAGTACTGCAGGCTACTTCTGCTGACTGCCAGATACCTGCAATTTGGTGATTCAAATCTCATCAGGCTCAAGTTTGACTCAAGCCTTCCATCCTTCCGAGGTGGGTAAAATGAGGACCCAGATTGTTGGGGGCCACAGGCCAACTCTGTAAACTGCTTAGAGAGGGCTGTAAAGCACCATAAAGCGGTATATAAGTCTAAATGCTATTGCTATTGAACTGAAGAGTTTCATTTTGAAGTAAAGGAAGTAAAACAAATTTGGGTTGTTCTGTTCTTCAGATTCAGTTCCGAAAAGGTGATTCCGAGCATGCAAAATAGCGAAAAGTATCCTCTGTGTGCAACTCTTTAAAACAGCTATGCCTTTTCCCAAGGTTGTGCAACCACCTTCAGCAGTTGATATGTGATCCTGGAAAGATGCAGCTGCTTTAAAGGGTTACAGGCAAAAACTCTGATGATACTGCCATATAATCCTCCTTTTTTTTTCTTTTTATTTGTGGGAGGAACCATCCCTTACTCGTATGACCCCATAAATAGAGGCGGAAGGTTAGCTGGCTTACTTTTACAACTCTAATCAGCCTCTTATGCAACTTAACCTAACCCCTATCCTACTCTATCATTTAGGATAAACCACAGTGTTCGAAGAATTTACACTCTCTGACATAAACTCACCACCGCAAAAACCACAAGAGTTGAAGCCGGCCATATATCCACAGAGACAAAACAACAGCCAACAGATCTCTTTTTAAAAAAAGGGGAGGGGGGAAGTACAGTCTGTACTAACGCAGATCCTGGAAAGATGCAGCTGCTTTAAAGAGCTTTGCAACTAGTCTGGGTTCACATGATCCTGAAAAATAGAGACAGAATGTCCGCTGGATTACTTTTTATATTTGTAGTCATCCTCATCGTATGTCAACTTAACCCCTACTCTACTTAGTCATTTAATCACAGTGTTAAAACAATTTTCATACGCCGACATAATCTCATCACCGCAAAAGCCACAAGAGTTAAAGCCAGTGGTGAAATTCAGCCGGTTCTAACTTGCTTGGGTGAACTGGTAGCGCCGGCAGTGTGAGGCTCCGCCCACATGCCCGGACGTCATCACGTCCTATTTTTGACCCTCTGCAAATGCGCAGAAGGCTCTGCGCACGCGTGGAGGAGGTGTGTGTGCTCACATTTGCGAACCAGTAGCAAAGGTAAGTGGATTTCACCCTTGGTTAAAGCCATATATCCATACAGCCAAAACAATGGATAATTGATCTCTTTAAAAAAAAAAAAAGTCTGTACTAATACAGAACATGTGATCCTGGGAAGTTGCGGCTGCTTTAAAGAACTTTGGAACCAGCCTTTGTTCATATGACTTCTGAATGTTTCCTGGATTACTTTTACATTTCTAATCATTCTCATCTTAAGTAAATTTAATCTAACCCCTACCCTACTCTGTCATTTCGTCAGCCCTGAAGCTGACCTGACAGAAGCCAACTTAGAAACTTCAGTGTTACCACACTGGAGCCGAGGGATAGGGAAAGGGGGGGTTGTAGATAGCTGGGACTTTGTAGCCAAAACGAAATACTTTCCCTTGGGAACCAAGGACATTCTCACACCTGGTCAGAGTAAGGTGGAGTGAGGTCACCAGGCAACCAGACGGAGCTGTGATTGGACCACGTGACTGATTGTTTTGAGAAAGTGACAAACTTTTACCTTTAATTAGGTGAAAACCGCGGGAAACTTCAGAGTCGGTTTTCACCAGATCTGTGCCAATATGATATATCCAATAAAGTTAATTCTTTGAGACACCTACCTGCCTCGGAGTTTTGCTTTCTATGGATGTATTACTTGGAACCCTGACACATTTAGGGTAAACCACAGTGTTAAAACAATTTAGAAATGTGGACATAAATTTGCCACTGGCAAAAGCCACAAGAGTTAAAGCCATATATCCATACAGCCAAAACAATGACCAACAGATCTTTTTTTTAAAAAAACGAAACAAAACATTCTGTACTAACACTGAACATTTCAGTTGGAAAGGAGACATTCAGTTCTTTTTTCTTCCCCAGACAAAATGCTCCTATTGCTCAGGAAACCTATTTTGCAGAGCTATGCACCACAGTGATTTCATGAAGCCACACAGTTAAGTGATTTAAAATTATATGTTTAGAGTTAATGATCGGAGTCTGATGAGTCATGGTCAGAGTTCACAATTTATCTATCCTAGGCAGACACAAAGGAAATTTAAAGGCAGAACCAGGAGTAGTATATAAGGAGAAAGTAAAAAGGGGGAGGGAGATCCTCCATTAAATGGAAGTGCAGCTGAATGGATTGAGGGGCTAGTAAATTCTCTAGGAAAACTAGAGAATAATGAACTTTTTGACAACAAACATAAACACTACAGGAGAGTTTACTAAGGGAGGAGCAAACTCAACGGCACTTGATTCTTCTTTCGGTGCCAAGGATGAATACTGATATTGTTTCTGTTCCTGCGTTAAAAACATCTATTTCTTTTTCACAATGAAAGGATACCCACTCAGAAGCCATCCACAGAGCCATCTGTGATGACCAGGGACAAGGCACGAATATCGCACAGCCAGCTGAGAGATCAAACTCTGCTTTAATACTCCAAATTTCCCCCAAACGCTCCCACATTCTTGGCAAATCCCAGAGGAAGCACGCACACACACGGCAGCTTCTGGTTGTGCCCAGTCCAGCAAAACAAAGAAACAGGGAAATGGGTCTACAAAACAAGAAACAAACAATGAGTTGACAAAATACAGAACAAGGTACCGAGTCCACGAAGTAAGGAAGCAAGCAGTCCTGCAAACTCTGTAGCGGCACAACAAACTACCAATTCAGCATTTGTTCCCAACAAATGCCCCTGCCCATAGCGTCTTTTTAAATCTCAGTCCCCAGGTGTGCCTTGTGAAGAGGGGCAGGACGCTCTCCTACAGAGTCAAAAGGTAAACTTGCTCTGTTCCTGCCTTCTCTCTACTTGGGAATCAAGAGGGGGTGGTCCTTGCTAATTACCTGACCTCCTTCACTTCTCCTGTTCGCAATTTGTTCTCTCCTGGTCACCCTGCCCCCGTTTTTCAATGCTAACAAGCTGTCCCAACTCTGAGGGTGGAATTCCATGTATACAAATGGTGTTGCTTCCAGTTTTGAAAAATTGAGCCTTTTTCGGACCCGGGGAAGAAAACATGTGAGTCTGCAGTCAGGAAAAATGCTGTACAGGAATTGATATTTTTTTTTTTTTAATCTAACAACTTTTTGAAACCATAGGCAAAAATGGATGACAGGAAAAGATTCGGGGGGGAATTCCATGTTTAAAAATTGTGTTGCTTCAAGTTTATAAAAATCGAGCCTTTTTGGTGACTGGGGAAGAAAATGTGTGACACCGAGTTCATGAAAAATGCTGCCCAGGAATTGAAAATTTTTTTTTAATCAAATGCAAAAATGGACCATAGGATGAGATTCGGGATGGAATTCCACGTTTAAAAATGGTGTTGCTTCCACTTTTTAAAAATTGAGCCTTTTTGGTGCCTGGGGAAGAAAACGCATGACTCCGCAGACAGGAAAATGCTGCCCAGGAACCAAACTGTTTTCTGAAGCCAATTTTTTTTTTTTTTTTTTTTTTGAAACCAAAGGCAAACAAGGACACTAGGACAAGACTGAAAGTGGAATTCCATGTCTAAAAATGGTGTTGCTTCCACTTTTTAAAACTCGAGCATTTTGGTGCCTGGGGAAGAAAACGCATGACTCCGCGGTCAGGAAAATGCTGCCCAGGAACCAAACTCTTTTCTGAAGCCAATTTTTTTTTTTTTTGAAACCAAAGGCAAAAAAGGACCCCAGGAGAATATTGAGGGTGGAATTCCATGTCTAAAAATGGTGTTGCTTCCACTTTTTAAAACTCGAGCATTTTGGTGCCTGGGGAAGAAAACGCATGACTCCGCGGTCAGGAAAATGTTTCCCAGGAACCAAACTCTTTTCTGAAGCCAATTTTTTTTTTTTTTGGAAACCAAAGGCAAAAAAGGACCCCAGGAGAATATTGAGGGTGGAATTCCATGTCTAAAAATGGTGTTGCTTCCACTTTTTAAAACTCGAGCATTTTGGTGCCTGGGGAAGAAAACGCATGACTCCACGGTCAGGAAAATGCTGCCCAGGAACCAAACTCTTTTCTGAAGCCTTTTTTTTTTTTTAAACCAAAGGCAAAAAAGGACCCCAGGAGAATATTGAGGGTGGAATTCCATGTCTAAAAATGGTGTTGCTTCCACTTTTTAAAAATTGAGCCTTTTTGCTGCCTGGGGAAGAAAATGCAGGACTCCGCAGTCAGGAAAATGCTTCCCAGGAACCAAAATGTTTTTTTAAGCCAAATTTTTTTTTAAACCAAAGGCAAACAAGGACACCAGGATGAGTTTTGGGGTGAAATTCCATGTTCAAAAATGGTGTTTTTTCCAATTTTTAAAAATCGAGCCTTTTTGGTGCCTGCTGAAAAAGACGCGTGACTCCGCAGTCAGGGAAAACGCTGCCCAGGAACTGAAATTTTTTTTGAAGCCAATTTTTTTTTGAAACCAAATTGAAAAACGGACCCCAGGAGGAGATTAAGCATGGAATTCCATGTTTAAAAATGGTGCTGCTTCCAGTTCATAAAAATCTACCCTTTTTGGTGCATGGGGAAAAAAAGTTTGACTCTGCGGTCCGGAAAAAGGCTTCCCAGGAACCCAAATTTTTTTTTTAAACCAAATGCAAAAACGGACGCCAGGACGAGATTCAGGGTTGAATTCCATGTTTAAAAATGGTGTTTGTTGCAGTTGTTAAAAATCGAGCCTTTTTGGTGCTCGGGGCAGAAAACGTGTGACTCCGCGGTCAGTGGAAGTAGAGTGAAGTAGAGGTGAAGCTCTTGCCTCACAATCAGGAGATTGTGAGTTCGATCCTAGGTAGAGGCAGATGTAGGGTCTCCTGCTTGGGAAGGGGGTTGGGCTTGATGACCTATAAGGTCCCTTCCAACTCTGTTAATCTGTTAAGTAAAAAATGGATGCTGGCCTTTCTGTGCGTGATCATCAGATTTCTAACTCTAAGAATCCACCACTGGATTCCATCCAAGGAATCCATTAGTGCTGCCCCTCACCATGGAAAAAGATTACCACGCCAGTTTATGGCCTTTGAAAACAAAACGAATGTAAACAAGAGAAAAAAAAATCAGAATAGAAACATCTTCCTTGTCTGGCTACACCCCTCAACAGATGTTGCCTAAGTATTTTAATGCACAGGAGGGCTTTGTGACCTTATGGATGCCTCTCACCCTTTAATTACAACTGCTGGCACGGCAACATGTGACGTAAAAGATTTCGATGCCAGGTCTGATTTTCGCACTAGAATTTAGAATCACAGAATTGGAAGGGATCTTGGAGGTCTTCTAGTCCAACCCCCTGCTTAGGCAGGAAACCCTACACCACTTCAGACAAATGGTTATCCAATCTCTTCTTAAAAGCTTCCAGTGTTGGAGCATTCACAACTTCTGGAGGCAAGTTGTTCTACTGATTAATTGTTCTAACTGTCAGGAAATTTCTCCTTAATTCCAGGTTGCTTCTTTCCTTGATGAGTTTCCACCCATTGCTTCTTGTCCTGCCCTCAGGTGCTTTGGAGAATAGCTTGACTCCCTCTTCTTTGTGGCAGCCCCTTGAGATATTAGAAAGCTGCTATCATGTCACCCCTAGTCCTTCTTTTATAAGACTAGGTAAAGGTAATATATGTGCTTCTCTGTGGGGGCACCTACCCTCTGGAATCAATTGCCCCCAGAGATAAGGGGAATCCAAGACTTCAGTGCCTTCCGCCGTGCCCTTAAAACCTTCCTTTTCCAGCAAGCTGGGCTGGCCTAATTTTTTAAGTGTTTTTAAGTGTTTTGTTTATTGTTTTTAATTAATGGGGCCAAATTTATATATATATATATATTTTTAACTGTATTTTAATATTTGTACTTGATGTTTTTTACTTGGCTGTTCACCGCCCTGAGTCTCAGGGAGAAGGGCGGTATACAAATTCAAAATAAAATAAAATAAATAAATAAATAAATGTGCTAGTCGTTCCCGGCTCTAGGGGGCAGTGCTGATCTCCATTTCAAAGCCGAAGAGCCAGCACTGTCCAAAGAAGTCTCCGTGGTCACGTGGCCGGCATGACTAAACACCAAAGGCACACAGAACGCTGTTCCCTTCCCACCAAAGATGGTCCCTATTTTTCTACTTGCATTTTTTTTTACATGCTTTCGAACTGCTAGGTTGGCAGAAGCTGGGACAAGGAACGGGAGCTCACTCCATTACGCGGCGCTAGGGATTCGAACCGCTGAACTGCCAATCTTTTGATTGACAAGCTCAGCATCTTAGCCACTGAGCTACCACGTCCCTTTTTATCAGACTAGATACACCCAGTTCCAGCAACTGTTCTTTATATGTTTTACCTTCCCGTTCCCTAATCATCTTTGTTGCTCTTATCTGCATCCTTACAATCCAGAACTCCAACCACGTAATCACACCACGGAGGTGTGCTCTTCAGGGTTTGATGGTATTTCCAAAATGAAATTGTTGAGGTCTCGGCCATATCTGCAGCCAACAATTCTCCCAGCTTTTATTTTTACATATTTAGAGCAGGGACTTAGCAGAAACGGACTGGTATCCTTAAACGCCAGACCTTTATTCAACGTGGAATTGTGTCACGATGGCACAATCGATTAGATGAGATTTGCAAGCCGAACAGTTAAGATGCCACCGTCTGTCGCGGGGATCAGAACAAAAGCCTTTAAACTCCCCATCTTGTCATGAAAACCCATTTGGGCTTCAAACAAATTCCTTTTAATATCAGCCACTTTCCGCCGAGGCAACAACTAAGGGTCACTCACAAATATAGTCTTAATGGCTCAGGTTTGCTTTTCGTTTTTTGGTAATGCTGAAAAGTGGAGGGAGGCAGGGATGGGATTCAGAAATTTTAGCAACTGTTTCTCTGCCCAATTGCTGGATGGGCATGGCCATGGTGGGCGTGGCCTACTTGGCCTCCTGTACATGGGGGAGGTGTTTTTGCCCTCCCCAGGCTCCGGAGGCTTTTCTTGAGCCTCCGGGAGGACAATAACAGCCTCCCCTGGGCTCCGGAGGCCCTCCGGAGGCCAGAAATGGACCCATTTCTGGACTTCCGGAATTTCCGTTAGGCCCGTTTTTTGCCCTCTCAGAGGCTCCACGTGGGCCCTGAATTTACCTGGCATCCAAAACGGGCTGCATGGAAACTCCTGGGAGGGGCGTGGTGGGGTGGGTAGGGTCAGCTAGTCTTGCAACAACTGGTTTGGCAAACCAGACTAAAATTAATATCCGGTTCGCCTGAACTGGTCCAAACCAGCTGAATCCCACCCCGTGGTGGGGGGAAGGGACATTTCTCCAGGAAATTCTCCGTATTCCATTGTATTTGCAAAAATGGGTGTTTCTTCTTCCCAAACCTGGCAGCCTTGTCAGAACAAGAAGGTTTTAGATAAGAAAACAAGGCCAGATATTTTAAAGACCCATCCATTTCAAGGTGGGGGAAGATCAGCAGCTATTTAAGAGGCAGCTTTCCAAGTTGGGTTGCGCTGTTAAGAATGCAGAAAACCAGCTCCGAAATAAGAAACCCCTCTTTGAAATCTCGTCTCTGCTGGAAATGTTGTAACCATCCATTCGTAAGCCTTAACTCCACTGCTGATTGCATCTGCAACGCAGAGGAATAATGCTAGATCCCTACCTTGCAAGATTGTTGTAAGATGAAGCACTTTGAACTTTTTTTAAGAGAGAGAGAGAGGAGGAGGAAGAGGAAGAGGAAAAGGAGGAGGAGGAAGAGGAAGAGGAAAAGGAAAAGGAGGAGGAAGAGGAAGAGGAGGAGGAGGAGGAAGAGGAAGAGGAAGAGGAAAAGGAGGAGGAAGAGGAAGAGGAGGAGGAGGAGGAAGAAGAATAAAAAGAAGGAGGAGGAGGAGGAGGAGGAGGAGGAGGAGGAGGAGGAAGAAGAAGAAGAAGAAGGTCAGTAATTTTTCCTGACCTGACCCATCTCCTAAGCCTGAAGATTTATTATCTGTGGAGTCCTCTAAACTAAATGCTCTCTAAACTTGGTGGTTTTCTTGCACACATTTCATTCCATCGGTCAAGCAATGTCGACTGGCGCCCCCCAGGGAGAGAGCCTTGTCTGTGGGGGCACCCGCCCTCTGGAACGAGGTACCCCCAGGGATACGACTGATCCCAGACCTCTGTACTTTCCGCCGGGCTCTGAAGACTTTCTTGTTTCAGCGAGCCGGGCTGGCTTAAGATTTTAATTGATTAATTTTATGGGTAAGGGGTTTTAAAATTGGGAAGCCAAATTGATTTAATTACTTCTTAAATTATTTTAATTTTCATACTGTATGTATTTTAACCCTGGCTGTTCACCGCCCTGAGTCCTTCGGGAGAAGGGCGGTATAAAAATTTAATAAATTATTATTATTATTATTATTATTATTATTATTATTATTATTATTATTATTATCCAAATAAGTAACATCATCAGTCCTAGAAGGGGAGTGGGGTTTGCTCTGTTTATATACTAGTGCTTGCCATGTCAGTGTTGGTGGTAGTGATCTTAGTGGTTCCTGATTAGGCTGTTATTTACCATTTGATTGTCTGAACTGATAAGTTTATTGTCTCCCAGAGCTAACGAATGCTCGGTAATGAATAGCAGTCTCTCCTTCCCTTATTTTCACTCTGATGTTAAATGTTCATTCTTTATATTTTACTTCCGTGCTATTCAGATATGAATGTCTACACTTTGGGTAGGGCTAGTCTTGTGGTGATCAGAAAAATGAAATCCATAGCAGCTGATCTATTTTGGAACCACATGTAGCCACCTCGAAAAAGAACCACAATTTGTGTATCTATAATACAGGAGGTTTTACTGCCTTTATTGCCTCCGTACAAGCTTCCTCTTCTATTTCTTTTTATTTGTTCTCTGTGTAAATAATTGATGCCCAATCTTTTTTTTTTTTTCTGACCAACTCTCACAGTAGTTAACAGAATAATGGAAGAAGAAGAAAGGGGCTTGCCCGCAAGTCTAGAAGTTACAAGTTGTGACGCCAAAGGAAACGGAGATGGGGAAGCCAAAGGAGAAATCAGTCAGGGCAAACTCACGGGTTTTACCGCACTACAAAAGAGAGTTACCTACTGCTTCTTCGTGAAAAACTACCACCTCAGCAGCTCTAAATTGGAAAGATGCTTCATAACCAAGCAATTGGCAGGCACAAAATCAATCTTGCTTTCCTATCTGTATTTGTATTTATTAGTTTGTCAAACATGTACAAGATAGCAGGTATAAATATAAACATGGATATGAACAAAAGAAATGAATACAAATGGGATAAATGGGAACAGTAGAACAGGGATGGTAGGCACATTGGTGTCTTTATCCACGGCCCCTTTACGGACCTCCTAGGAATGGGATGAGGTCCATGGTAGACAGTTTAAGGTTGAAGTTATGGGGGTTTAAGGATGTAACAACGGAGTCAGGTAGAGCATTCCAGGCGTTGACCACTCTGTTGCTAAAGTCGTATTTTCTGCAATCGAGATTGGATACCTTGAGTTTGTATCGATTGTTTGCCCGTGTATTACTGAGGTTGAAGCTGAAGAAGTCATTGACAGGTAAGACATTGTAGCAGATAATTTTGTGAACTGTGCTTAAATAATACTGCAGGCGGCATAGTTCCAGATTGTCCAAGACCAAAATTTCAAGTCTGGTGGCATAAGGGATTCTATTGTGAGTAGAGGAGTGGAGTAGTCTTCTTGTGAAGTATCTCAGGATCCACTCAATCGTATTAATGTCCAATATACAGTGTGGATTCCAGGCAGATGAGCTGTATTCGAGAACTGGTCTGGCAAAGGTTTTGTATGCCCTAGTTAGCAATACAATGTTACCGGAGAAGAAGCTTCGCAAAACTATCAGCGAGTGTTATTCATCGCTCTCAGCACTGTTTCCCTGTGCTCTACACTCTGCTGGTTGGTTAACACAACAATATCCTTAACAGTGAGGCCTCCAAGAATAGTGAAGAACAAACCAGAATATGACTCAGACTAAAATATAAATACAAGCTCTTACTCTGAACATATCATCCCTTAAAACCCCTTTTGTTAAATTAGTGCACCCTAAACAATGTCATCGTTTTTATTTTGTCTGCTCCTAGAAAAGCCTCCTAAAAGAGGACATGGTGGCTCAGTGACTGAGACGCTGAGCTTGTCGATCAAAAGATTGGCAGTTCGGCGGTTCGAATCCCCAGTGCCATGTAATGGGGTGAGCTCCCATTCCTTGTCCCAGCTTCTGCCAATCTAGCAGTTCGAAAGCATGTAAAAAATGCAAGTAGAAAAATAGGGGCCACCTTTGGTGGGAAGGGAACAGCGTTCCGTGCACTTTTGGCATTTAGTCATGCAGGCCATATGACCACGGAGACGTCTTCAGACAACGCTGGCTCTTCGGCTTTGAAACGGAGATGAGCACCGCCCCCTAGAGTCAGGAACGACTAGCACATATGTGAGAGGGGAACCTTTACTTTTACCTAGAAAAGCCATCCCAATGGCGGCATTTTTTTCTCTGAGGCTATCTGGAAACCTGATTTTTCTTTTTTTTTTTCCCCCTTTTTTAATGAGATGGAGTTTAGGATACAGTTAGGATTGATGGTTTGGGAAATCTGCACCCTGCCCACATTCGACAAAGAAAGATTTTTAAAAAGCTGAGAATATTTGAAACCCACTGGTTCTATTTTAAGTTGGCGTGGAAAGATATCAGATTTGAGAGTGGAGGTTGAAGGTTTATTCGTTTTATATAATGTAGCCATGGATATGAAAATGATTAATGCATTCCCAGGAGAAAATAAACCCCAAAATAAAGCTATCATTTCTCTATTCCATATTGAAGGGTTTTTTTTCTTTCTTCATTTTATTTTAAAGGAAGACATAAGAAGAGGACAGAATGCTAGCCAGTCTTCAGGCCTAGGACCGAGTGCATTGCGGGAAATCTAAAATAGAGAAGGACTTCCACCCGAAGTTTATAGAGGTGGGACAGCGCCTGCCTAGTTTAATATTAATGCTCCATTTTATTGCTGAGCCATGGACGAGAGGTTAGCAATACCAAGCAAAGTTAAGGCAGAAACCTGGAGAAAACAGGACCTTGGAGAGCTCCAAATGGATCTTCTCAAAGGACAAAAGACGAATGTTCTCTCAGCAACATTGGCAACGTTAAGACCAGGGGTGGGATTCAGACGTTTTAGCAACAGGTTCTCTGCCTGGTTGCTGGGTGGGCGTGGCCATGGTGGGCGTGGCCTACTCAGCCTCTTGCACCAGGCTTTTCTTGAGCCTCCGGGAGGATGAAAATGGCCTCCCCTGGGCTCCAGAGGCTCTGCAGAGGCTGGAAACAGGCCCGTTTCTCTCCCAGAGCCTCCGTGTGGGCCCTGCACTTACCTAGCATTTAAAACGGATTGTATGGAGATTCCTGGGAGGGGAGAGGCAGGTTGGGCAGGGTCAGCCAGTCCTTGCAACTACTGGTTCGACAAACCAAATTAAAATTAACATCTGGTTCTCCCAAACTGGTCCAAATCAGCTGAATCCCACCACTGATTAAGACGTTGGATTAAGAGAATGGATATCCAACCTTGGCAACGTTAAGACTCGTGGGCTTCAACTCCCAGAACTCTGGAATTCTGGGAGTTGAAGTTCATAAGTCTTAAAAGTCGCCAAGGATGGATATCCCTTCTCTCAAGCCAACTGAAGCCTTGTTAGGGTTGTAGTGCCCACTGCTCTGGCCTTTTCCACACACCTGGAGGAGTTCCCCATCTTCCCATTAATTTGCTAGCTTCCTTGTTTTCTTACGTGATCCAGCCACCAATTTACTTCCAATTCTTTTTTTAACCTTCTTGAACATCCTTCAGCTTAGTTCTGATCCTAAATATTGAGAGCAACAAAGAGAAAATCATTTCCTGGTTGAACACCGTCCTTTTTCAAGCCCACCGTTTGTGACTTAAGGTAATGTGCTAGTCGTTCCTGACTCTAGGGGGCGGTACTCTGTTTCAAAGCCGAAGAGCCAACGCTGTCCAAAGACGTCTCCGTGGTCATATGGCCTGCATGACTCAACACCAAAGGTGCACAGAACGCTGTTCCCTTCCCACCAAAGATGGTCCCTATTTTTCTACTTGCATTTTTTATGTGCTTTCGAACTGCTAGGTTGGTAGAAGCTGGGAGAAGGAATGGGAGCTCACCCCGTTATGCGGCATTGGGGATTCAATCCACCGAACTGCTGACCTTTCGATCGACAAGCTCAGCATCTTAGCCACTGAGCCACCACGTCCCTCTAGAGACAATTTTGAGCCGTTCCACGTCTGGGAAGAAATACAGCAGATGCAGCTTCTCCGGGGCTGCGTAGGAAAAGTTGTATGGACAGTAGTACATGCGGGCTATCGATGTTAAGGGAGTATTTTTTTCCCCTCTCTTTTATTTGGACGCTGTCCAAAGGGAGCCTTGAGATACATAAATCATGTCATGCTTTGCCACCCATGATCTTGTAGGAAAGTTAGGGAACTGTCAGAGATGGACAACAGAGAGCAGATAGGAACAGCAAGAGGAACAGCAGAAAATGTCATCCTATCTCTCATATCCAAGATGGGCGGCAAGCATTTTTAAACATTTTTTTAAAAAATATTTTAACTGCTATCGGACCTGAAGATGCCAGGGAAGTGTGGAAATCCATTAAAAAGCTGTATTTCGTGCAAGTTTTTCTATTTGCAGCTGTCAAACTGCCATGCCATACCGTGATGCAATAAGTGAGGACGCTTTCTATTGTGGACCGGTAAAAGGAGGTCATCAGTTGTTGTTCCACCTGTTTTTACACAAGACCCTAAGGAAATGGAGTCTCTGTTGGGCCTTTCTGACCACCTGGATGTCAGCACTCCAAACTACATTTGTTCCAGTACTGACATAAGGAGGAGAAGAGGGGGCAGCTGGCAAGAGGACTCTTGACTTTTCACCTACTTATTTTCCCTGAAGATAATATCCCTTAGGAGATGGGATGGGAGGGGGGACATTCCTGGGAGCTGAAGTAGTAGATATGGGGAGAGTGATTTGGAAGATGGCCAATGAGACGCAGAGAATTGGGGAACTGAAAGGGAAGGTTTGGGGTCAGGAAGTCAGTGTTGGCTACGACAAAGTCGGGGGACAGATTGTCGTGCTTAGTAAATGAAAGATTTCATCAAAGACTATTTGTTTGGAAATGCAATTTATTTGAGACGACACCGAAACCTGACACTGGATTGTGTTGTTTTTCCAGGTGAGGTCTTCGCTGAGATGGACTCCCAGGAATTTAAAAGAGGAAACTCTCTCTACACAGCCCCCTCAATGTAAAGAGAATGACAGTGGCGTTAAGCAAGACAAAAATGGACGTCCAAACCTGTATCTTGAGCATGGCCATGGAATCTAATCCCGTTTTACAAGCCGGAACTAAAATTGAGCTGTAACAAACTGTTCCCCAGTGGTGTGTCAACTCCCAGTCAATGCTTAATCTCACTGATAGAGATCCTGCCTCTTTCTCTTAACAAGTCAAGTTCCAGCAGACTGAGTAGCAGGCCCATTATCAGATCGAGAGAACTGGGACACAGCAGATCAAAGATCAGCAGTATTTTGCGATCACAAAAGCCTCTTGGTTAGAATTATCTCTTGGGCGAAATGCTTCCCCATGGAGAAGAAGAGGAAATTAGTGTGAAAACAGACTTGGTTGTAGGCTGGCTTCAAGTCCCCACTCAAGAGATTAGATTAGATTAGATTAGATTAGATTAGATTAGATTAGATTAGATTAGATTTAGAGTTGGAAGGGACCTTGTAGGTCATCTAGTCCAAATCCCCCACCCAAGCAGAAGACCCTACACCATTTCTGACAGATGGCAGTCCAATCTCTTCTTGAAAGCCTCCAGTGATGAAGCTCCCATCACTTCTGAAAGTAACTTTTGTTCCATGGGTTGATTGTCCTCACTGTTGGGAAATTTCTCTTTATTTTTACATTGGATCTCTCCTTGATAACAGATTAACAGAGTTGGAAGGAACCTTGGAGGTCATCTAATCCAACCTCCACCCCCACCCAAGCAGGAGACCCTACACCATTTCTGACAGACGGCAGTCCAGTCTCTTCTTGAAAGCTTCCAGTGATGAAGCTCCCACAACTTCTGAAGGCAACTTCTGTTCCATTGGTTGATTGTTCTCACTATCAGAAAATTCCTCCTTATTTCCAGGTTGAATCTCTCCTTGTTCAGTTTCCATCCCTTATTCCTTGTCTGGCCTTCTGGTGCTTTGGAGAATAGCTTGACTCCCTCCTCTCTGTGGCAGCCCCTCAAATATTGGAAGACTGCTATCCTGTCTCCCCTGGTCCTTCTCTTCACTAGACTAGCCCATGCCCAGTTCCTGCAACTGTTCATCGTATGCTCCAGCCTCCAGTCCCCTCATCATCTTGGTTGCTCTTCTCTGCACTCTTTCTAGAGTCTCAACATCTGTTTTCTAATCTGGTGACCAAAACTGGATGCAATATTCATAAGGAATCAGTGTGCCTTACACACTGTGAGTTTTTCTAGCTCGGGATTGTTAGCCCTACAGAGGTCAAGGGGGAATTCTGAAAATTTTTACCTTCACTCCATCTCCAAGTTATGACACACATTATGATGGTTTGCCCATCTGCTTTGTCAGGGAAGAAAAACGCCTTCTCCAAATTCTACCCGGTTTCAGTGAGAAGAAGAATCAACACTCGAGCTCTATCATGTGAGGTCTCCAAAGCTGGCCAAAGGTCCCAGAAGCTTTGGATGTGAGTTTTTATCGTTTAATTCTTGCTCTTTAATTAAGAGTCTTGGGACTCCTTAAAGAGGAATGCATTATTTTATTCTAGCATGAGCTTTTGTGGATCCTGTTGATTTCATCAGATGGATGGAGTGAAGTCTTGCAAAAGTATAATTAAAATGTTGAATGGGCCGGGGGAGAAAATTATGAAGTGTATGGGAAATAATCCAATTAACTATACATGTTATTTGCTCCGACTTCCATTTCAGCAAAATTAAACCCAGTTTTAGTTTTTTGCTGAGATCTGGTCTTTTTCTTGGGGCGTGATCAGAGGTGAAATCCAGCAGGTTCTGACAGGTTCTGGAGAACCGGTAGCATAAATTTTGAGCAGTTTGGAGAACCGGCAAATACCACCTCTGGCTGGCCCTAGAGTGGGGTGGAAATGGAGGTTTAGCAATATCCTTCCCCCAGTAGTGGGGAGGGAATGGGGATTTTGCAGTATCCTTCCCCTGAAGTGGGGTAGGAATGGAGATTTTGCAGTATCCTTCCCCTGGCACACCCACCAAGCCATGCCCACAGAACCGTTAGTAAAAAAAAAATTGGATTTCACCACTGCTGAGACCATAATACTCGGCTAAAAATAGCAACATTCTGTCTATGAAATTCTCAATTATCCGGATTATGGTTATCCCAAAAGGTGCTTTTCCAAATGGCAACTGGACTTTCTTGATCGTTTCCTCGAAAACTGAACTGAAGAAGCTTCTTGGATGAGAAGTGAAACATTTTCAAAGGGGGAAAAAAAAACCCAAGAAAGTTCAGACGACTTTTGAAAAAGAACCTTTGGGATAGCAAGATTCTGATTAAATAATGGCGCATCGTAGAAAGGCAGAATTTGCATAGTAGTTGTTTTGTGATGGAAGAAGTTGCCATTTTACCTAATTCCAGATGTGCTAACTCCTCCATAAAGTGTGGAACTCTATTCTCTATGCATTGTGTTTATTAAACCCCTTCCAAACGCAATCGCAGTTTGTCAAAAAAAATACAAGCTAGGCAGATAATCCAAAGCAACAACTTTCATACTCTTTCTCTGACAAAGGAAAGGGAAGGGAAGGAAGGGGAAGGGAAAGGGAAGGGAAGGGGAAGGGAAGGGAAGGGAAGGGAAGGGAAGGGAAGGGAAGGGAAGGGAAGGAAAGGAAAGGAAAGGGAAGGGAAGGGAAGGGAAGGGAAGGGAAGGGAAGGGAAGGGAGGAAGGGAAGGGAAGGAAAGGAAAGGAAAGGAAAGGAAAGGAAAGGAAAGGAAAGGAAAGGAAAGGAAAGGAAAAGGAAAGGAAAAGGAAAGGAAAGGAAAGGAAAGGAAAGGAAAGAAGGGAAGGGAAGGGAAGGGAAGGGAAAGGAAGGGAAAGGGAAGGGAGGAAGGGAAGGAAAGGAAAGGAAAGGAAAGGAAAGGAAAGGAAAGGAAAGGAAAGGAAAGGAAAGGAAAGGAAAGGAAAGGAAAGGAAAGAGGAAAGTATGAAAAGGAAAGGAAGGGAAGGGAAGGAAGGGAAGGGAAGGGAAGGGAAGAGAAGGCCTTCTTCTAAAGAATTAAATGTAAACTAAATCATGTTCAAGTCTCTCATCTTTTAAATGACATCTGAATTTCGAAAATCAGAAGTTCAAGTTGAAATGTCTGCCTCGGTTAGTCATGAAATAACTACCAGTTTCCAGAAATCTGGTTCTTATCTCCATGGAGACCCAGCGAAGGTCTAATAACTCCCAAATTCTGGCCAAGAATGAAAGATGCAAAGGATAAAAAACTTGAGAAGTTAGCAAAAGGCCCAGAAAAGAGACAACCCGAGTTGTGTGTTGGTAGAAATGCGACATGTATTGACGATTCTTGTACTGGAATTCAAGGTGAGGACCAGGGGTGAAATACTACCGGTTCGCACCGGTTCAGGCAAACCGGTAGCAGAGGCGACGGATGGTTTGGAGAACTGGTTAGCGGCAGCAGCACGAGGCTCCGCCCACCTGTCCTGATGTCATTACTTCCTGGTTTTAACCAGGAAGTAACCTGTTTTTTTATCCTCTGCGCATGCGCAGAGGGTCCAAAATCGCAGGTGACATGCGCGCGCACTTCCAAACCGGTAGGGAAGATAAGTAGATTTCACCCCTTTCACCTCTTATCAAATGTAGGAATGTTCTCCTAAACTTCTCTGGATCACCAGCCTTAGCTGATCTTTTTCCTGCAGGCTACATGTCTCTCGGCCTTCAGCAGCTAGAAATGAAAATAAAGGAGAGTTCAGGTGAGGGTAAGTTGTGGATTTACGCATGTGGCATCTACGTGGGATTTTTTTAAAAAAAACCTTGGCCTCACCGTTTGCTGTAACTTCTATAATTTATCAACCACCGGGCATTTTCCATTCGGCAAATAGCATTCGTCACTTGGATATGGACTCTCTGTTCCATAATTGTTGCATGGCTGGAGTTTAAAAGCGAATAATTGCTCTTTGAAGGGGAGCAATTAGTTTCAGCCAGCAAAGAAAAGAGCAAAAGGTTGAAGCTTCTGGATATATGTTCTCCCTTGAAGTCAGAAAACATAATTTCCTTTGATAATAGCCCAGGACATACCTCTGTGCTACCACTACTATATGTTTGTGGAGATTCTCAGTCATCCAAGTCAGAATTGTCTCAAAAGTGCTTTTTCTTTTTTTTCCTTTTTTTTCTTTCTTTCTTTCTTTCTTTTGTTTGGATAGAGAGGAGTATTGGTTTGAAAGAGGGGTAAAATAATCAATGGTGAAATTCAAATCTTTTCACTACCAGTTCTGTGGGCGTGTCTTGGTGGGCATGGTGTGGCTTGGTGGGCGTGGCTTGGTGGGTGTGGAAGGGGAAGGATACCACAAAATCTCCATTCCCACCTCACTCCAGGGGAAGGATATTGCAAAACCCCCATTCCCACCCCCACTCTGGGACCAGCCAGAGGTGGCATTTGCCGGTTCTCCAAACTACTCAAAATTTCCACTACCGATTCTCCGAACTGCTTAAAATTTCCACTACCGATTCTCCGAACTGCTCAAAATTTCCACTACCGATTCTCCGAACTGCTCAAAATTTCCACTACCGGTTTTCCAGAACCTATCAGAACCCCCTGAAAAAAATCCATCTATGTGAGAATTGTACACCCCTTCCTCAGCGGGGAGAGGAATAAGGCCCCACATATCTTCAGTCCTTGTAGCAGTTCCAAGAAGGTTCCACAATCAATTACACCTTGATTCAGATTTATCTAAACCCACCCCCCCATGTCTTGCAGACATTTCATTACCCAGCTAGATTACATCATCAGTTGCAGAGGTGGGATTCACTTACCTTCTATGCCGGTTCGCAAATGTGAACACACGCACCCCCTCCACGCATGCATACGGCCTTCTGTGCATGCGTAGTAGTCGCGCATTATGTCTGGGCGGGTGGGCAGAGCCTCCCACAGTCGCCGCTACAGGTTCGCGCGATCCGGACAGAACCGGCTGAATCCCACCACTGATCAGTTGGGCAATGAAACATCTGCAAAAAACAACAACCAAGCTCAGAGAGCACCGAGGACCCCACAGTTAGATACTGCACCACTTTTAGATGTCTAGGTCTACTTGCAGGGAGAGGATTTCAAAGGCCTGCAGAAACCCCACAGTTCAATCCTGAGCTACAAATATTCTCTTCATGAGGTATCCAAGTCAAGCTAGCCTATCATTCGGCCCCCATTTTCCTCACTGTAGCGAAATGCACTTTGTTTTTATTTAAAATCTTGTGGTTTCTACATTTCTTCTTCTTACAAGTTGACCTATGACAATCAACATCTTCATTTTACAGTCTTGCGGCGAAGAAAAGGACCTGCAAGACACTGAGGAAAGTGCATCCTTGCAGTGAGAAATCTTTTTGCGATCGACCAGGTATTTGCCACCAAATGTCTTGAGCTTTCTGATCCCATCTGTCAACCACAGACAGTCCTTGAACGGTGTGTGAAAGAAAGACACCAAACTGCATGTCGGGCTGCCAAGAAAAGCATAATTGTATCTCGGGGAATATTTAGAAAACAAAAGATATAGGAGACCAGAACGTTGGCTAGCTTTTCACAGATGTCAATCAGCGGTTCTGCCTTTCATAACTTCCAGCGTGTGATCGGGGTTGGTGATCGATCTTCAAAGCAGCTTTGACCCAACCCAATCCAATATTCGCCTCTCAAGTTTTGACAGCTTAAAACTTAAAACCTACATCCTCTGTGGATCAAAAGCCCAACGTTTTTAAATTATGCATAGATGGGAAGGACTTGGACTGCAAGGCGATCAAACTGGTCGGTCCTAGAAGAGATCAACCCTGACTGACTGCTCTTTCAAAGGCCAGATCCTGAAGATGAAACTCAAATACTTTGGCCACCTAATGAGAAGGAAGGACTCACTGGAGAAGAGCCTAATGCTGGGAACGACTGAGGGCAAAAGAAGAATGGGATGACAGAGAATGAGGTGGCTAGATGGAGTCACTGAAGCAGTCGGTGCGAGCTTAAGTGGTCTCTGGGGATGGTAGAGGATAGGAAGGCCTGGAGGAACGTTGTCCATTGGGTCGTGATGGGTCGGACATGACTTTGCAACTAATAACAACAAACATGAGAAGGATTCTGGGAGGTGCTGAGTCCAGGAGTTGCTCATCTCCAAAATCTGAAGGAGCTCATTTGCGTCAGAACCATTGCCAATATCAACCAACTGAAAGCACACCAGAAAAAATCTTGCATGCTTGGCTGACTGAAGGAGAAAGGGCAGCAGAGCCAGAGATCTGAATGTGAAAATGAAATACTGCAACCAAGGCTGGGGCATCTCCAACCTTTGAGATGCCTTCAAATTATAGCTCTCGTCACCTGTCATCTTCGCCTCTGCCAGTTGTAGATGATCAGAGCTGTCCGTGGTTCTGGAGATTTCTCAGCCCTATTTGATCCTCGTGAACAACCTCCAAGAATTCCGACGGTCACCCCAAAATCTGTCCCTTTGACAGATGAACAGAATATCAGAGTTGGAAGGGGTCTTGGATGTCTTCTAATCCACCCTCTCTGCTCAAGCAAGAAACGCTATGCCGTTTCAGACAAATGGCTGTCCAGTCTCTTCTTGAAAGCTTCCAGTGATGGAGCTTCCAGTGATGGACTGGGAAAGCTTCCCTGTCACACACAACCCCAAACATCTAATGGTGTCCAAACTGAAAACCAAAATGGAAACTTTCTTCCTAGAACACAGAATAATAGAGTTGGAAGGGACCTTGGAGGTCTTCTAGTCCAACCCCTGCTTAGGCAGGAAACCCTATACCATTTCAGACAAATGGTTATCCAATCTCTTCTTAAAAACTTCCAGTGTTGGAGCATTCACAACTTCTGGAGGCAAGTTGTTCCACTGGTTGATTATTCTCACTGTCAGGAAATTTCTCCTTAGTTCTAGGTTGCTTCTCTCTTGATGTGTTTCCATCCGTTGTTTCTTGTCCTGCCTTCAGATACTTTGGAGAATAGGTTGACCCCCTCTTCTTGATCTCTGGACTGATGCCCCATTTCCTGTTTCGTAAAATAATCTTCCGATGCAACAGGGATGGCTTTCCATGTTTTGAAGTCAGATTAATATGTATTCTCAACTAAAAGGAGTTAAAGGTAAAGTTTTCTCCTGTCCAATTGTGTCCAACTCAGGGGACGATGCTCATCTCCGTTTCTTACATGAAGGATCCAGTGTTGTACTGAAAATACTGAAAATATGTGGCTGGCATGACTATACGTCGAGATGCACAGAATGTTGTTACCTGCCCACCAAAGTAGTACCTATTTATCTATTCACATTTGCATGCTTTCAAACTGGCAGGAGCTGGAGCTGGAGTAGGAAACAGGAACTCACCCCATCACACAGTGCTAGGATCTCCAACCCGGACTGTGAATTTTCCAGTTCACAAGCTCAGCATCTTTAAACCCCTGAGCCATCACATTGTTTAGCCAGCTTAAGAGTCCTAAGGCTCAGTGGCTAAGACATTGAGCTTGTCGATCAAAAGGTCGGCAGTTCAGCGGTTCGAATCCCTTGTGCCACGTAACGGCGTAACGGGGTGAGCTCCCGTGACTTGTCCCAGCTTCTGCCAACCTAGCAGTTCGAAAGCACGTAAAAAATGCAAATAGAAAAATAGGGACCACCTTTGGTGGGAAGATAACAGCATTCCGTGCGCCTTTGGTGTTGAGTCATGCCGGCCACCTGACCACGGAGACGTCTTCGGACAGCGCTGGCTCTTCGGCTTTGAAACAGAGATGAGCACTGCCCCCTAGAGTCGGGAACAACTAGCACATACGTGCGAGGGGAACCTTTACCTTTAAGAGTATCATGAAACCCAGCCTGCAAAACCTCCAAACTGCACCCCAGATTCAGCTCACATCCTTCAGAACACGAATTTCCATCTTTAAAGAAGGAAAACATTTTCACGTCCAGCAGACTGTGGGCTAGTGTTTTATTTTATTTTTGGAGACTGTCTGTTCCCAAGATCTTCAGCAGAGCTGAAGCACCACGGAGGGAATAACCGATAAGGAAACCTATAAAAAGCTTGGGAGGGCAGCAGAGCAGTGGGGGAGAGCCAGGATCTGCTTGCTTTCCTGCAGGTCGGTGCCCCTGTCAGTCAGCTGTGGAATTCCATTATTTATTATTTTTTTTGGAAGCATAGGAAAGCGAGCATAGAGAAATAAGGGGGAAAGGACCACGAAGCCACGGCTGCTAGCTAAACAGTGACATCTACAGCCCCGTTGCAGGGAAGATATTTCTCTGCAGTGCAGATGCTGGGTAAGGAAGAACACTGGTGCATCTCACACGTACTCCCATCGCTTCTCTGTGGAAAAAGCACGAAATCCAGTCTCACATCCGTTTAAGATCTACAGTGAGAATCAAGTTTCCTTTGAAGTCAGGGCTGACGGATGCTCCATATTCACCAACTACGTTTCCAACACTTTTGTGATGCTTTTCCTGCATTATCCACACAAAGAGGACCAGCAAAATTCCCTACTCTCTAAAAGAATTTAAAAAAAAAAAAAAAAAAAAAAAAAAGCAAAACCGTGGCTATAATTAACAGAAGACCGCTTGCACTGCTGCAGTAGATTATTTATTTAATCATACTTATATGCTGCCCTTCTCCCGCAGTGGATTGTAGTGTTTGTGCATGAGAGTGTGATAGGAATATTTTATATTGTTCCATTTAGGTTTATCATTAGTGGTTTATTTTTATTATTTTTTTTTTTTGTATTATATTTTCATTATTATAACATAGGATGGTTACGATGTTGGTAGGGACGCAGTGGCTCAGTGGCTAACAGTTCTAACAGTAGCAGAGTTGGGAAGGGACCTTGGAGGTCATCTAGTCCAACCCCCTGCTCACGCAAGAGACTTGTACTAGGGATTCGAACCGCTGAACTGCCAACCTTCCTGATCGACAAGCTCATTGTCTTTAGCCGCTTCTAAGACGCTGAGCTTGTCGATCGAAAGGTCGGCAGTTCAGCGGGTTTGAATCCCTAGTGCCGCGTAACGGGGTGAGCTCCCGTTAACTGATGGTGTTTAGCATATAGTTGGAGAGAACTTTAGGAGCAGAAAAGAAAGATATTTCAGGCTGCAGGCTGCACTCCCTGCTTCACCCACCCACCCATCCCTGGCCTAAGCTTTAAAGAGTTGGGCTTAAGTAAGGCAAATGATTGGGACGTGATGGCTCAGTGGCTAAGATGCTGCGCTTGTCGATCAGAAGGTCGGCAGTTCAGCGGTTCGAATCCTAGCACAG
Organism: Arizona elegans; assembly: GCA_022577455.1. Taxonomy (NCBI): domain Eukaryota; kingdom Metazoa; phylum Chordata; class Lepidosauria; order Squamata; family Colubridae; genus Arizona; species Arizona elegans. The sequence continues at coordinate 1,237,615 of JAKOOJ010000015.1, read as the reverse complement.
CATAATGCTCCCGTGACTTGTCCCAGCTTCTGCCAACCTAACAGTTCGAAAGCACGTTAAAAAATGCAAATAGAAAAATAAGGACCACCTTTGGTGGGAAGGTAACGGCGTTCCGTGCGCCTTTGGTGTTGAGTCATGCAGGCCATATGACCACGGAGACGTCTTCGGATAGCACTGGCTCTTCGGCTTTGAAACGGAGATGATCGCCGCCCCCTAGAGTCGGGAACGACTAGCACATACGTGCGAGGGGAACCTTTACCTTTACCTTAAGATGTTGGTGCTTATAGCCATGGTTTTATACAGCGCAAAGAGTCCTACGATGACAGCAGTGTATTGTAAAAAAAAAAAAACCCTAACCCTAAAAGTAAACTTTTTATAACATTTTCCTCCAGGCCTCGATGTTTCTACCTTTCATAATTGCTAGTCATCCCTTTGACTGCCGTTCTTCAAATACCAAACTGATCCTCCCCGCCAACTATCTGTATCCGGTTCCTCTCTTGAAGCTAATTAAAAGGAAAAGAAAAAAGGAAAAGGAAGCTGCCAGATAGAAAGTCCCGACTAATTATCCCAGTTCCAGCAGAGGCTGGAACTTTTCATCATATTGTTAATTAGACCAGTAATTACATTTAGGGAGGAAAAGTTTTAAGTTTAATAACTCGCAAGCTAAGGAAGCCGACCGCTGCCCACAAGGGAGGAGCACCTGCTCTGAATGCAGAATATCCCATGTGGGATTCACACATGTGGGAAGGTTTGTGAGTGGAGGGGAGCAGGAATCCAACGTAAACAATGATGGAGGAAATTGGTTTGATCGTTGCAAGAGAAATTTTTATTCATCTCTGCCTGGGAGGGAGGGCGGGAAGAGGAAAGAAGGGAGGGAGGGAGGGAGGAGGAAAGGAGGGAGGGAGGAGGAAAGAAGGGAGGGAGGGAGGAGGAAAGGAGGGAGGGAGGAGGAAAGAAGGGAGGGAGGGAGGGAGGAGGAAAGGAGGGAGGGAGGAGGAAAGAAGGGAGGGAGGGAGGAGGAAAGGAGGGAGGGAAGAGGAAAGAAGGGAGGGAGGGAGGGAGGAAGAAAGGAGGGAGGGAGGGAGGGAGGGAGGAAGGGAGGGAGGGAGGGAGGAAGGGAGAGAGGGAGACTCTTTCTAGAGTCTCAATATCTTTTTTACATCATGGCGACCAAAACTGAATGCAATATTCCAAGTGTGGGCTTACCAAGGCATTATAAAATGGTATTAACACTTCACCTGATCTTGATTCTATCTGTCTGTTTATGCAGCCCAGAACTGTGTTGGCTTTTTTGGCAGCTGCTGCACACAGCTGGCTCATATTTAAATGGTTGTCCACTAGGACTCTGATCTGTCCCCGTCCACACACACACACACACAAACACAGCCAGCCGAGGGTTAAGGAAACACTTTGGCACACACCCAGGTCTTTATCTCCAACTTGGCAGCGATTTACACACCATCTGCCAAGTGCGTTTATTTCCACAGAAAACAGACAGATAACATACTCAGCGTCCAAACGTCCAACAACAATAAATATTTCTCTCAGCAGTTCCGGACGAGGCTTTAGTGACTATCCAAGGTTTACTTTTGTTCATCACAGGGATCGCTGGCCACCACCCTCTATTATATAGTCTCTGGGGTGTGGTCCAGTGACTCAGTTCTAATCCCTAGCACGCCTCCTAAGCTGCTGCAATCGTTTATCACGCCTTCGGAGGCGTGCGTCCAGGAATGATGTCTCTCCCTCGCTCTCATCCGAGCCACCTGTCTCCCTGCTAATCGCCTCTCCCTCGGCCGGCACCTGAGACAGTGCCAGAGGGGAGGGGCCTGGAGAGGGAGGGCTGGCTGACTCCTCTTCCTCATGCTCGGAGCTTTCTTCCTCCAATGGGACAGGCTCAGAGGGCGGGGCCACAACAGACTCCAAGATCCCTCTCCCAGTTACTACTATTGAGCAAGGGACCACAGATACGGTACCTGTGCATTTTGTTTTTCTTCCCTAAATGTAGAACCTTCCTTTTTTTCACTGTTGAATTTCATTTTTGTTTGATAGCGCCCAATGTTTAAGTCGGTCAAGATCCTTCTGTATCTTGAGTCTATCTTCTGGAGTGTTGGCTATTCCTGCCATTTTATACCTGCCTGGATTATCATCCAGGGTTTTCCATCAATAGCCTGGTGACTCTTCCTTCATTTTTTCCCTCCCTTCACTCCTTTCTTTTTCATTTTCAAAACTGCCTTCTCATTCTTACTTCTTCTGGATCTCACAATGCCTTTTTTTCCCCCTGATGCACTGCAGCAGATTAACCTTTAAGCAAGATGTTCAATTATTGTATAAGGATGTTTTGAAGGAAATGGGTTCGCCATTCCACCTTTATTCTGAATTCTAAACATTTTTACTGTGTATTTGCAATATAATTTAATCTGGGTTTTTTTTTTTGGTCTCCCCACCAGCTGAACAGCCAGTTTCCCGAAAACAATCCCAGGATTATGGGCTGTTAGTATTAAGAATCTCAATGTTAACGATGCAATCCCCTCTCTATGTACTTAGAAATAGGTGGACCGTGTTCAAAATAAAATTAACATGGCTTCAGTTTCTTTGGGTAGTTCTTTGAGACTTTACTCGATCTGCATAAACGCTTTTCAACTCACGTTACTGTGACATTCAGGGGTTTCACTTCTTCAATGGTATTTTTTGATATCATCGTTATGAAAACCTTTTATTTCTTTGCTTGGATAATTTTCAAAAAGTCTAATTGTTTTTAACAGTTACCGCCGGCAGACCTAACAGTCGTGAGTGTGTAAAACCGCTACTCTAACTTGACAGGGGTGGGAGGGGGGGAGATAATACATTTATTATTATATGACAGCCCTGTCAATCTCCCACTGTTATTTTAATTGTATTTATTAATGATGGGACTTGCTAATGGGAATAGAAAATCAAATTTGGCAGACGCCTTTTCAGGCAGCCTAGAAAAGGTAGGGAGCTGGGTTTTAAACATGTGATTTATTTTTTTATTTATTTTTTTCTGAATGTGTATTTCAAAGACTGAGGATAGGAAGAGAAAAGAAAGGTTTTGATCACCAAGACAGCTTGTGGAATGAATAAAGGTCAAAAAATAATGCTGACTGAATGCTGCAGGCTGTATAAACAGAGGGATAGAATCAAGATCACGTGAAGTGTTGATACCACTTTATAAGGCCTTGGTGAGGCCACACTTGGAATATGGCATTCAGTTTTGGTCGCCACAATGTAAAAAAGATGTGGAGACTTTAGAAAGAGTGCAGAGAAGAGCAACAAAGACGATTAGGGGACTGGAGGCTAAAACATATAAAGAACAGTTGCAGGAACTGGGTATGTCTAGTTTAATGAAAAGAAGGACTAGGGGAGACATGATAGCAGTCTTCCAATATCTCAGGGGCTGCCACAAAGAAGAGGCAGTCAAGCTATTCTCCAAAGCACCTGAAGGCAGGACAAGAAGCAATGGGTGGAAACTAATCAAGGAGAAAAGCAACTTAGAACTAAGGAGAAATTTCCTGACAGTGAGGACAATTAATCAGTGGAACTACTTGCCTCCAGAAGTTGTGAATGCTCCAACACTGGAAGTTTTTAAAAAGATGTTGGATAACCATTTGTCTGAAGTGGTGTAGGGCTTCCTGCCTAAGCAGAGGGTTGGACTAGAAGACCTCCAAGGTCCCTTCCAACTCTGTTATTCTATTCTATTCTATTCTATTCTATTCTCTGTTCTGTTCAGTTGTTAATCAACTCACTGCAGTTGTGAAGTTAGTCACACCATTGTTAATCTGACTTCTCCGGTCACTTTGCTTGTCAGAAGGTCACAAAAAGCAGCTACGTAACCCGGGGGACACTGCGACTGTCATAAATATGAGCCCGTTGCCAAGCATCTGAATTTTGATCACATGACTGTGGGGAGGCTGCAACCGTTGTAAGTGTGAAAAATTGGTCATAAGTCACTTTTTTCGGCACTGCTGTCACTTCGAACCGTTACTGAACGAATGGCTGTAAAGTGGAGGATTACCTGTATATGTTTTGGATTGTGAACCATTCAGAGTTAGTTGCTGAGATGGGCAGCTATAGAAATCAGAAAGAGGGAGGGAGGGAGGGAGGGAGGGAGAGGGAGAGAAAGAAAAAAGAAAAAAGGAAGGAAGGAAGGAAAGAAAGAAAGATAGAAAAAAGAAAGAGAAAGAAGGAAGGAAGGAAGGAAGGAAGGAAGGAAGGAAGGAAGGAAGAAAGGAAGGATAGATAGATAGATAGATAGATAGATAGATAGATAGATAGATAGATAAAAGAAAGAAGGAAGGAAGGAAAGAAGGAAGGAAGGAAGGAAGGAAGGAAGGAAGGAAGAAAGGAAGGATAGATAGATAGATAGATAGATAGATAAAAGAAAGAAGGAAGGAAGGAAAGAAGGAAGGAAGGAAGGAAGGAAGGAAGGAAGGAAGGAAGGAAGGAAGGAAGGAAGAAAGGAAGGATAGATAGATAGATAGATAGATAGATAGATAGATAGATAAAAGAAAGAAGGAAGGAAGGAAAGAAAGAAAGAAGGAAGGAAGGAAGGAAGGAAAGAAGGAAGGAAGGAAGGAAAGATAGATATAGATAGATAGATAGATAGATAGATAGATAGATAGATAGATAGAAAAAAGAAAGAAGGAAGGAAGGAAAGGAAGGAAGAAGGAAGGAAGGAAAGAAAGAAGGAAAGGAAGGAAGGAAGGAAAGAAGGAGGGAGGGAGGGAAGGAAAGAAAGAAGGAAAGAAGGAAGGAAAGAATGATAGATAGATAGATAGATAGATAGATAGATAGATAAAAGAAAGAAGGAAGGAAGGAAGGAAAGAAGGAAGGAAGGAAGGAAAGATAGATATAGATAGATAAATAGATAGATAGATAGATAGATAGATAGATAGATAGATAGATAGAAAAAAGAAAGAAGGAAGGAAGGAAAGGAAGGAAGAAGGAAGGAAGGAAAGAAAGAAGGAAAGGAAGGAAGGAAGGAAAGAAGGAGGGAGGGAGGGAAGGAAAGAAAGAAGGAAAGAAGGAAGGAAAGAATGATAGATAGATAGATAGATAGATAGATAGATAGATAGATAGATAGATAGATAAAAGAAAGAAGGAAGGAAGGAAGGAAGGAGGGAGGGAGGGAAGGAAAGAAAAAGAAAGGAAGAAAGAAAGAAAGAAAGAAAGAAATAAGGAAAGAAAGAAAGAAAGATGACCTGTCTAATAATGAAGAGGAGAAGAAGAAGCTGCTACTGGCCGCATCTTGCCAAGTTTCACATTCATACACAAACACAAACACAAACACACAAAGCCCTCCAAGGCTGCAGACCACCCACAAGCCCCCTAAAATCCCTTTAACGGTGACATCTTTCTCCCCCACCAAAAAACGGGGAATACAAATTAGAAGACATGATAAATAGCTTGGCTTCCGCCTCGGTTCCCCTGATACATCAGCTTCTGCTTTGACATGTCAACCTTCTGACACAAAATAAATTAAATTCATTCTGTGATGAAAAGGGGGAAAATAATAATAATAATAATAATACTATCCACCGCTGTGAGGGCTCTTTGCAAGGGAAGCACTTTCTAAAAAGCATTGGGGGGGGGGGTTTAAAAACGAAAACCAAAATACTCTTTGGAGAGAGGGAGGCTGTATTTCATCAGGCTATCGAGTCACTTTTATGACAACCTTTTAAGACTTAGTAATAACTTTCCCTAACTAACTTCCCAAGCAAAATGAAATCCATACCCTTTTTTGCTGTAGCTTTTTTTTTTTTTAAGTCATTTTACAAAGAAAAACTACAGGTCATCCTCGACTTAATGGCCACAATTCGGTCCGTTGCTAAACAATACGGTTGTTAAGTGAATTTTGCCTCGTTTAATGACTTTTCTTGCCACCGCTGTTAAGTGAATCTCTGCAGTTGTTAAGTGAGTGACACGGTTGTTAAGTGAATCTGGCTTCCCCGTTGATTTTGCTCGCCAGAAGTTCACAAAATGGGATCAGGTGACCCCGGCACTCTACGATCATCATAAATATGAGTCTATTCTAGTCTAGTCTAGTCTACTCTACTCTACTCTACTCTATATTCTCTACTCTACTCTATTCTACTCTACTCTATTCTATATTCTCTACTCTATTCTACTCTACTCTATTCTATATTCTCTACTCTATTCTACTCTACGTTCCTCTAGTCTATATTCTCTCCTTTCCTCTATTCTATATTCTCTACTCCTACTCTATTCTATATTCTCTACTCTACTCTACTCTATATTCTCTACTCTACTCTATTCTATATTCTCTTCTCTTCTCTTCTCTTCTCTTCTCTACTCTACTCTACTCTACTCTACTCCTGTTCTGTTCTGTTCTGTTCTGCTCTGCTCTGTTCTGTTCTGTTGTTAAGCAACTCACTGCAGTTGTTAAATTAGCAATGGGGAAGCCAGATTAACTGTTGTTAATCTGGCCTCCCCATTGGCTTGGCTTATCAGAAGGTTGCAAAAGGGATCACGTGACTCTGGGACATGGCAACCATCATAAATGCGATGGCAAGCGTCTGAATTTCAATCACCTGACCATGGGGGAAATGCTGCAATGGTCATAAGTATGAAAAGACGGTCGTAAACCACTTTTTCCCGTGCCGTTGTAACTTCGAACGGTCACTAAATGAACTGTCATATGTCGAGGACTACCTGTACAAACCTACTCAGGTTTGCTGGATTAATGTAAAAAAAAAAATGTCCTTCACTAAACCGAAACCTGTGAAGGCACAGATCAGTAATTGTGTTTTAGTAGATTTTTCCTGATTTGGGCGGGAGATTAAAAGCATATTCGGAGATGGATGGGTTCATTTTCAATCTTATTCTCTCTTCTTCTTCTTCTTTTTTCCACTATGCCACTTTTGACAGTGATGAATGGCTTCCCGGGACGACGGTGTGGCTGGCAAGGGTGGGTTTTGAATTTTTTCAAGTGTCAATAATATCCTCCGAGCAAGAAGCGATAGCTGCGGCTTCATTTAACCCAGAAAGAGATGGATTTTCACTGATTTATTTTTTGGGGGAGGAGGTAAGAGAGCAAGGAAGCAGAACCAAGGAGCAAGCAGGGCAAAAAATGAGCTAAAAGGGTTTTATTTATTTTTTTCAATTTATTTTCTATTAAATACATTTCTTTTTGTTGTTGTTAGTCGCGAAGTCGTGTCCGACCCATCGCGACCCCATGGACAATGTTCCTCCAGGCCTTCCTGTCCTCTACCATCCCCCAGAGTCCATTTAACTCACGCCGACTGCTTCAGTGACTCCATCCAGCCACCTCATCCTCTGTTACCATGTTTATTCCAGTCTATGAACATTCATATTCTGACAAAGCAGGAGACCCTATACCCGTGATGGCGAACCTATGGCACGTGTGCCAGAGGTGGCACACAGAGCCCTCTTTGTGGGCACGCGCGCCATCGCTCCAGCTCAGCCAGCTGGTCGTCGGGTTTCCGAGGCACGAATGCACACCGGCCAGCTGGTTGTCAGGTTTCCGAGGCACAAATGCACACCGGCCAGCTGGTCGTCAGGTTCCTGAGGCACAAATGCATGCCGGCCAGCTGGTCGTCAAGTTCCTGAGGCACAAATGCATGCCAGCCAGCTGGTCATTGGGTTTCTGAGGCACAAATGCATGCTGGCCAGCTGGTCATTGGGTTTCCGAGGCACAAATGCATGCCAGCCAGCTGGTCGTTGGGTTCCTGAGGCACAAATGCATACCAGCCAGCTGGTTGTTGGGTTTCTGAGGCACAAATGCACGCTGGCCAGCTGGTCATTGGGTTTCCGAGGCACAAATGCATGCCAGCCAGCTGGTCGTTGGGTTTCCAAGGCACAAATGCACACCGGCTAGCTGGTTGTCAGGTTCCTGAGGCACAAATGCATGCCAGCCAGCTGGTTGTTGGGTTTCCAAGGCATAAATGCATGCCGGCCAGCTGGTCGTCAGGTTCCTGAGGCACAAATGCATGCCAGCCAGCTGGTCGTCAGGTTCCTGAGGCACAAATGCATGCCAGCCAGCTGGTCATCAGGTTTCCGGTGTTATGGTGCGCACACGCATGCACATTTTGGTTTTGGCATTCTGTGCCTAAAAGGTTCGCCATCGCTGCCCTATACCATTTCAGACAAATGGTTGTCCAGTCTCTTTTTGAAAGCCTCCAAAGATGGACCACCTACAATCCCTGAAGGCAAGCCAATTCCACTGGTTGATTCTTCTCAACCAGAAATGAGGAAATTTCTCCTTAATTCTAGGTTGTGTCAGGTTTTGAGGTCGTCTCAAATTAATTGCATTTCAAACAAAGTCTTTGATAAAAACTCCCATTTATTGACCACGACATTCTATCACTGACCTGGACCAGTTTTTCTCAGCCTTGAGTACTTAAGACTACTGAAACTCCCAGAATTCCCCAGCCAGCAAAGGAAGCCAGGAATACTTGACCTTTTTTTCCCCCTTCTCATCTCCCAAAAAGGTCAAACCTTGCCAAAGCGGTCAAATTAATGCATAAAATAAGCATGGAAATACAATCAGCCTCAGCACCTTCTAATATTTCCATTTAACCGTTGCGGCTAACTAGGCACAAGCTGGTGCTGAAATTCCCTTTTTTGTGGTTTCTCCAGGGTCACTTTGACAACGGTGTACTCCGGTTTTAAATCAAAGATGATGGATTCATCAAGGCTGGTGCAAATAGCCTGCACTTTGCCAAAGTCTTTAACTCTGATCTTCACGCTGCAACGGTTCTCCATTTTAACCAATTCCGTCAGGGATGAAGCTCAAAAAAATACAACCTTGGCTGTTCTTTGCCCCGGTACAATTTGCACAAACCCTTGGAAGACTTTTGAGCAGTAACGGCAAAAGAAGTTGAGCGAGAAGTGATAAACACAGGCCTTTGAATTTTTCAGCCACCCAGAAGGATCGTGGGCACAGCGACTCATGGGTGTTAATTAACCGATACATTAACCGGCAATGTAGGTGTTGATCCTTTCTATATAATTGAAAGTTTGAACAATAATAGGAATTTAAAAAGAGATGTGGTGGCTCAGTGGCTAAGACGCTGAGCTTGTCGATCGAAAGGTTGGCAGTTCAACAGTTCGAATCCCTAGTGCCGCGAAATGTGGTGAGTTCCTGTTACTTGTCCCAGCTTCTGCCAACCTAGCAGTTCGAAAGCAGGTAAAAAATGCAAGTAGAAAAATAGGGACCACCTTTGGTGGGAAGGTAACAGCGTTCTGTGCACCTTTAGCATTGAGTAATGCTGGACACATGACCATGGAAATGTCTTCGGACAGCGCTGGTTCTTCGGCTTTGAAACAGAAATGAGCACTGCCCCCTAGAGTCGGGAACAACTAGCACATATGTGTGAGGGGAACCTTTACCTTTACCTTTAATAGGAATTAAAGCAAACTAATGAAAAAGAAGAAAGAGTGAGGGAGGGAGGGAGGGAGGGAGGGAAGGAAGGAAGGAAGGAAGGAAGGAAGGAAGGAAGGAAGGAAGGAAGGAAGGAAGGAAGGAAGGAAGAACTAAAGGTGGAAAAAAGAAAAAAAGGTAGAAGAAAAAAGATGTAGAGAATGCCATTTGGTACCAATCTTACAAAATAGAATGAATTCTAATTATATAAACCTTCCAAAATAGATAAATAAATAAAAATAATTTATACAGGGGAAAGATGCCAGATTTTGGAAAGAGGCTAACATTGCATTAATACCTAAAGAGGGGCAAGATTTGGGTTGAAGGAAAAACTATTGGCCAATACTTTTATTGAACAATGACTGAAAATTAAGTGCTCAGGCTGAATCTGGGGGGAAGGAAAGAAAGGACAGAGGGAGGGAGGGAGGGAAGAAAGGAAAGAAGGAAGGAGGGAGGGAGGGAGGAAGGAAGGAAAGAAGGAAGGAAAAGAGAAATGGGGAAGAGGGAAGGAGGGAGGAAGGAAAGAAAGGAGGAGGGAGGAAGGAAGGAAGGAAGGAAGGAAAGGAGGAGGGATGAGGGAGGGAAGAAGGAAAGACAGGAGGGAGGGAGGGTCCTTGGCAGCTGACTCATATTTATGATGGTTGCAGTGTCCAGGGACCCCCTTTGGTGACCCTCTGACAAGCAAAGTCAATGGGGAAGCCAGATTCGCTTAACAACCCTGTCACTAATTTAATGCCTGCAGCGATTCACTTAACAACGGTGGCCAGAAAGGTCGTAAAATGGGGCAAAATTCACTCAAGAAATGTCTCACTTAGTAACAGAAACGTTGGGCTCAATTGTAGTCGTAAGTCAAGGACTTTTATTTCCTCGTCTGGTCTACCAGTGCCACATCTTCCTTTTAATCAAAACTGTAGTACATAATCAAATCATCGGACGTATGTAACTGAATGAATATAGCACTCTTGGTTCAGGGGCCTCCATGTCTTAAATTCATCTGCCTCAACCCGTTTTATTGTTTTCCATGCGCTGAACCATAATTTTTCCAGCCAAACTCCGAGAGGGAGGCCGCCATTCATTTGAATGCTCTTTGTCAGTCTTTTTTTTTTCTCCTTTCTTTGTTTGATCCGCCAGAGTCATTGACAGCTGCGAGAAAGAGAGCCAGGAAAATCTAAAGGATGAAATTACTCCTGCAATTATTTGAACTCATTTGTTTTTTCGGCCCCTGACTGGAAATATTGATCTATTCATTCATCTCAAACACTGGCTGTGTTTGGAATAGGAACTTGTCGATGTAGACAGAAGAGGAGGAGAAGAGGGCAGAGAAGGGGAAGAGGAAGGAGGAGGAGGAGGAGGAGAAGAAGGGAAGGAGGGGGAAGAGGAGGAGGAGGAGGAAGAGGAAGAAGAGGAGGAGGAGGGACGAGGTGGAAGAGGAGGAGGAAAAGGAGGAGGAGGAGGAAGAAGAGGAGGAGGAAGAAGAAGGAGGAAGAGGAAGAGGAAGAGGAGGAGGAAGAGGAGGAAGAGGAGGAGGAAGAGGAGGAAGAGGAGGAGGAAGAGGAAGGAAGAAGAGGAAGAGAAAGAAGAGGAGGAGGAAGAGGAGGAGGAGGAAGAAGAAGAGGAGGAGGAGGAAGAAGGAGGAGGAAAAGGAAGAGGAAGAGGAGGAGGAAGAGGAGAAAGAGGAGGAGGAAGAGGAAGGAAGAAGAGGAAGAGAAAGAAGAGGAGGAGGAAGAGGAGGAGGAGGAAAAGGAGGAGGAGGAAGAAGAAGTAGAAGAGGAGGAGGAGGAGGAGGAAAGCGCACAAGCACGAAGCCGAAGACACCATCCTGAAGAAGACGAGTGGGAGCTTGTCGAAGCATCGCCAAGATACTCTCAATTTTACACAGGAAAAGACCCGAATACATCAAAACCTGCATGCATACATACATACATACATACATACATATACATACATATACATACATATACATACATATACATACATACATATAGATAGATATAGATCTAGATAGATATATACATATTCTGTATTTGTTTGGAACAAAATAAAAACAGGTTGAACAATAAACTCAGTTCTGAGTCAGCCAGGGTAGGATTTGCAAAAGTTCCTCTGTGATGTTTTTTTCACCCCGTGAGAGAGAGAGAGAGAGAGAGAGAGAGGGAGGGAGGGAGAGAGGGAGATGGGGAGAGAAAATCTATTGGACTGACACGGAGAATCTGTTGCTGAATTTATCATTCTGTCAAGGGCACGGAGGCTGGTTTTGAGCACCGGCAGGAAAAACAATTTGCTGAAGCAGTAAGTTGCAATTCATCGGAAGCCCCGTTCCCAGCGTCCTGTTCCACACTCAACAGCTGCTGATGTGGAACTTGAAATATGGGATGTGGTGAGGCAAGAGCGGGGGAAATGGATATAATGCACCCTTTCGGAGCTGACCCTGGTGCTAGGAGGATCGCATCCCCACCCAATACTGGCAGCTCTTGGCAGCCATTTGTGGTATTTCGTGGGGGAAATGGTGTGCAGCCGGATGGGGCCACCCCTGCCCAAGTGCATTGCAAAATAGCCAGCAGGCCCCCTCGCGTGCAAAGAAGCAGGAGCGTGAAGAGAAGTGGGCACAGGAGTGCCGTTTCTCTTTTTTACAACTGAGGAGGGAGCCCAAGCAAAAAAAGCCTTTTGCTGCATGAAGCAGAAGTGAATTCAGACACACCAGTGTTATGGAATGATGAGACCAAACAACATTCCTGGGTCAGCCGGAGACAGTTTATTGCACGGTTTCAGAATCAGATGTGTATCTGCAATTCTGAACCCAGAAGAGCTCTGATACAACTGCTTTTATACATATCCAAGACAAAGGATTTTGTGAGCCCAGCAGTTTTCCATATATGGTTAACATACGTTTGTTACATGATAATTGATACTTTCTAAATTACTAAATTCCTACATTATTTTCTAGTTCATAACATTATCTTAGCTAAACAACCTTCCTCAGTTCTGTGATTGCTGATGCGTAGATTCATGGCTGCTTTGGAGAATAAGTAACTTTTTTTTTCATATGGATGTCCTTGCATTTTTGACAACTAGGCCCCTCAGAAGATATATATTACCAAGAATGGAATTTAGCTGACTTAGTGTAATCCCTAAACAAGCACATTTCTTTCTTATAATAATGTGAATAAAGAGGGTCCTTCAGTGTTCATATAGCTGACCCTGTAATATTCCTACATCATTCACATTAACAGAACACCACAGCTGCTCAAGCTCTTTTTTGCAGTGAGAAAAATCCTGCAAGGTCTTTTATCTCGCCCACCCACCCTCCTCATATAGTCCAAAGGCAATAAGGAAGGCCTGTTTTTGGGTTAGTCTGGGAAGAAGAAAAAAAAAAACAGGGGAGGTGCAGCTGGTTTCGTTGCATTTTGCTGATTTTCTTTGGTGTTTATTTACCTTCCGAGGTTTTTTTTTTTTTAATCTGTGTTTACCTTCCTTTTTAGCCTGTAAACTTAGAAGGAAGTTTTATTACATTTGTTGCAATGACTATATGATGGCTTTTGGGATGGGGATGGGGATGGCGAGGAGGAGAGGGAGAAGAAGAAGAGGGGGAGGAGAGGAGGAGAGGGAGAAGGAGAGGAGGAGGAGGAAGAGGAGGAGGAGAGGAGAAAGGAGAAGAAGGAGAGGACGAGGAAGAGGACGAGGAGAAGAAGGAGGAAGAGAGGAGGAGGAGGAGGAGGGAGAGGAGGGGGAGAAACCATCCTTGTTTGAAATAACAGATTCAACACCAAAAAAATAATTAAATACATAAAACAGTAATCTTCCATTTCTTTTTCTTTTTTTGCCACAAGGTGGCAGCCTGTCATTTCTTCTTTCATCTATTCTTTTTTCTCTTCTCTTAAAAACTCAGTACACAACCTTCTTCAAATCTCCAGGTGTGCCAGACTACAACTCCCATCATCCCCACACAGTAAAAAAAAAACCAAAACAAAACGATTGCCGCCAGGTGTCGACCTTAGTATCCTTAGAAGATACTAAACCAGGCAACATTTTCCTTGGAAACTTTGGAAAGAAACCGTTTTTACCGCCCTCCTGACTTATGACCGCAATGAGAAAGGCTCCATTACGGTCATATGATGAGGACTACCTGTATAAAACCTATTCTGCCTAAGATGTGTTTATAAAATCTTTTTTTAATCGGCCGCTGGGAAGGAAGGGGTGACAGAAAAGTCATGCTATGAGCAATTGGAAAGAATGGGGGTGGGGGAAACCTGGAACTTCAGTTGCATTATCCTGTCTGCCATCCTCCTGCTTGGTGAGAACTTTAGACATGCTCAGAGATGCCCAACCTCATGCAAATTTAAATTTGGTTGGAAAGACTTCTGTACATGCTCAGAGATCCCCAGAAAGAGGTGAAGTTCTACTTAGGCGAAGATTATTCTGCGCTAAGTGAATGGTTTTTTTAAAAATCCATTGTTGAGGGTTTTTTAAGGCAATAGGAGAGAGAGAGACGGAGAGAGAAATGGAGAGAGGGAGGGGGTGAGAGGGGGGGTGGGGGGTGAGGGAGAGAGAGAGAGGAAGAGGGAGGGAGAGGGAGGTGAGAAAGGGGGAGGGGAGAGGGGGAGAGAGGGAGAGAGAGAGAGGGAGAGGGAGGGAGAGAGAGAGGGAGGTAAAAGAGAGGGAGGGGAGATGGAGGGAGAGAGGGAGAGAGAGAGAGAGGGAGTGGGGGAGAGAGAGGAAGAGGGAGGGAGAGAGAGAGGAAGAGGGAGGGAGAGGGAGAGGGAGGTGAGAGAGAGAGGAAGAGAGGGAGGAAGAGAGGGGGAGGGGAGAGGGGGAGAGAGGGAGAGAGAGAGAGAGGGAGTGGGGGAGAGAGAGGAAGAGGGAGGGAGAGAGAGAGGAAGAGGGAGGGAGAGGGAGGTGAGAGAGAGAGAGAGGAAGAGAGGGAGGAAGAGAGGGGGAGGGGAGAGGGGGAGAGAGGGAGAGAGAGAGAGAGGGAGTGGGGGAGAGAGAGGAAGAGGGAGGGAGAGAGAGAGGAAGAGGGAGGGAGAGGGAGGTGAGAGAGAGAGAGAGGAAGAGAGGGAGGAAGAGAGGGGGAGGGGAGAGGGGGAGAGAGGGAGAGAGAGAGAGAGGGAGTGGGGGAGAGAGAGGAAGAGGGAGGGAGAGAGAGAGGAAGAGGGAGGGAGAGGGAGGTGAGAGAGAGAGAGGAAGAGAGGGAGGAAGAGAGGGGCAGGGGAGAGGGGGAGAGAGGGAGAGAGAGAGGGAGGGAGAGAGAGAGAGGAAGAGGGAGGGAGAGGGAGGTGAGAGAGAGAGAGAGAGGAAGAGAGGGAGGAAGAGAGGGGGAGGGGAGAGGGGGAGAGAGGGAGAGAGAGAGAGGGAGGGAGAGAGAGAGAGGAAGAGGGAGGGAGAGGGAGGTGAGAGAGAGAGAGGAAGAGAGGGAGGAAGAGAGGGGGAAGGGAGAGGGGGAGAGAGGGAGAGAGAGAGAGAGGGAGTGGGGGAGAGAGAGGAAGAGGGAGGGAGAGAGAGAGAGGAAGAGGGAGGGAGAGGGAGGTGAGAGAGATAGAGGAAGAGAGGGAGGAAGAGAGGGGGAGGGGAGAGGGGGAGAGAGGGAGAGAGAGAGAGGGAGGGAGAGAGAGAGAGGAAGAGGGAGGGAGAGGGAGGTGAGAGAGAGAGAGAGGAAGAGAGGGAGGAAGAGAGGGGGAGGGGAGAGGGGGAGAGAGGGAGAGAGAGAGAGAGGGAGGGAGAGAGAGAGAGGAAGAGGGAGGGAGAGGGAGGTGAGAGAGAGAGAGGAAGAGAGGGAGGAAGAGAGGGGGAGGGGAGAGGGGGAGAGAGGGAGAGAGAGAGAGAGGGAGTGGGGGAGAGAGAGGAAGAGGGAGGGAGAGAGAGAGGAAGAGGGAGGGAGAGGGAGGTGAGAGAGAGAGAGAGGAAGAGAGGGAGGAAGAGAGGGGGAGGGGAGAGGGGGGAGAGAGGGAGAGAGAGAGAGAGGGAGTGGGGGAGAGAGAGGAAGAGGGAGGGAGAGAGAGAGGAAGAGGGAGGGAGAGGGAGGTGAGAGAGAGAGAGAGGAAGAGAGAGGGAGGAAGAGAGGGGGAGGGGAGAGGGGGAGAGAGGGAGAGAGAGAGAGAGGGAGTGGGGGAGAGAGAGGAAGAGGGAGGGAGAGAGAGAGAGGAAGAGGGAGGGAGAGGGAGGTGAGAGAGAGAGAGAGGAAGAGAGGGAGGAAGAGAGGGGGAGGGGAGAGGGGGAGAGAGGGAGAGGAGAGAGGGAGTGGGGGAGAGAGAGGAAGAGGGAGGGAGAGAGAGAGAGGAAGAGGGAGGGAGAGGGAGGTGAGAGAGAGAGAGAGGAAGAGAGGGAGGAAGAGAGGGGGAGGGGAGAGGGGGAGAGAGGGAGAGAGAGAGAGAGGGAGTGGGGGAGAGAGAGGAAGAGGGAGGGAGAGAGAGAGGAAGAGGGAGGGAGAGGGAGGTGAGAGAGAGAGAGGAAGAGAGGGAGGAAGAGAGGGGGAGGGGAGAGGGGGAGAGAGGGAGAGAGAGAGAGAGGGAGTGGGGGGAGAGAGAGGAAGAGGGAGGGAGAGAGAGAGAGGAAGAGGGAGGGAGAGGGAGGTGAGAGAGAGAGAGGAAGAGAGGGAGGAAGAGAGGGGGAGGGGAGAGGGGGAGGGGAGAGAGGGAGAGAGAGAGGGAGTGGGGGAGAGAGAGGAAGAGGGAGGGAGAGAGAGAGGGAGGGGAGATGGAGGGAGAGAGGGAGGGAGGGAGAGAGAGAGAGGGAGGTGAAAGAGAGAGGGAGGGGGAGAGGGAGGGAGGGAGAGAGAGGGGGGGTAATGCTGCGGTCGAGTGAGTGCCGGAGGTGTTAACTCCAGCTCCCTTGATTTTCCTCTTTGATTCCTAGAAGCTTCATCCTCTCCCTGCCCCGCCCTCAGGGTGGAGGAGGCGTGGCCGGAGGAGACGCGGCGTTTCTGCCTCTTCTGCCCCGCCCGCCAGCGGGAGGCGTGGCCAAAAGAGCGACGCTAACGCTTCTATCTCCCCCCTGCCCCGCCCGCCAGCAGGAGGCGTGGCCAAAAGTGACGTTTACGCTTCTGTCTCTCCCTTCTACCGCCCGCCAGCAGGAGGCGTGGCCAAAAGCGACGCTTACGCTTCTGTCTCTCCCCTGCCCCGCCTTCCGGGAGGAGGCGTGTCCAAGAGGAGAGGGAGGTTCCGCCATAGAGAGCAAGGGGAGAGAGAGCGGAAGTATATCCGGATTTCTCTTGCTGGCAGGCAGGTGAGTTGGTGGCGTTGTGGTTCGACTCCGGATTTGGGGGAGGTGGGAGTGAAGGGGGGGGGGCTGCTGAATCTCTTTGCCTCGACCTTCCCCAGCTCTGCTGGTCTTAGGCAGCCCCGTCTCTCCTGAGCTTCCCCCCCACCCTCGCCACCTCTGGGGTTCAGATAGACTGCCCTGGCAGCTGGAGGCTCTACTTCGATTTACAGGGTCAAAAAGCTTTTTTTTGAGGCCTTATGTGGGGGAATTCCCTTCTGTGGTTCTCCATACCCGGGAGGAAAAGCTAGGGGTGGGATACCCTAAAAGAATACTCTGGGCTCAGCCTCCAGTGCTGTATCACCTTTTGCAGTAACATAGTTGGGAAGGGACCTTGGAGGTCATCTAGTCCAACCCCCTGCTCACGCAGGACACCTGTATTAGGGATTCGAACCGCCGAACTGCCAAATCTTTCTGATTGACGAGCTCAGTGTCTTAGCCATTGAGCCACCTAGCAGCTTGGGGAAGTAATTTATTCAATTTGGTTCATTCAATAAA
The DNA here is from genome assembly GCA_022577455.1 of Arizona elegans. Lineage (NCBI taxonomy): Eukaryota > Metazoa > Chordata > Lepidosauria > Squamata > Colubridae > Arizona > Arizona elegans. The sequence goes on along the minus strand of JAKOOJ010000015.1, from coordinate 1,220,445 downwards.
TAACCAATCATTTGGTTTTGAAAACTGTCACAGGTAGTCCTCGACTTACAACAGTTCCACTTAGTGGCCGTTCAAAGTGACAGCGTAGGGGAGAAAGTGACTTACGGCCGTTTTTCAGACATACAACCGTTGCAGCGTCCCCATGATCATGTGATCAACATTCAGATGCTGGGCAACTGGTTCATACTTACGACGGTTGCAGTGCCCCGGAGTCACGTAATCTCCTTTTGTGACCTCCCGACAAGCAGAGTCGACGGGGAAGCCAGATTCACTTAACAACCGAGTTACTGACTTAACAACTGCAGGGATTCACTTAACAACGGTGGCAAGAAGGGTCGTAAAATGGGGCGAAGCTCACTTAAGAAGTGTCTCACTTAATAGAAATTTGGGACTCAATTGTCATAAGATGAGGATTACTTGTATTTCTTAAATTAAGAACATAATGGGAGATAATAGATTCCCAAAAAAATATTTAAATTTCCCTGTTTTTAAAATTTCCCAGGCCTTTAAATCAGAGACTGTTTTTATGTAGAGAAGCTCTTTATAAAAGAGCTTTTAAAAGGCCTCATTTCCTGCTATGAATGCAAAAAAAAGAAACACAATGTTTTTTCAACTTTAGCAACTTTTAAGATGTGTCAACTTCAATTCCCAGAATTCTCCATCCTGCATTGCTGGCTAGGGAATTCTGAGAGTTGAAGTTCACACTTCTTGAACCTACCTACATTGATAAATAGTGGTCTATTAGTTGATAACAGTTTAAATTGCCTTCTGGCTGATCGGTGGCAGGTGTACTTTCTGAAACAAGCCTAATTTTCAGGGCTTTGGTCAAATAAGCCACTCTAAAACCATGATTTATTTATTTTTTTGCAAAAAGGCTGCTTGTTTAAAACTTAGCTAACCACCGTTTGCTCTTTTTAGATTATATTAACAAGCTTGGCTTACTGGAAACAGAAATGATTTCATATTTCTTGTAGGTGTATTAGAGATGGGGAATAAAAAGCATGTCTAAAGAGTTGTGGTCTCCTAAGCTCCCTTTAAAAATTATTTTTCTCCACCAGAGTTCTGCATTGAAAATGACATATTTTCTCCTGGACCCCTCATTCTATACTCCGTTGTTTAGTTCACATAATGTGTTAGATTTATATTTGCTTTTGGGCGAGTTTGTTTTGCAATTACAGTCATCGTGTGTTTTACACACCCAGTGCATTTCAGTTTAAACAAGGAAATATTTACTTTATCCAGTTTTGCCTGAGAGTAATGCAAATCCTTCGCTTCTTGTCTCTGCCATATACTGTAATATACTGCAAGAAGGACTTAAAGGCCCTGGGAATGGACATTAACAACTGGGAAACCTTGACCTCCGATCGTTCAGCTTGGAGGCTAAAGACGCAGCATGGCCTCCTACAATTCGAAGAGACACTTGTTTGGCAGGCTGAGGCAAAGAGGCAGTCCCAGAACCAGCGAAATCTGGGGGATGTATCTGCCCTCAGTGTGGAAGGGATTGCCACTCTCTAGTCACACTAGATACCAGAACACGATACCATAGTCTCTTGAGACGGAAGGATGCCAATACTGTAATCCATAACTAAGAAATCCACAGTGGCTGTTATTTGCACAGTCCGCTTTACCCACAACGGTGTTAACTGAACCATGATTTATGAAATTAAGTCAACATTTTAGGCCTGGGTTTACAAAATTTTAGCTTTAGCATGCTGTGTGAACCCAAATCATTGCTTGCAGCGTTCAGAAATTATGCAGGTAGTTCTCCTCTTAAAAACAGTTTGTTTAGTAACCGAAGTCATAATTTTAGGCCTGGGTTTTACAAAATTATAGCTTTGTGTGCTGTGTAAATCAGAGGTGGGTTTCAGCAGGTTCTGACCAGTTCTGGAGAAACGGTAGCGGAAATTTTGAGTAGTTCGGAGAACCGGTAGTAAAAATTCTGACTGGTCCTGCCCCCATCTATTCTCTGCCTCCCAAGTCCCAGCTGATTGGGAAGAAATGGGGATTTTGCAGTATCCTTCCCCTGGAGTGGGGTGGGAATGGAGATTTTACAGTATCCTTCCCCTGGAGTGGGGTGGGAATGGAGATTTTACAGTATCCTTCTCTTGGAGTGGGGTGGGAATGGAGATTTTACAGTATCCTTTCCCTGGAGTGAGGTGGGAATGGAGATTTTACAGTATCCTTCTCTTGGAGTGGGGTGGGAATGGAGATTTTACAGTATCCTTCTCCTGAAGTGGGGTGGGAATGGAGATTTTACAGTATCCTTCCCCTGCCATGCCCACCAAGCCACGCCCACAGAACCGGTAGTAAAAAAAATTCGAAACCCACCACTGGTGTAAACCCACACCACTGCTTGTGGCGTTGAGAAATTATACAGGCCATCCTTGACTTACAGTAGTTTGTTTAGCGACCGTTCGAAGGCTGCATTGAAAAACGTGACTTACGATTATTCTACAGTTAACGACTGTGGCAGCATCCCCCATCAAAATTCAGACAGTTGGCAACTGACTCATATTTATGACATTTGCAATGCCCCAGGGGTCATGCCATCACCATTTGCGACCTTCTGACAAACGAAGTCAAGATCCACTTTAAACGACCGTGTTAGTAACTTAGTTGCCGCTGTGATTCACTTAGCGACGGTGGCAAGAAAGGTCGTAAAATGGAGCAAAATTAACTTGTCTCGCTTGGCGACAAAAAAATTGAGCTCAGTTGTAGTCCTAAATTGAGGACGACTTGCAGTTTTTAGATTCTCAGTTCATCCAGGTCCTGGTTGTCCCAAAGGTGTTTTTTTTTCAAGAGGAAACTCGACTTTCTGGTTTTTTTTCTTTGAAGACGTTTCACTTCTCATCTAAGAAGCTTCTTCAGCTCTGACTGGATGGTGGGGGAACGGAAGGATTTATACTCCTTGCAGGCAGCTGGTATTCCTTTGCATCAGGGATGAAATCCAGCAGGTTCTGACAGGTTCTGGAGGACCAGTAGCGGCAATTTTGAGCAGTTCAGAGAACCGGCAAATACCACCTCTGGCTGGCCCCAGAAGTGGAGTGGGAATGGAGATTTTGCAATATCCTTCCCCTGCCACGCCCACCAAGCCACACCCACAGAACCGGTAGTAAAAAAAAATGGGATTTCACCACTGATTTGCATCCTTTGAGAGTCATTGAGGCCCCTTGGAGGTTTATCTGTATCACCCGAGTACTGCAAATGGGTATGGGGTGGGCTCAACAACTCTCTAAAAGGATGCGAATGACCAAGCTGTCTACAAGGAGTATAAATCCCTTCCATTCCCCACCAGTAAGAGCTGAAGAAGCTTCTTGGATGAGAAGGGAAACGTCTTCAAAGAAAAACCCAAGAAACTCCAGTTGTCTCTTGAAAAAAACAAACCTTTGAGATGCCCTCGGATGCGCAACCTGTTGAACCTTCATTCAATAATCCTGTATTTTTTCCCCCCTGCTCCGTATAATATCTAGAAATCATGTTTCCCGAAAGCGCCTCCTTCGTCAAGGGCATGTTGCTTGGAGGAATTTGCTGCGTCTTGGTGACCCTTCTGGGACACATTAAAACGGGCCACAGTACGAAATCTCATGAGCACCGACACCTCCAAGCGCCCAGGAAAGAGGACATTCTCAACCTCTCCGAAGAGAAACGCCTGGAGCTGGCCCGGAGCCTCCGTGTCTACTGCATCATCCTGGTCAAACCGAAAGATCTGGGACACTGGGCGGCGGTGAAGGAAACCTGGAGCAAACACTGCGACAAAGCCGAATTCTACAGCTCCGAGAATGTCAAAGTCTTCGACTCAGTCGTGCTGAACACGGACGACATGTGGACGATGATGCGCCAAGCGTACAAATACGCCTACGAGAATTACAGCGACGGGTACAACTGGTACTTCCTCGCCTACCCCACCACTTTCGCCGTCGTGGAAAACCTCAAGTACTTCTTGTTGAAGCAAGACCCCACCCAGCCGTTCTACACGGGCCAGACCCAATCCTCGGGAGATCTACAGTATGTGAACGGCGCGGGCGGGATCGTCTTGAGCGTAGAATCCTTACGGCGACTCTACCGGGTTTTCCAAGATCCGGATAAGTGTCCTGAACACGGAGGCGTGATTTGGAAACTTTCTGAAGATAAACAGTTGGCCTTGTGCTTGAAGTACGGCGGGGTGCACGCCGAAAACGCCGAAGATTCGGAGAAAAAGGACATTTTCAATACCAAGTCGGTGGGCGCCCTCATTAAAGAGGCCATGGCCAATCACCCGCAGGAGGTGGTGGAAGGGTGCTGCTCAGATATGGCCATCACGTTCAGTGGCCTGTCGCCAAACCACATGCACGTCATGATGTACGGGGTCTACAGGCTCCGAGCCTACGGGCACGCTTTTGACGATGCCTTAACTTTCCTCCCTCCGCCAGACTCCGATAACGACTGAAAAGCGGCCCACCACACACGTCGTCTTTTAGCGTGTGTGTGTGTGTGTGTGTCCCTCGGCAAGCAGCATGTATTGAGGGCAGCTCCAAATTTGAATTTTATTAGCAATTGGTGTTAGCTCTCTCTCTCTCTCTCTTTTTTTTTTTTTTTTGGCACAATCTGGTTTTGTAATCTTTGCAAAAGGGGAGGGGGAGGTCCCGTTTTTTAAACCGACAAGCCCTTTTTATACACCTGTGAATGTCACCTGGAGAGAAAGGGGGGGGGGAAGACACTTCCGAAGATTTCTTTTGTTGACCATTGCGTAGCGGGTATGTAAATATTTAAAATCTACTGTAAATTAAATCTATTTTTGCAATGGGGGGCGTCCTGCGCCTTCTTTAGCGTGGCGCTGGACACCGATGGCCATCACACCAGAGGGGAAAAAAAGAGAAGAGACAACTTCGCTGCTTCCCTTCTCAGCTTTACAATCGCTAAAGCCGCCTTTCACATTCTTAAAATCGGCCGCAATGTATATTTTATTTGACAAAGCGAACGGGGACTTTAGCATTCACTTGATTTATTTCGCATTAGCCACAGAACAAAATAAATTTGTACATTCAGGTGCACATTTAAAAACAGAATTACAGAGTAGTCCACGCTGGCAAGCAAGTCGTGTACTTCCAGCCGATTTTTCACTTGTAGGTCTTCATATGCCAAAGGCCGTCATTTAAATAGTGAATATTTTCAATGCCAATCCCTTTGTTGACTTTCTCTCTGGGGAAGGGAAGAGGTGGAAAAGACAAGGAAAGATCAGTTTTCCCGCTCTGGATAAAATGCAAAACGGGCAAATGCTACTCCCTAATAAGTAGTCCTGGGCTTCAATCCGTTTAGTGACCGAAGTCACAATGGCACTGAAAAAAAGTGACATCACCATTTTTCACACTTATGACCGTTGTAGCGGCTCCACAAATCACGTGATTTACATTCGGATGCTTGTCAACTGACTCACAGTTATGACGGGGACAATGTCCCAGGGTCATGCGACCTTCTGACAAGCAAAGTCAAGAGGGAAGCCAGATTCGCTTAACAAACTGGGTTACTAACCTCTAACAACTGTTGTGGTTCACTTAATGTGGCAAGAACACTTGCACAATGGGGCAGAGCTCACTTCACAACTGCCTCGCCTTTCTCACTTAACAACATAAATTTGGGGCTCGATTGTGGCCATACGTTGAGGACTACTAGTCTTTATAACCAAGCAGCTAAATGACTTTTGTGCCTTTTTTCAATACATTCAACCAGCCTACTGATCTTGAAGTTACAAAAATCCTGGGCTTGTTTTCAGCCTTTTTAAAAATATATGCAAATACTGAAGAGAGGAAAAAAAGGAAGAGGGAAGGTTTAATAATGGCCTCCGGTCACATCTTATCTCTTGCCCTTTTAAAAGCTCACATGGGCAGGAGAAAGGATCGAAAGGCTTCAAGACTACATACCTGTCACCAAGTTCAGAAAATTATTGGGAGAATGTCCCAAAGGTGCTTTTTTCAAGAGGCAACTGGACTTTCTGGTTTTTTTTCTTTGAAGACGTTTCGCTTCTCATCCAAGAAGCTTCTTCAGTTTCCAATAGAACTGGAGAAGCTTCTTGGATGAGAAGCGAAACGTCTTCAAAGAAAAAAACCAGAAAGTCCTGTTGCCTTTTGAAAAAGTACCTTTGGGACAATCATGCCGTAGATAGGGGGTCTCCATACTTGGCAACTTTTAAGACTTGTGGACTTCAACTCCCAGAATTCTTCGCTGGCTGAGGAATTCTGGGAGTTGAAGTCCACAAGTCTTAAAAAGTTGCCACGTTTGGAGACCCCTGTCCTAGATGATGGAGAATTTCCATAGACATTTAGTGATTGACTCATTTGTTCAGTCCATTGAATACAGCAGGGTTAAATCCCGAATATACACAGGTGGCATATAATGTAGTCGATCGAGGGAGCAATTCTTTATAAATTATAGAGGAATTACTTTCTGAGCTTGGGTAGGTTTATGCCATTAAGGCTTTTTTTTAAAAAAAATTATTAAACATTAAAAGCATTGGACATAGTGTGACCATCCCGGTCTTATCATATCTATACATATTTTTAAAATAACAAATATAATTACTATTTAACATACATTACTATTTTGCTCTTATATACATACCCCTTGTGCTCATTTACACATTTGTCTAAATATTATCCAATATCCATTTTACAAACCCTAATTCTTTTTTGTTCCAACTCCTTTTCTCCTTTCCAACCATTGGTACACTTTGTTCCAAATTTTATAGTATTCTGTCTCGTCCTTGTTTTTGAGTTCTAGTGTCAGCTGGTCCATTAAGGAATTAATGGAATGAATTTTGCTGTGACCCTACACAGGTTTACACTAAAGGAAGGTGTTTGAACAGAAATATCCCCATGTGGGCTTTTAAGTCTTAAGTTAATTCATCAGTTGACATTGTAGTTCAACGTTCTCTCAGTTAACATGGTCCTTGAAGGCCCAAATGTGCTTTTTTTAAAGAGGCAACTGGATTTTCTGGTTTTTTCTTTGAAGACGTTTCACTTCTCATTCCAAGAAGCTTCTTCAGCTTCTCTCAAGCTGCTTCTGCTCTCAGAGCTGAAGAAGCTTCTCAAGGGAGAAGCGAAATGTCTTCAAAGAAAAAAACAAAGTCCAGTTGCCTCTTGAAAAAAGCACCTTTGGGACAACCATGACCTGGATGGCTGAGAATCTCCATAGACATATTGGAAGGATAAAATGAGTTGAAAGAAAACAGCTGTTTCCATACATTCTTAAGAAGGAAGTTGGAATAAAAATAGAGCCATTCCTTATAGCAATAGACTTTTTTTTTTGACTGCAGGCCAACCCCCACGGATAGACCCTTGTTACCTATTCGAACCGTTTGGAAAACATGCAGTCTGCAAAAACTGGCAGGCTCCATTTAGAAACCTTGCAGTGCTAACCGCCTAGGAGCACCCAGTTAAAGAAAGATCATGGTTTTCTTTTTAAAATGTAAGACTCACATATCGTCTGCTGCCATCTTCATGACCCCAACACATAGTGCATGTTGCTTTCCTTCCGCCATTATTGCCTGTTAAAAGTCTGCTAAGGAAAATGTCTTCTGGGTAGTCATTTAAAATCATTATCACGTCAGTTAAGTAAAACTACCGAAGGAGCAGCCTTAAAAATAAAAATTGCTAGCGGGCTAAGCAAACCACGTTTGTACTTTATAAGAGCCGTGGTGGAGCAATGGTTAGAATCGGTATAGAATGAAGGCTAACTCTGCTCAACGCTGCCAGCAGTTCGATTCCCTGGATCCTGACCAGCTCAAGGTTGATTCAGCCTTCCATCCTTCCGAGGTCATGAATGGAGGACCCAGATTGTTGGCCGCAATAGGCTGACTCTGTAAACCACTTAGAACAGGGGTGTCAAACTCAAGGCCTGCAGGCCAGATCTGGCCCGCGATGTGGTCGAATCCGGCCCATGAGGCCGTCCTGGTCTACCCAGTGTGAAGAGGAAAGATCAAGCCAACATAGCTTCAGCCTGGTCTACCTAATGCAAAGAGGAAACATGCCAGCAGGTTGGGGACTGGCATCAAGCTGCCCATGCCCATCCAGTTGGCCACACCCACCTAATGGCCACACCCACCCAGCCCGCCGAGGTCAACCACAGCTCTGATGCAGCCCTCAATGAAATTGAGTTTTGACACCTCTGGCCTTCCAATCACAGCGCCACCACGGCTCTAGGTGTTAAGTCTTGGTGGTGAGGTCTTGAATTAAGTCAAAGGTATTTAAAGGGAGGGTCCGTGGTGAAGAAAAGGTTGGGAACCACCGTTCTATCCCATTCTGAGAAAGCAATTGCGACCCCCAGATAGCGCCTACTCAAGGATACCACAATCGTATCAGCGGCAGCAGGATAAAGTTTGGCTCCTGGAGACGTCAGGCCAGGGCACATGATATTTGCTCCACTAAGTACAAATTTAATGGCTCCTTTGTCGACTTGTTGATGCGGTAGAATGAAGGGATCTGCAGAGTGGAAAAAGGTTAACGGGGGAGATAAAACATCAGTGGAGTTGAATAGAGTATCAAGACATCTAAAACACTGTTCGCTTAGCCGAGACCAGCGGGAAAAGCCTTTCCAGAGATATGAGGTGGAAAAGAAAAATTATATCCCCCAACATGCTTTTCTCTCCAATTTTTCTCACAGGCCTTCAAAACACAAACTTACAAAACTTCCTTCTTGAATGGTGCTCTGATTAGGGTTAGACCAGGGGTCGGCAACCTTAAACACTCAAAAAGCCACAAAGGTCCTAACTGGAAGCCCCCGTTCGATTCTGGAGCTGACCGGAAGTCCGGTTCCCCCACCATAGAGTCTCCTCCTAGCGTGGCATCCCTTTTCCTCTACCTGTCCTAACTGAAAGCCCTATCAATTGTGGAGCCGACCAGCAACAGGGAGCTGCAGCATAGGAATGAAAGAGCCACATGCGGCTCCAGAGCCACAGGTTGCTGACCCCTGGGCTGGATGGATGGATGGATAGATAACATAAGCCTTTTTCCTCCAAAATACTTACATTTATGTAGTAACCTCAGTGTGGGATAAAAGGGCCCTTCCCTTTGTCTGAAGAACAGCAGTTCACCATTTACGGTAAGTATTTCTATATGTTCATGACTGAAACATACAAAATTAACACGTGGTTTTGTTTTTTTTTTAAGAAAGGGAAGTATTTCTAATAACCATTTAGAAATAATCACGAAAGATAAAAGTTTACATTTTTCAAATGGGGCACTGGATAATCTGTAACACCCCCCTCCCCCGAGTTGCCTTATAGGGGAAATGGGCATAATAAAAATTTAATAAATAAAATAACTCTCCAAAATTAATGTTTCCCATTAAACACAAATATCCTGGTAGCCTCCAATTCAGAAAACGTCGTGTAAATATTTGCACAGCATTTGTTTTCACTTTGACCAGTGCAATTTCAATCTAGCAACCTATTTCTTACACCTAAAAATTAACAATACAGAACAGAGCAACTTGTGGAAGGAGAAGGAAAGAACGAACTTACCAGCGTACTATCTTAACGGGGTCTTTCTTTGGCATAATTTGGTTTAGCCATGGTTCAATACCCGGGAATTGATCTATCAGTTGGTTCTTAATGCCTTTAATCACCGAAGTTTTCAACTGGATGCAGTTTGATACATTCTCTTTTTCATCAAATCTGACCAACGAGTAAAATAATGTTAGAAACAACCTTTGATCCTTACGTCTTCATCCACTGACATTGCAGTTATGCATATATTTCTTTGCCAACAAAACTGCAGTGGCTAATCCAGATGAAGAAGAAACACAGATCTGAAAGCATTAAAAAAAAAAACCCCAAAAACATATGCAGAAGTTCTATTTTTCTCACATTTTACTTCAGATCATCTGTTCAGGATTCCTTCTCAAAGACAGTGTTTACGAATACTAACGTGTATTATTAATATTAATAATAACAGTCCATTTTAAATGTTTTATCTTGTTTTTAATTGATTGTAATCGCCTAGAATCCCCTCTTGACAAGATGGGAGGCATATCACTTTTACAGATAAATATATTAAAGTAAGGTATGCTGGATCTCACCAAGTTTAGTATTTTTAATTGATTGTAATTGCATAGAATCCCCTCTGGATGGGAGGCGTATCACTTTTACAGATAAATATATTAAAGTAAGGTCTGCTGGATCTCGCCAAGTTTAGTATTTTTAATTGATTGTAATCACATAGAATCCCCTCTGGACGGGAGGCATATCACTTTTACAGATAAATATATTAAAGTAAGGTCTGCTGGATCTCGCCAAGTTTAGTACCACTATAATCCCCAACATGTCTTCCGGGTGCGCTTCAAGGTGTTGGTGACCACCTTTAAAGCGCTCCATGGCTTAGGGCCGGGTTATCTGCGAGACCGCCTTCTGCCGCCAATAGCCTCCCACTGACCGGTTCGCTCGCACAGAAAGGGCCTCCTCAGGGTGCCGTTGGCCAGACAGTGCCGGCTGGCGACCCCCAAGGGGAGAGCCTTCTCTGTGGCAGCACCCACCCTCTGGAATGACCTACCCCCTGAGATACGCACGATATCAGACCTCCGGACTTTTCGTCAGGCCCTGAAAATACACCTATTCCATCTAGCTGGGCTGGCTTGATCCCATCCTCTCAGTTTTAATTGAATTTGGTTTTAATTGGGCTGTTTTTAATATTTTGGGGCCGAAATTATTTAATTGTTTTTTAAATTGTTTTTAAATTTTATATGTAATGTTTTATCTTGGCTGTACACCGCCCTGCGCCCTGAGTCCCGCAGGAGAAGGGCGGTATAGAAATAAAATTATAATAATAATAATAATAATAATAATGTCCAAAATAGTCATGTGAACCCAACCTATCTGGGGAGACAAACTGAAGAGGTGGTAGCCTGTATTCAAGAGTGGATAAAAATCTATGATTTAAAAAAAAAATAAATTATAAAAATCTGATTTTTTTTTATTTTTATCATTTATTTTTAATGAAATGCTTTTGGAGTAAAAATCTACCCATAGATCGTTTTCTATTTAAGATACATTAATAATTTAGTTTATTCAGCATGAAACGGAGCTTAGCTATGTAGCATGAGGCTATATATTCTGCAATATTGGGACTGTCGATGAGTCAACAGCGGGTTGGAGGAGGAGCCGCTGCAGGACAGAGATGACAGTTGCTCGTTAACAATTATTTTTACTAGTGATTTAAATCGTGTAAAATTAGCCTTTTTACTAGTTTCCTTACATTGGATTACAAATCCACCCTGCCTGTATTATAGTGAATGCCCTAGAAAGGGGGACGGGGGATGATCGGAAGTTCTGCCAATGAAACAGATAGTTTATGTTCTGTATGGATGTGGGATTCCGCCTCCCCCTTTCAACCAGCCAGGTAATCAGGTGTTATGTAAATATTTAATATATTAATATATCAATACTTGAAGGGCTGTCGCAGCTTGCCTCCTGAAGTTGTAGGTGCTCTAACACTGGAGGTTTTTTAATAAGAGATCGGACAACCATTTGTCTGGGATGGTATAAGGTCTCCTGCCTTGGGCAAAGGGGTTGGATTAGATTCTAGAAGACCTCCAAGGTGCCTCCCAGCCCACTGGGATCCCACTACTATTCTGATTGCATTGATATTGTATCTCACTATGAATCTGAGAATCAGGATGAAATTTGATGAGAGTGGAGATGCCTTGGGCAAAGGGGCTGGACCAGAAGACCTCCAAGGTCCCACTTCTATGCTGATTGCACTGATATTTTGTCTCACTATGAATCTGAGAGTTGGGATGAAATCTGATGAGAGAGTGGAGGTGCCTTGGGCAGGTGGGGGTCGGACTAGAAGACCTCCAAGGTCCCTCCCGGCCTTGTGATCCTACTTCTATTCCGATGGCACTGATACTGTCTCTCGGTATGGATCTGGGAGCTGGAATGACGTTTAATGGTAGCGGATGGTGTTTTGGGGGCAGGGGGCTGGACTAGATGACCTCAAAGGTCCCTTCCATCCCTCTGATCTTACTTCTATACTAATTGCACCCATATTGTATCTTAGTATGAATCTGAGAGTTAGGGTGAAATTTAGTGGGGGTGATTCCGATTTGCACTGATATTGAATCTCACTTATGAATCTGGGAGTCGGTGTGCCATTTGATGAGAGTGGGGGTTGGGTGGGGGGGTAATTTGGGGGCAGGAGGAGGGCTGGACTAGATGGCCTCCAAGGTCCCTCCCAGCCTTGTGATCCCTATTCCGATTTGCATTGATATTGAATCTCACTTATGAATCTGAGAGTCAGGGTGCCATTTGATGAAAGTGGGGGGTAGGAGGGTAATTTGGGGGCAGGGGTCGGGTCTAGACGACCTCCAAGGTCCCTCCCAGCCTCGTGATCCTACTCGGATTTGCATTGATATTGAATCTCACTTATGAATCTGGGAGTCAGTGTGCCAGTTGATGAGAGTGCGGGTTGGGTGGGGGGGGGTAATTTGGGAGCAGGGGGCTGGACTAGATGGCCTCCAAGGTCCCTCCCAGCCTTGTGATCCCTATTCCGCTTTGCATTGATATTGAATCTCGCTTATGAATCTGAGAGCTGAGATGACATTTAATGGTAGCGGATGGTGTTTTGGGGGCGGGGGGCTGGACTAGATGACCTCCAAGGTCCCTTCCATCCCTCTGATCTTACTTCTCTACTAACTGCACCCATATTGTATCTCAATATGAATCTGAAGAGTTAGGGTGAAATTTAGTGGGGGTGACGGTGGGGGGGGGTTTCCCCCTTGGGCAGGAGGAGGGCTGGACTAGATGGCCTCCAAGGTCCCTCCCAGCCTTGTGATTCCTATTCCGATTTGCATTGATATTGAATCTCACTTATGAATCTGAGAGTCAGTGTGGCAGTTGATGAGAGTGGGGGTGGGGGTAATTTGGGGGCAGAGGGTTGGTCTAGACGACCTCCAAGGGCCCCTTCCCACCCAGAGATTGCCTTTGTTCTCGCAATCAGGCAGAGAATTTCGGCTGGATTGGGCATTTCTGACCCCCCCAACCCCACCCCTCATCCCCCGAGGAGACCCTTATCGCAGTGTTGTTTCACGAAGCCACTTAAGGGGGGTGGGGGGGGTGATTGGGCCTACTCCTCTCCTCCCAGCCAGGCGGGCAGGCCCTGGATGATGGGAGTTGTAGTCCCTCCCGTCTCTCCCCCCCGCCTCGCCCCACTCACTTCTTGAACATCCTGGGGCGACGGGGCGCCGCTCCTCGCGAGGCCGGGCGGAGCGAGGGCTGGGGCGGGTGGCGAGGGGGCGGGGGGAGGACTGGCAACCCCCGGGGGCTCCCGCGTCGTCCCTCCTCGCACGCTCACGCAAGGCCTCTCCGGCCCTCGCTGCTCGTCTGCCCTCCTCGCCGGAAAGGAAACCGCGCGGGCGGGCGGGGGAGGACGACGCGCTTTACGGCCGCCGTCGCAAAACCGCTGGCGCCGAGCGGAGGAAAAAGGCAGCGCCCCGGCCTCCCGAAAGACACGAGAGTGAGTGAGGGAGATCCCCGGGATTGGCCTCGAAACTACCGTTCCCGGCAGGCTGCGCGCGCCGCGGAGGGGAGGGGGGGGCCGAGCAGGCGCCTTGAGACCGAGCGGCCGTTACTATGGAGACGCATCCGAGTCGGGCCTAGTTTTTAAAGGGGCCGAGAGAGGTAGGTAGGTATATATAGAGAGAGATCTATAGATATATTTAGATTAGGAGATACAGAGAGAGATACAGGAAGAGAGAGGATGGATAGATGATATTATGGATGGATAGATAACAGTAGATTAGGATAGAGAGAGAGAGAGAGAGAGAGATAGAGGATGGATAGATGATAGATAGTGGATGGATAGATAGATGATACAGTAGATTAGGATAAAGAGAGAGAGATACAGAGATAGATACAGAGAGAGAGAGGATAGATGATAGTGGATGGATAGATACAGTAGATTAGATAGATAAATATAGATAGATAGATAGATAGATAGATAGATAGATAGATAGATAGAGGATGGATAGATGATAGTGGATGGATAGATAGATGATACAGTAGATTAGGGGAGAGAGAGAGATACAGAGATACAGAGATGGAGAGAGAGAGAGAGAGAGGATGGATAGATGATAGATAGTGGATGGATAGATGATACAGTAGATTAGATAGATAGATAGATAGATAGAGATAGATACAGAGATAGGTAGAGATAGAGATAGAGATCTATAGAGATATACTTAAGAGAGAGAGAGAGATACAGAGGTAGGTAGGTAGAGATAAAAGACAGAGAGATAGATATATTTAGATTAGATATAGAGAGAGAGGGAGGGAGGGAGGGAGAGAGAGGGAGGAAGGAAAAGAGAGAGAGAAAATAGATGGGGCTTGGGGCTTTAAATATCACCGGCATGATTTCATGACCTATGGATCTATACTACCCTTTCACTGGGTCCCATTGTTCCTTTTAACAGGGGCGTCCGATGTAAAGTTCATCCAGTGGAATCTAAGCCCAATAACAGCTTTTATTATTGGTGTTTCTCGACCTTAGCATCTCCTTGAAATTTATTTATGTATTCTGTCAAGGATCTTAGCAACTGCAAGATTTGTAGACTTCCAAGTCTCAGAATTTCCCACTCAGCATGTTTATTCGGGGATCTTTCGTTAAAACCATGGCTTAATGCATTGCGATATTAGTTGGTATCGGTGGTACTAGGTAGCAATAGCAATAGCCCTTATATCTACCGCTTCATAGTGCTTTACAGCCCTCTCCTACGCGGTTTAGAGTCAGCCTCTTTGCCCCCAACAATCTGGGTCCTCATTTTACCCACCTCGGAAGGATGAATGGTCAAGAGTCAACCTTGAGCCTGATGAGATTCTAGTTGCCATTTGCTTCCAATCACAAAAATTTTATGTCTAAATAGGTTGGGGCCTAGGGACAGGAAGCAGTGACGTTAGCTCTGGAATCAGCCGTAAAGATCTTTATTTCTCATCCCACTAAGTTAATAGAGAATGCAAAGTTGGTTAACCTTAGAAGCTGATTTTATATCCCCCTTTTCTTACTTCAATAAACAGTTCAAGATGGTGGACATATTAAGACTCTTTCCCTTTATTTTACCCACAATAAACTTATGAGGTGGATTGGACTGAGAGACAGGGACTGTCCCAAAGTCATCAGCCAGCTTTCATGCCTAAGGCAGGACTAGAACTCACCATCTCCTGGTTCTAGCCTGCTGCCTTAAACAGAATTGTCTTTAGGCATGTTATTACATTATTAAAATGCAATATAATTCCTTTTTAAACGGGGAAATGTGTTAAGTGGTAACAAAAATCTAGTCTGAAGTTAAGATTATCACTGTTGCATGAGATCATTGGGTTTTTTCCCATCTTAAGAAAAAGGTATTGCCAATGGATAAGTCAATATTTATGAATTAAAAATATTCAAAGTTGAATCTGCAGTTTTTATTTTTAAAGTAATGCACTGGATACACGGGTCCCAGAAACTTCAAAACCAACACAATGAAAATATATTAGCTACCTTTAAGAAAATAAAATTAGAAAGAAATAAGGAAAACTGAAATCAAAATAAATCTTTTAATATATGAAGAACATCAAATACAGAGATTACATGACAAAGGCATTCATTCCAAGTCATTGGACCGAGGGGTTAATATAATTAATAGACATGACAGAGTCCAAAGACAAAATGTAGTTTTTGATAGTACATATTCAACTCTTTTCCAAGCTACTTTCATAGTAAAATTGGATAAATCAGAATATAAACAACAAAACTTCAGTACACAGAAGAATTTAAAAAGTGGACATTTTTTTTAATTTACCGGTATATCCCCATTTCTGTTCTAGTGAACACACAGAACACTAAGAAAAACCCAGGTTAAACATTCACTTTATTAAAAAGATGAAAGAACAAAAAGTTTCCTACAATATCTTGAAATTGATGTCTGTGTGAAAACTGAAACCATATTTTTTTACCTAAAACCAGATCAAGGAGTAGTCAAAAAGGCCACCCTTCAAGAACCCTAAAAATTAATCATTAGTCATTAATATTAAACTGCCCTTTAAAAAAAACAGGAAGTACCCACGGGTGCATTTTAGATGTGAATTTAAAACAAATCAGGAATTATTCTCCTCCATCTCGGTTAATTCCTGGCATCAAGAAGCACCATCTTTATTATAATAATATTATTATTATATTATTATTATTATCTTGTATTCATTAAACTCAGTCAACTGAACATTTAAAAATGTGTCACAAATACCATTGATTGGTGATACGGGTTGCTGCCAGCGTCTTAGGTATCAATCAAGTATCTTCTTAAAATATATGATGTTCCAAGTAGCGGAGTTTTTTGCAGTTCTGCTGGAGTTATTGCAGGAAGCAATAACTGCAACTGAGTTTCATGTTTAATGAATAAAGTATATAATAACCATGTCCCAAGAATTTTGCATACCGTGCCCAAGAAGTTTGCAAAATACATCAAGAAGTTGCAGCTTCTTGTTGTAGCACCAGTGGAGGTGCAAAAGGCTGCGCTACTTGGAACAACATACATTTTTAAGAAGATACTTGGTTGATGCCTAGGATGCTGGCAGCAACCCGTATCAGCCATTAGCACCAGTCAATGGTATTTGTGATGCATTTTTGAATGTTCAGTTGACTGAGTTTCATGTTTAATGAATATATAATAATAATAATAATAATAATAATAATAATAATAATGATACTTGGTTGATACCTAGGATGCTGGCAGCAACCTGTATCAACCATCAGAGCCAGTCAATATTTGTGATACATTTTTAAATATATTATTATTATTATTATTATTATTATTATTATTATTATTATTATTATTATTATTATTATTATTATTAATTAAAATGAAACTCAGTCAACTGAACCTTCAAAAATGCATCACAAATACCATTGACTGATGCTAATGGTTGATACGGGTTGCTGCCAGCGTCCTAGGGATCAACCAAGTACCTTCTTAAGATGTACGATGTTCCAAGTAGCGCAGTTTTTTGCAGTTCCACTGGTGTTATTGCGGGAAGCTGCAATTTGCTAATGTAGCTTATAAAATTCTTGGACATAGTACCAAGTGCCCCGATGACAATGAGTATCACTGTGACATGTTTCATCCATAGCCCGTGTAGATGAAACCTGTAACAGTGATACCCATTGTCATTATTATTATTATTATTATTATTATTATTATTATTATTATTATTATTATTATTTCCTGTTCTTCCAAATGGAGTTTGCTCGAGCAGTTATGACTTTCCACGAGGTAGAAATGGGGAAGCAATGCATCCAGTTGCGGCAGCCCCTCGAAGCCCGGCCACCGATTTCACCGCCAGCCCACGGACGGCCCTTCGGAGGCTTCCGAAAGGCAGTTAGCATGGGCCAAGGCAAAGGCGTCCGGCGTCCCCTGGAAGGAAGGGAAGAAAAAGAAAAGCGCGGGCGACCCCGACGGGCAAAACCCAGGAGAGCCTGGAGGCGGAGACCAAAGCCTTCCCCACCCCGTTTCCTCAGTCCCTTCCCGGCTGGGGAAGAAGAAGGCGGCGGACCCGCCTCTCTCCATCCTCGCCGCAAGGAGGGAAGGAAGGGGTAGCCGCTTTCCCACTCCGCTTCCGCTCTTCGTCACGTGGGAGGCCCCCCAGCTACGGAAGCCGACGAGGCTCAAACCCGAAGGGGTTAGATTTCGCCCCCCTTCCTCCCTCCCGGCGTCTAGATTACGCCGAGGGA
This sequence comes from Arizona elegans, assembly GCA_022577455.1. Classification (NCBI taxonomy): domain Eukaryota; kingdom Metazoa; phylum Chordata; class Lepidosauria; order Squamata; family Colubridae; genus Arizona; species Arizona elegans. Next base: position 1,202,719 of record JAKOOJ010000015.1, on the reverse strand, counting down.
AAAGAAGGCGAGAAAGCGCAGCTACGGGTGCCGGCGAGGCCCTCGGGGTCTCTCTCTCTCTTTCTTTCCACCCCTCCCACCTTCTCCCGCCGAGCGAGAACGCGGCCGCCCCGCCTCCCCTCGGCATCCAAGAGGCAACCCGGTCGCCCCCCCTCCCCCCCCTCGCGAGCGCGGCTCGGCGCGCCATGGCCGGCCGCTCGAGGGACCCGCCGCTTCAGCAGCCGCCCGGCGACACAATCACTTCCGGTAGGGCAGAGGGCAGAGGGGAAGTGGGTGCCAGGGAGCGGGGTGAGGCGAGTGGGGGGGGAGGAAACCCCGGGCGGGCCGGAGGGGGAGGGGCGGGGAAAAAAAGGGAAGGCGCGGCAAACCGGTTCCTCGTCGGCTTCTCTTTCCCCCCCCTCCCTTCCCCCTCTTCCCGAGTGCGTCGCGAGCGTTGGCGGCGTCGCCGTCTTTCCCCTGCCTGCCGGTGGCGGCGGCGGCGCTTCCGGTCGGGCCGCCTCCCGGCATGCCGCGCGACCGGAAGTTCCGCCATCTTTAGGCCCCTTGCCTTTATTTTTACCTTTTTTTTCCCCTCCCTTGCTTCCTTTCCCCTTCTCCCAGTACTGACAATAACAAGCGGAGCTCCTCGCCCGGCGGCCCTCCTTCCCCCTCTGCGGGCCGCGAAAGAGGCGGGGAAGGGGGAAGCGGAGCCTACGACCTCCCGGAGGCCGGGCGTGAGAGACAGAGAGAGAGAGAGAAGGGGGGCGGCCCCCGGGCGGGAGAGACCGAGAGGACCCTCTCTCCCCCCCCCGCTCCCCCCTCTGCCCGTTTGAGGAAAAGGGGGGCAGAGTTAGCGGGGTAGGGAAAAGAAGGCGACTAGGCCCGTCGACACAAGCCAGCGCCAGAGGGGAAACTTCCCCCCCTCCCCGAAAGGCGAAGGGGAGAGACGGCCGGTGGGCTTCTCTCCCAGAAGAGGAGGAGATAAAGAAGGGGGGGCGAGGAAGAGGAGGAGGAGAAGGCCTCGCCCGTCGTCGTCCCTTTGGGCTTCATACCCCCCTCCCCCCCCTCCAGCCAGCGGCGACCTCCCGTGACACCAAGCTCTGCTCCCGCCCCTCTCTGCGTGCCTGTCACACCAGGAGGATTTGATGCCCTTCAGCCTGCTCACCTCTGTGGTGTTCATGTTTCCCACAGGTTTCTCTTCCCCCAACCCCCCAGCAGCAGCAGCAGCGGCGGCGGCGGCTCAGGAAGTCAGACCTGCCACGGATGGTAGCAGCAGCAGCAGCTCTTCCTCCTCCACCACCACCAAGAAGAGAAAGCTGAACAGCAATAGCAACAGCGGCGAAAGAGAAGACGTGGTCGACTCCATCTCCTCCTGTGCCTCCCTCCTGTCGCGCAACAGCGGCTCCTCCTTGCCCACTCTCATTATCACCGCCTCTACGGCCTCCTGTTCTTCCTCCTCCTCCTCCTCCTCTTCTTCAGGGCTCGCTTCTTCTTCCAACCACCACCTGCAGAAGAAGCTGCGTTTCGAGGACTCCTTGGATTTTATCGGACTGGATGTAAAGATGGCCGAGGAGTCGTCCTCTTCATCGTCGTCCTCGTCGCCGGCTGCGTCTTCGCAGCAGCACCAGCAGCTCAAAAACAAAAGCCTCTTAATCTCCTCAGTAGCGGTGGGACACCATGCCAACGGCCTGACCAAAGCTGCCTCCTCCACTGTCTCCAGTTTTGCAAACAGTAAACCTGGGTCAGCCAAGAAGTTAGTGATCAAGAACTTTAAAGGTAAAACCGGCTGCTGTCACACATAATCTCTTTAACGTCTAATATCTGGAGGGGAAACCGCAGCTTAAGGCACATTTTTCACCGTAGCTCCTGCCACAGGATTTATTCCTCTACTACAGTTTTATTATTCCCAAGGGTAGCTGGTTTTCTGCCTACATGCAAAAACCCAACTAGCTTTCTTAAAAGAAAGGAAGACATCTTCAGAGGTTATACTTAATCATTGTTTGAGGAAAGGTGCTTTCTTACCTGTATTGTAGCCTTTTTTGTTGAACCCTCATGACTTTGTTTGAGACCATGGAACCATTGAGGAAGGAACTATAGCCTCCCTTCATTTGTACACCCTTGGATAGGAATTCTTTTTTTTTCTGCAGTTGTAAAGTATGGCAAAATATTGAGGTTTTTTTTTACAGGAGACAGATGGGTATATGTATTTTAAATATAAATAGATATTAATGGCAACTTGAAGAAAGTGCTTACTTAGGTGGACACAAATGTTTCTATAGACAAATGGAAACTGTCCTGCATGCTTTGCCGAATCTGTGCAGTAGAGTTTTAGTTTGTATTAGAGCAGAATGGTACAAAATGAGATGCTACTTAACTGGGTTTTCCCTTTCTACAATAAGTTTGGGTCTCTTATAGGAGTTAATCAGGCAGATGTTCAAACTGGATGTGGCATTTTTATCTACCTGTCAGGCCCTTCCTAAGGACCTGGGATAAGCAGGTGTGGTTTAATAATACTAAAGGTATCCTGATAGGATGTAAGCTGTGTTCTGAATAAAGCTGCCTTTTGCAATTGACTGGTGGTGATTTTGTCAATGCTGAGGTTCAAATGGTGCTCCAGTTGTTTTGGGATTACATCCAAGGTACCTATTACTTTTGATGCTACTTTTTTTTTTCTTTTGTAACAGTCTTCTATTTCCATTTGCAGCTCTTTGTGTTTTGTTGTCTTCTGTATTATGTGCTTGTTGAGTCACATTTTGATTCTTTGATAACTGTCTGGATCAGTTTCAGTTTCGTCAATTTTCTTGGTAAGGTTTTTCAGAATTGATTTGCCATTGCTTTCTTCCTAGGGCTGAGAAGTGAGTGACTGGCCCAGGGTCATCCAGTTGGTTTTGTGCCTAATCAGTCATCCAAACCAGTGGAAGGTGGGGGGGAAAGCAGGGGATTCTTTAAATGGCCTTCCGCAACAATTTGCCCCAACCAATCTGAAAAATCTTCTGGAATTGATAGGGAGTGGAGAGGATTTGATGTTCATTTTAAGTCTAGTTGAAACTAGATTATCCTGGCATAATTTTGAAATAATGGATAAAATAACACGTGGATATTCTGGTCCTCTAAGGTTGAAACAAATAAACACCTTTAGATTCTTTGATAATTTTGGGGGGCTGTGAAGCTTGAAGAGAAAAGAGTTAGGGTACTTAACTATGCATAATCTAGGAGAAACTCGTCCATTTCTAAGAGATTTAAACATGCTTTTCTTAATCAAAAAACACTATATTGTACATTACGTATAATAAACTGACATTTTAAATGTTTCTCGTACATTGTATTACTTCCTGCTTATATAGTTTTTGGTTCTTAAGGATTAAAGCTGTGTTTGTTTTGTAATTCTGTTTCAGGGTATAAACGCATCATATACTATACTGGCTGTCTCTGTTAAATTGCATTTGTATATTAACAAATTATTCAGACATGCCTTAGTTTTAGCCAAAGAAATACAATGAACTTTTTTATCTGAAAACTTCAACATTAAGCTGTATAGATCAATTTCTGCCTTTGTAGACAATTTGTAAATTTCCTTGTTTTCAGTTGCTAAGGATAATTTTCATTTCATTTCATATACTAACTAGATCAATATTATGCTGACTGTTCGCTTGTTTCTTTTTTGGTTTATGTAATCTAAATTAAAATTATACATCATGTACAGTGTGTCATTCAAAGCCAAGGTGATCAGCTGTCCCTAGTTGATTTTCTTTATTTTAAGCTGGTACAAAATAACAATTAAGAAAAACTTGTGATTTTAAAGCTGAACAGATCAGGTACATAAGAAGGCATTCTGAAATGGATCTGACAGATTGTGACAAGACATAAGGAAGAAATATCCAAATAGATAAGCATTCCTCTTCAGTTTGCATTAAAAAAAAAACTTGAATCAAAATCAGTATTTTGTACTAATATACTGATGCATCCTAAGAAACCTTACTGACTTGTTCATTGGTTTGAAACATTTGAGCTTTTACCAAGGGCCAAATCACCAAAATTACCACTTCTCCTTACAGAGCAAAAATTGGTATTCTTTTTTTTTTTTTTTTTTTTTTTTTTTTTTTTTTTTTTGGTCTCTAAAAATTATTTCTTTCTGGATTATGAGGTTGTCCCCTTAAAAAAAATAAAATTGAAGTTACTGTTGGGAAGCACAAGTGCTATACCAAATCAGTTTTCTGTGATTTTAAATGGCAATAACATTTGCTGTAAAGAATTCTGTCTTCTTCCAGATAAACCTAAACTGCCTGAAAACTATACAGATGAAACCTGGCAAAAACTGAAAGAAGCTGTAGAAGCGATTCAGAACAGTACTTCAATTAAGTACAACTTAGAAGAGCTTTACCAGGTAAGCCTTCATGGATCCACGAGTAGACTTTGCAACAATTCCAAAGATTTTTCTCCACTTCCTAAGATGTGGTTGAGATCCCATAGTCACGTTCTAGATGAAATGCCATCTCAGTTTAGACAGATGAGAAAATTAACAAGAACATCTTCAGCATTCATGATGAGCTGATCTTCATGCTTTCCCACTGTAGAAAGTGTCCAATATCAATTTGTTCTTGTGAAGTGTCTCCTTTGATTGTCCGCACGCCAGCCACATTTTTGGATGGAGTGCTGACCTGGGCCACAATTGCCTTGATAGACACAGAACACAATTCTCTATTTGGGGGATGATTGAAGCCCCCTTTGGTTTAGTTATTTTCCAGTTTGTGCCATTTTTTTTGTTCGTTTTTTATCATGATATTCTTTCCCTTTGGGGAATTGGGTGGTGTGACATTTTTTTTTTATTTTAATAAATAAAATCCACCAGTAAAAGTTCCATTATCAACTAGTTCCAAACAAATCAAATACGTGCATTCGTTTTATTGAAAAAAGGCAAAGAAAGAAAGGACACTACAGGCTCTCCAAAGGGAAGCTTTCCTAGGAAAATTCAGCCTTTTTGACTATCTATTTGAAAAATCAGAGAACAACATTACAATATTTCAGGCTCTGCCCTTAGTGTACACATCTGTTATCTTTCATGGATATTTAATAGGCTCATTCTCTGTTCTTCATGGTTTAATTATCAGTTCTTTTTTTTTTCCATGTGTTGATTTTACTGATTGTCATTGTCATTAAAGTTCTGTACTAGTATTATGAAAAAAACAATGGTAGATAATTTTAGTTTAGATCTACTAGTTACACTGAGAATTAAATACAGCCTTTAACTGAAGACTTGGTAAATCAGTGGGACTTAGTAGGTGTATGGCAAGCCTTATTGGTATATCCCGAAGAATCTCTTTGCAGTCGGTTTAACATACTTTGAAAACCCACTAAGACTTTGCTTAAGTCTTCATAATATGATTATGCATGCTTCTATAAATTGCCCTCAATCTTGTTCTGTTTATATCTTCCCTTGTAGTTTTACCTTCCAAGAATATCAGGTGCAGATTTTTGGTGTTAAAAGGTTTATTTGACAGGACGTTAACAGTGCGTTCCCAACCCACCAGGATCATTGTGTAACTGTGTGGGATTTTAGACCTTGAAAACTACTGTTTACTTCAAACAGATGCATTATTTCCTTGGGCCAGAAAACTCTTGATTTTTTTTTTATATGAAGCACGACTATTTTTTTAAAAAAAGGATTGCATTGGAGGATTTTTTACGTTGAATATGTTAGAATTTTTTAAAAAGGGATTGAAATTTTATAAGAACATCAAATGGTATGAATCTTGTGTTCACTGTTGTGTAATCTAAATGCAAGAAAGTATAGCTTGTTAATATCCACCTTGTGAACCTCACAGCAATCCCCAGAGCGTGTTGAACCAAATTTGGACCAGTTTGTGGGTTATGGATTAAAATGTGGACTTTGCAGATAGGGGAGGCATCTTTTTCGTAGCTGAGTCTTGTTAGAGAAAGCCAGTTTACATACCAGTTTTGAAAGTGCCAGCTTTGACAAGCCATATGATGCTGGGATAGTCTTTGAGTCACTAGTCCTATTAAGGGAGGCATTCAGTTTATCAGGAAAAGCATCTTAACTCTTAAAACAGTCTTTTAGCATTTTATCTAACTGAGGTGACCTAATGTGTTTGAAGGAAGTGTGGTAAATTATATTTGCTCTGTCTCTGTTTTGTTCAGATTCTCTCCGTGTGTGTGTGTGTGTTTGTGTGTGTTAGTGTGCACCATTACACACACACACACACACATAAAATTCTGTCAAGGCCTTAGCAGACCCCTCTGATTTAGTATGTATTCAGAGTTAAATTTTGGAAGGCAAAGCAGCTGCATTTTCTGTCCATTTGTCTAGGTCTATTTTTAATGCCTTGAGTTAAAAATAGTCATTTGGTTGCTGGTAACTAACAACTAAAATAAAACCATTCACCCTAAGACCAGCAGAACTGGTAAATGGATCTACCTCTAGCTATGCTTTTTTTAAATACCATTATCTAAATCATGGCAGGGTTTAGGTCCCTCTCTCCCTCCCTCCCTCTCTCTCTCATATCAAAGAATTGAGACATACTTCAATTCTTGACACATTGCTTCCTCTGCTGGCAAAATAAATAAATAAATGTAAAATTAAGATCTTTGCAGCCAATCCTGCTATAGGGATTATACGTAAAGTAGAACTTTGGTCTGAAATAATTAATAATAATTATAATTATATAATATAATTATTATATAATTATAATAATTATATAATAATAATAGATGGCTCAGTGGCCAAAACGCTGAGCTTGTCGATCAAAAGGTCGGCAGTTCAGCGGTTCGAATCCCTAGCGCCGCGTAACAGGGTGAGCTCCTGTTACTTATCCCAGCTTCTGCCAACCTAGCATTTCGAAAGCATATACAAAATGCAAGTAGAAAAATAGGGACCATCTTTGTTCTTGAAGTCAGTGCTCTGTGTCTTAAGACAGTAGAACAATCATTTTATGGACTGTCTCTCCTAAATCTTGGTATTTGAGAATTTAAAGCTTCTGTTTGTTTGTTTATTCAATTTCTATAGCCGCCCATCTCAGTCAATGACTCTGGGCAGCTTTCAATTGAAAAAACAAAAAATCACAAATATATTACAAACTTTTGCTGATTCCGTCAAGCAGTTTGCAAGTGATTGGAACCAGACCTGTTGCTAAAGAGCAACCCGGACACTTTCTGAGGATCACATTTGTAAAAACATTTGCAGGTAGTCGTTGACTTAACAACCATAATTGAGCATGGTCATAAGTCGTGGTAGTTGTTAAGCAGGTCACCAGATGACTTCATCTGATTTTATGACCTCTTTTGCGGTGGTCATTAATCAGCCACCACGGTGGTTAAGTAAATCCATTTTATCAATGAAACTGGCAAAAAAAAAAAAAAACATTGGAAAATCACAGTCACGTGAGTCATGCCTCAGGCAGCCTTAAATGCCAGCCAATTGCCAAGGGCCCAAAATTCAGTCACTTGGGGGATGGGGTGCTGCCAATGGGATTTTGGAATCAGGTTTGTAAGTATCCTTGGGGAGGGTTCACTGTAATTTCGAACAGTTACTAAATGATTGGTCTACCTGGATGGTCGTGGTGAGAGCTATGGTGGCGCCAGGGGTTAGAATGCAGTATTGGAGGCTAATTCTGCTGACTGCCAGCAGTTCGATCCTGACCGGCTCAAGGTTGACTCAGCCTTCCATCCTTCTGAGGTGGGTAAAATGAGGACCCAGATTGTTGGGGGCAAAGAGGCTGACTCTGTAAACCACTTAGAGAGGGCTATAAAGCACTGTGAAACGGTATATAAGTCTATGTGCTATTGCTATGATAACAACGGAATATATTGGAAAACAGAGCCTCATTGCTCTCGATGTGTCTGTTGGCAACACAGACTCCCTTGTAACATGCTGTTTTTTTAGGAAGCCTGCATTCGTTAGATTTGTGTTTATTTTGGCTTTTACACCACTCATATACAGGACATAACAAACAGAAATTACATTTTCCATTGCTAATGTCATAGGCAAAAGAAGGAAGAGAGTGACGTATGTAATTCTTGTGTTTTCTTTCTTTCTTTTTTTAGGCTGTTGAAAACCTTTGCTCCTACAAAATTTCTGCAAATTTGTACAAGCAATTAAGGCAGATTTGTGAAGACCATATCAAAGCACAGATCCATCAGTTCAGAGAATATCCTTTTATAATAAATATTTCACATAAATGGAAAGCATGTCGGGGCCTTGTTAACCGTTTTAGCAATTCTCGTGGATTAAGAAATATGGCACTTGTAGATTCTTTTGGCAGCTACAAAATACCTTAAAAATATTTCAGCCGAAAAGAAATATATGTTACCTGCCAACTAATCGGTTTAATCATTAAACTGAATATAAGCACATTCTTACTGGAAGTTGCCATTTGTACGTGGGTACTCACATTTAAACATTTGGGAGCGAAATATTAAACTACTAAGTAAACTTCCACTAAAGCGGTATCGATGATGCGTCAACCGTTTTAAAAAAATATTCTTAACTGCTTCCTCAAGGATTCGTTGGACAGTGTTCTTTTTCTTAAGAAAATAGACAAATGTTGGCAAGACCATTGCAGACAGATGGTAAGTCTCTTTTGTTTTCTAAATGTTTCTAAAAGCTTGGAATTAAAGATGGGTATCTTCTATGCCATTTGAAAACTTTTTTCCTGGAAGAAACTGAGACTGCACTGAAGGGGTAGATCAGGATGTCTTACCTTGGCAACTTTAAGAGTTGTGGACTTCAACTCCCAGAATGACTTGACTAGGGAATTCTGAGAGTTGAAAGTCCACAACTCTTAAAAGTTGCCAAGATTGGACACCCCTGGATTAGATGGTTCCTCAGGAGAAGAGAACTGGACATTCCTAGACAGTTTAACTAATCTTTTTGTATTGTTAACTATCTGGAAAAAAAAGATTCCAGTAATTTGTATTTAGGAACAATTTGGTGGGGGTCATATTGAGGGAAATTTAAGAATTAGATTCAGGTTTATCTCCACCATATCAGTTCTTTCTGTTGAAAGTTAACCAAAAGCAGGAAGCTTTTAGAAGGTTTTTTTTTTCCCCAGGGACAGGAAATGGGAGAATACCTGTGGAGAATACCTTTCACTCTCCTGAAATATTTATCTATGGGCCATTAAAAAAATCTGTGCCACCCACCCTAAAGAATGATAAGAAATGAGAGCAGTTTCTAAATGCTTTGTGAAGTGTTTGACTTTTCACAGCGGCAGTCAGTAAGCATGGATATCTGGAAGTAAATTCCCTTAAATTAAGTGGCTCTCCCTTCCAAATTAATATACCTAGATGAAGGCAGTTGAATGATCTTACGTTCTATTCATCCGATAAATATTGTCCTTCAAATCGGTCAACACGTGATGCTTTGTTTTTCTTTCTCTCGTTCTTTCTTTCAGATAATGATTAGAAGTATCTTTTTGTTCCTGGATCGAACTTACGTTCTCCAAAATTCAATGCTGCCATCAATTTGGTGAGGGCGGAAAAATAGGAGTATTGATTTCCCGCTTCCGAACGCTTTGTCGAGCTATTGATTTGTCATTTTTCTCCCCTTCTATCCTGATGGAGCGATGGCCCGTCCACAATCGATAGAGAACCTTGAACAAAACCAAGAAAATGTGTACTCTTTCCTTCGTATATGTTTCCTCCTGCTCAGATCTTTATTAAAATGCATGAGGTTTGGGTTGTATTCAAAAGCCAGTTCAAATAAATAGCAAACTTTTTGAAAATATGTCATGATGAATGTGAGAGGGATATGATGGCCAGAATGTTACTTGGGTCTAACCCAGGGGTCAGCAACCTGTGGCTCTGGAGCCGCATGTGGCCCTCTGCTGCAGCTCCCTGTCACTCAAAATAGGCAGCACAGCCATCAATGTGCGACACTCACCAGCACACGATTTATTGAGCTTTTCAACCCCCGGTAGGCGAACCATGGATAAATCCAAGAAAAGAAAGGTTTCAGAAGAAAACAAAATGTTTAATTCAACTACATATGCTAGTTTTGTGGCCGCTCAAGAAATAGTCAGGCACAGGATGGGTTTTGTGGCTCCTGGTGTTTTCTTTTCTGTGGGAAACGGGTCCAAATGGCTCTTTGAGTGTTTAAGGTTGCAGACCCCTAGTCAAACTGGTAATGTCTGAGTTGGCTTACTGGCTTCCCTAAGTTACAAACCTTTGTGGTTTACAAGCCACAGTTTATAAATCAGAACATTCTGCCAACCCAGCTAATTCTTCATTAGAGGTAGTCCTCAATTTACGACCACAATTGAGCCCCAAACTTCTTTCACTAAGCGAGATTATTTGTTAAGTGAGTTCTGCCCCATTTTATGACTTTTCTTGCCATAGCGGTTAAGTGAATTACTGCTATTGTTGAGTTAGGATCACGGTTGTTAAGTAAATCTGGCTTCCCCACTGATTTTGCTTGCCAGAAGGGGGATCACATGACCCTAGGACACTTTAACTGTCATAAATACAAATCGGTTGCCAAGCATCTAAAAATTTTGATCATGTGAAACAGGGAGATGCTGCAGCGGTTGTGAGTGTGAAAAAATGGTTCTGAGTCGCTTTTTTTCAGGACCGTTGTGACTTCAAACGGTCACTAAACAAAAGGCCGTAATTTGAGGACTACCTGTAATTGATTAAGTCATGTCTATAGAGATTCTCAGTCCTCCAGGTTATGGTTGTCCAAAAGGTGCTTTTTTTTCAAGAGGCAACTGGACTTTCTGTTTTTTTTTTTCTTTGAATGAAGACATTTCGCTTCTCATCTAAGAAGCTTCTTCAGTTCTGAAGAAGTTGAAGAAGCTTCTGAGAGAAGCTGAAGAAGCTTCTCGGATGAGAAGCGAAACCTCTTCAAAAAAAATAACCCAGAAAGCCCAGTTGCCTCTTGAAAAAAAGCGCCTTTGGGATTAAATCTTGATTTACTGAAACCAGCAAACGCAACAACCGACTCTTATGTTCTTCCTTTTCTTCTTTTTTTCCCTTCCACCCTTTCAGGGATATGGGGCTGGAATTGTTTAGGACTCATATAATTAGCGATCAGAAAGTCCAGAACAAAACCATTGATGGCATTCTTCTCTTGATCGAAAGGGAAAGAAACGGAGAGGCTATTGACCGGAGTCTGCTCCGCAGCCTCCTAAGCATGCTTTCGGATTTGCAAGTAAGAGACGTCCATTGTGGTAAAATCTGCCTTTAAAAAATGAATTGAGACTTGAGCTGCCGGAGCATTCTGAAAGTAATGATCTATTTCTCTTCCCTTCAGATTTATCAGGATTCTTTCGAGCACAGATTCTTGGAAGAAACAAACCGCCTCTATGCTGCGGAAGGGCAGCGCCTTATGCAAGAAAGAGAGGTATTTTCTTGAGAACTCCGAAGCACTAGTTCTCTTAATTCCTTCTTTTTTTTTTTTGTGAGCAGATCGATGTCTTTCCCTGTTATCCACCCTTCCAAAGAAACCTCCGTTATTTATTTTATTTAATATTTCGTCAAGCATGTATTAGATAACAGATATAAGTATAGACACAATTATGAATACATGAGATGAATACAAAATAAATGGGGACAGTAGGACAGGGACGGTAGGCACGTTGATGCACTTATGCACGCCCCTTACAGACCTCTTAGGAATGGGGTGAGGTCAACAGTAGACAGTCTAAGGTTAAAGTTTTTGGGGTTTGGGGAAGAAACCACAGTCAGGTAGTGCATTCCAGACATTGACCACTCTGTGGCTGAAGTCGTATTTTCTGCAATCGAGTTTGGAGCGGTTCACTTTAAGTTTGTATCTATTGTGTGCTCGTGTATTGTTGCGGTTGAAGCTGAAGTAGTCATTGACAGGTAGGATGTTGTAGCAGATAATTTTGTGTACTGCGCTTAGGTCAGATCGAAGGCGGCGTAGTTCTGAATTGTCTAAACCCAAAATTTCAAGCCTGGTGGCATAAGGTGTTCTGTTACGAGCAGAGGAGTGGAGGACTCTTCTTGTGAAATATCTCTGGACTCACTCGATTGTATTAATGTCCAATATGCAGTGCGGGCTCCAGACAGATGAGCTGTATTCAAGAATTGGTCTAGCAAATGTTTTGTATGCCCTAGTTAGTAGTACAATATTACCAGAGAAGAAGCTACTACACAAGATTAGGTTAACAACTCTTAATGCCCTTTTGGCAATGCTGTTTCAGTGGGCTCTGGTGCTTAGTTCATTTGAGATGAGTACTCTGAGGTCCTTGACAGAGTGAGAGCCGTCTACGAGGTCGTATCTATTACCTTTATGATTTTTTCCATAACTTACTCAATCTTCCAGGTCCCAGAATATCTTCACCATGTCAATAAACGCTTGGAAGAAGAGGCAGACAGAATTATAACATACCTGGATCAAAGCACTCAGTAAGTTTTCGGCCTCTCTTGACCTGCTGCCTAAAAGCCTGGCAAGTGTGAGTTTCTCCGTGAGTCGTTGCTTTTGGCTAGCGTGAAATTATTAGGTTGGGGGTTTTTTTGTCTTTACATGTCTTCCCTTATGGAATCTCTTTTAAATTCCGGGAGGCAAAACCCTGTGTCAATTTTTTTTTCCCCCTCATCATACCTGAGTCTTCATGCCGCCCGGTTTCGGGTTAACGTTCGGGGCTCATGACCCCGGACAGCACCCCGGTATTCGGGGAGCTGGTTGGATTTTAAAGCAGATTCAGGTTAATGTCAAGGTTCCAAGTAACAGCCGCAATGAAAGAAAACTCCGAGGCAAGAAGTTCCTCAAAGTTACATTTTATTAGAGATGTCATATTGGCAAATCTGGGAAAACCTGAATCTGAAAGCTTCCAGCTTTTCCCCACCCAAAGGAAAGTCCAAGTCCTTGCCCAACACCCACAAGTCCATCACATGGTCCAGTCAAAGCACCATCCCAGCTGGAGATGCCTCCCAGTTCCAGCCCTCCAGATGCAGGTCAAGATGACCTTGACTTTCTGAGAAAGGAATGTTGTTATGACTACATATCACCCTGGCTCCATACAATCCCCCCTCCCAGTTTCCCACAGTAGTAATTGTGGCAGGTCTGAAGGCCCAACGAAAAATATGGCTTCCAGGCCTGACCCCCTATTTATTTTTGCTTTTCTTCCCAACCCTACAGCACCCTGTACAGATAGTCCTTGACTTAACAACAGTTTGTTTAGTGACCGTTCAAAGTTACAGCGACCCTAAAGAAAAATGACTTATGACCGTTTTTCACACTTAACAACCGTTGTAGTATCTCCCCCCCCCCCCCGTGGTCACGTGATCAGAATCCAGACGCTTGGCAACTTGTCTCGTACTTACGATGGTTCCAGTGACCCAGGGGTCACATGATCATGTTTTGTGACATTTCTGACAAGCAAAGTCAAGGGGGAAATCAGGTTCACTTACCAACCCCATTGCTAACTTAACAACTGCATGGATTTGCTTAACAATTGTGGCACCAAAGTTCGTAAAACGGGACTAAACTCACTTAACAAATGTTACACTTGACAAGAGAAACTTTAGGCTCCATTGTGGTCGTAAGTCAAAGGACTACCTGTATATCAGTGGTATTAATAATCAGGGATACCTTTGCATACCTGGAAAATCGTGTTTTTTGAATTGACTGCTTCTTATTAATTCAGTTTATAAGAAATTATATCCGTCCGCTTGCAAAGAAAGCGAATAACGGTATATCCATTCAGTGGCTTTTTGCTTCAGGTCATTTTCTGCCTACTTAAAAGAAGGCGAGGAAGATTTAAAAAAAGAACCTAAAATAGCTTTTTTTAAAAGAAAAATAGGATAGACCACAGTAATGTTGTTGGAGAATGTTGATGCTTAAAACTGTGACAATTCTTGGTGTTCTGCTTAGATGAATAATTTGAACGGTTAAAGAGTGAGCCAAAAGGATTGTAATTCTAAATACTTTCTCCTGTAGGAAACCACTAATCGCCACTGTAGAAAAACAATTGCTAGGAGAACATTTAACATCCATCCTACAGAAAGGTAAACACATCTATCTCTATAGAAATCTTTTGTTTACTGCTTCGGGGCTTTTTGGTTCCCTGGGCTGGGTGGAAATGACCCAATCGGGTGCTGATTCTGACACACCCACACACACCCTTGTCTCTGTATACCATGACATTGTATTCCAGAGGGGCCTGGAGGTCACATTCTCCTTCTGGGAGGAAAGGAACCACAGGAATGCCATCGGTTTCACTTTGCAATACCAACTTGTGCTAAGAATAGCCATGGGGAGAAAGAATAGAATAAGAATAAGAATAGAGGGTGGTACAGTGACCTAGAGGTGGAGCTCTCGCCTCACAATCAGGAGGCAGTGAGTTAGATCCTAGGTAGAGGCAGATATTTCTCTCTCTGGGCACAATGAGAATATATCTACTGGGTTAAAAAAAACTCCACATTGGCGACAGGAAGGGCATCCGGCCAGTAAACACTCAGCACTATTCAGTTGCCCCGCAAGGGATTACGAGGTCATTAAACGACGAGGAGGAGGAGGAGGCTAGAATAACAAGAGTTGGAAGGGACCTTGGAGGTCTTCTATCCCAACCCCCTGTTTAGCCAGGAAATGGTAGTTCGAAAGGATAGTGGTGGCTGGATCAGACTCAACTGCCAACTCTAGGATTTTAAAACGCAACATTTGCCAAGCCTTAGGCGAGCCCAACGTTTGCCAAGCCCTCATCAGGGCAGAATAAATGCTGAAACAGGTGACAGACACTTCACATTTTTTCCTTTTAAACTTTTGAGTTCCGCTCCATAAAACAAAAGATTGTGATAAGGGGAATCTTAAGAATTGGAGGCAGGGGTCACTCAAGACCTTTACTTATAGCCCCAGATCCTCTTTGGGACGTAGCTACTGAAAATAAGGGTTATTCTGGCCCCACGTTTGGAGGTGGGAACCATACCAAGGTGATCTTCTAAATCTTAAAATAGATTCAACACATCAAAAAAAAAAACATTATAATTCTCCCAAACTTTTATGAAAATAGGGGAAATCCTTCTCCATATCACGCAGATGACATGACCCTACCCCCTTTTTTGCCATCACCTTGCTCACTGCCTCTCCCCAGACCCCAAAAGTTAAGAGCTATTCTTTCCTAAAGAGTTGCTAATACAGGTTTATCAGACAACCCAAGCCAGCTTTGCAGGGGAATCATAGTTATTATTACAGATGGAAATCCTGTCAAGGGAACTCTTGTGGAAATTCAGAAATGCTTCTGAAAGTAAAATGGGGTTGTGTTTTTTTAATCCTTCCTAACAGTGTAGAATATAAAAAGTCTTGAATATGCTCTAACCACGGTGTTAATATTTTTTGAAATACTATTCAATAGAATAGAATAGAATAGAATAGAATAGAATAGAATAGAATAGAATAGAATAGAATAGAATAGAATAGAATAGAATTCTTTATTGGCCAAGTGTGATTGGACACACAAGGAATTTGTCTTGGTGCATATGCTCTCGGTGTACATAAAAGAAAAGATACATTCATCAAGAATCATAAGCTACAACACTTAATGATAGTCATAGGGTACAAATAAATATTTAAATATTTATTTACTTTAAATATTGTTCCTCCAAGAAAGTCCAAGAAACATAGTTATTTCCCTCTCAGAGTATTATTTTCTCCATTTTATTCTATTTTATTAGAATTGCAATCACCTTTTTTTAAAAAAAAACATGTCTTGGGTTTTTTGTAAAGCAAAATAAATTGTTTTAGTTGACACATGCTCTGATTCCAAAACGGCTTTGCGGGGAAAATTGTTTTCTTGTTCTCGCGTTTCAAACTTAATTTCGAAATGTTTTGTCTCCGTCAGCCTGCTTTTAACTTAGCATCGTGATGCCTTCATTTTGCAGGTTTAAATCATCTCCTGGATGAAAATCGAATTCAAGATTTGTCACTACTCTATCAGTTGTTTAGTCGGGTCAAAAATGGAGTGCAGGCTCTTTTGCAACAGTGGATTGAATACATAAAGGTAATTGTGCCTGGCTAATTTTCTTAAATTAAGTTTCAGGAATAAATTTAAAATCTGTTAAAAGCGAAGAAAAATACTTGCATAGTAATAATTGTAGACGTTAAAGAAAATTGCATATATATATATATATATATATATATATATATATATATATATATATTTATCTTGCATAGCATGGAACATGCATAAACCATGGAATTTTGAAGTTTACAGTTTAACAAAGTTGGAAGGGACCTTGTAGAGCATCTAATCCAAACCCCCACCCCCCAAAAAAAAAAAAAGCAGGAGACTCTACACCATTTCTGACAGATGGCAGTGCCGTCTCTTCTATAATCTAGCTTGTATTGATTCCTCCAAGAAATGTTGAAACCTTTGAATGGGAAGCTTTGATCTTTGTTGAATCATTTGGATTTTGCTCCCAAGTGGAACATTTTTGTTGCTTGTGTTTTTCAGAAAATCTTGTTGCGTTTGGGAAGCATTTCTACCCAAGTGCAAAGGGGTTTTCTAAACAGCATGAGGATGCTAGCGTATATAAACGGGTCGTTACTTGATTTTCTAATTTTCCTTGCTGGGTTTTTATTAAACTTGCCATCAATTATATTAAGGAACAAATACCCTGTGATGTGTTTCGTGCTCCTTTTTAGGCATTTGGTAGCACCATTGTCATTAACCCCGAAAAGGACAAAACCATGGTACAGGAGCTGCTAGATTTCAAGGATAAAGTGGATCACATCATCGACATCTGCTTCTTGAAAAACGAGAAGTTTGTCAACGCCATGAAAGAAGCTTTTGAAACGTTCATCAACAAAAGACCCAATAAACCAGCTGAACTCATAGGTACAGCATCATTCCTTCAGGAGCTGCCAAAATAGGACGTTAAAATGGATTTATAAGTCAAAATCCCTGAGGGTGTTTTTCAGGGGTAGAGAATTTCCCAGTTTCGGTATTCTTCATGCCCTTTTCTTCAAAAAAGAGATGTAAAAAAATATGAGCCTAAATACAGGTTGCCTTCAACTTACAGCCACAATTGAACCCCAGATTTCTGTTGCTAAGTGAGACATTGTTAGGTGAATTTTGGCCCGTTTTAGCATCTTTCGTGCCACAGTTTTTAAGCGAATCCCTGCAGTTCTTAAGTTAGTAACACAGGTTGTTAAGTGAATCTGGTGTCCCCGTTGACGTTGCTTGTCAGAAGGTCGCAAAAAGGGAATCACTTCAACCGTCATAAATATGAGTCAGTTGCCAAGCATCTGAATTTTGATCCCACCTGACCATGGGGATGCTGCAACAGTCGTAAGTCATAGCGGTCCTAAGTCCCTTTTTTTTCCCCCATGCCGTTGTAACTTTGAACAGTGGCTAAATGGACTGTCATAAGTCGAGGACTTCCTGTAAGGAATTTCACTTAACCTTTGGGAAGGAGGGCAAAGGCTTTTGTGAACACTGAAGTGATATGATATGAGTAGGGGTGTCTCTGGTGCAAAACTGAAGGCCAGTTTTCTCTGGTTTGGGAGAGAAAAAGACACTGGAGGTGACGTTTAGTCAATTAAAACTTTTCGAGCATTGCCGTTGTTATAAAAATGGCAGGAAACTGATGGTGTTCAGCAGTTATAGTTGGAAAGAACTTTAGGAGCAGAAAAGAAAGATATTTCAGGCTACAGGCTGCACTCCCTGCTTCACCCACCAACCCCTGCCCTAAGCTTAAAAGAATTGGGCTTAAGTAGGTCAAATGATTGGTACGCAGTGGCTCAGTGGCTAAGACACTGAGCTTGTCGATCAGAAGGTCGGCAGTTCAGCAGTTCGAATCCCCAGTGCCGCGTAACGGGGTGAGCTCCCGTTACTTGTCCCAGCTTCAGCCAACCTAGCAGTTCGAAAGCACGTAAAAAAATGCAAATAGAAAAATAGGGACCACCTTTGGTGGGAAGGTAACAGCGTTCCGTGCGCCTTTAGCGTTTAGTCATGCCGGCCACATGACCATGGAGACGTCTTCAGACAGCGCTGGCTCTTCGGCTTTGAAACGGAGATGAGCACCGCCCCCTAGAGTCGGGAACGACTAGCACGCATGTGCGGGGGAACCTTTACCTAGGGTAAATGATTGTCGGTTAGATGGACGAGAGACTGTTCCTTGGCTAAGATTAGTTCCCTATCTCTGATCTTGAATAAATATTTGGATCCATTATTCAAATCTGTACTATTATTGTTTTTTTCCTCTTCTTCCTTTTCAGCTAAATACGTGGATTCAAAACTTCGTGCGGGCAACAAAGAGGCAACTGATGAAGAGCTTGAAAAAATGCTGGATAAAATAATGATCATATTTAGATTCATCTATGGTAAGAGCTGGGCTTTGTTTTTACTAGATTGTAGGTATTGCATAGAAAATTATACATACTAATGTCTTACCTGTAAATGATTTTTTTTTTTTTTTAGTTTTAACCATAACGTAACGCCTGCAGACAACCGCTTTAATCTTAACATAAACTGCTTTAAACTTGATTGTAAAAACTTTGACTTTTGTAACAAAGTTGTCAGAGTCTGGAATATCCTGCCTGATTCTATTGTCTCAGCTATTAATTTTCACCGCTTTAATTCCAACTCAACTTCTGTGGACCTCAACCCATTAAATTAAAGAGGCTGCTAAGGGGACGTGCGTAAGTGCAATAACATGCCTATTGTCCCTGGCACGTTTTAATTTTTCTCATTTTGTTCATTCGAATTTGTGATTTTCGTTTGACAAATTGAAAAAAAATGAAAACTGTTAAGCCCACCCTTACCCATTTCTCAAAGCAAATTGGGTTGGGGCGAAGGCAAATTGGCTTTCCGTGGTGATGTCCAGAAAAAAAATCCAAAACCAACAAGTTGCTGATGCCTAGAGGTCTATGAGAGAATTGCTTTAGAACAGGGATGCCCAGCATTGGTGACTTTTAAGACCTATGGACTTCAATCCCCAGAATTCCCCAGCCAGCACGGCTGAATTCTGGGAGTTGAAGTCCAGATATCTTAAAGAGTTGGCTAAAATTGGACATCTCTGCTTTATGTGTCAAAACCAACTTTCCGTTTCTATAGGAAAAGATGTATTTGAGGCCTTTTACAAAAAAGATCTCGCCAAGCGACTCTTGGTAGGCAAAAGTGCATCTGTAGATGCTGAAAAATCCATGCTGTCAAAACTCAAACATGGTAAGGTATTATTATTTTTTTATGCACCTTCCACAAATGTTGCTCGTATCACTTGTAACCTGACAATTTACCCATTTTAATACTGTGTCTTTTCCGACATAAAGTTAAACCTGTGTAAAAAAACAACAACAACAATCCAGAATTGAAGAAGCATTTCTGCTTGCAAAATGGGTGCAGGTATTCATAAATTCTGTTCCTTTTCTGAGGGATTCATGCCTGATCCCAGTCAAGGCGTTCTGATTATGTCACATTCTGCCTCCTAAAAATCTAAGATTGAATCTTCTGAAGCTATTTTGTAGCCTTCCATCCGATTACTGTGCAATTAGTTTTCCTAGCTTCTAACCAAAGCACAGAATGAGTGAAATGCTTAGAAATATATTGCATTTTGTTTCATAAAACTATTTACAGCCTTTGCCCACAGTACCTCGTAACATAATAAATATGTCAGTCTTGTAAAACAAAGGTAGGAATTCGTTTCCCCCTTGGGAGTTTGAGAGAATTGTTTATAATGGTAATTGAGCGGTTAACGCTTCAGGTTTTTATAATGCTTTCTGCCTCAGAATAGAGGGAACTTTGCCACAAATTTTCAGCCATCATGTCAAAGGATGCCCGGCCCATCTGATGCCACAGGTGGACAGGTTTCCCCGTCTCTCTTTTAGGATGCTTACAAGATGCTATCCTATACTTTTGCACTTTGGCCTATTACAGCTAGTCCTCAATGTATGACCACAATTGAGCCCAAAATGTATGCTGCTCCAGAAGGCTCTGGAACCTGGAGAGAGAGAAAAACAGGCCTACTGGGCCCACCGGGCCATCACATGCCAGGAGCGGGGGGTCACGCGTGGGTGTAGGGTGCATAGAATTATGGGTGTGGGCACACATGTGCGCGACCCCCCCGCTCCACTCCTGGCACATGATGGCAAAAAGCACTGTTAGCGTCATTCTGATGGCAATTAGATTATATAGGTTAGTGATGGCTAACCTTTTTGTCCCCGTGGCCATAGTCTTCAGCTGTTCCAAAGCGGAATTCTTCTAAAAAAGCATCCGCTTGCAGGAGGATTTTTAAAGCATGGCATTAAGCAGGTGACAAATAATGGAAGATGAAATGCTTTTTAATAGTGCTTTTAATCTAAACTGCTCTCTTGCAGAATGTGGTGCTGCTTTCACCAGCAAACTTGAAGGAATGTTTAAAGATATGGAGCTCTCTAAAGATATTATGATACAGTTTAAGCAAGTAAGGAAACAAAGTCTGCCATGTTTTTTTTCCCTTTGGCAAGCCTCTCCTCTGTAGACCTCTTCTTTCTGTTTCTCCTACTATCTTCATTTTTTTTTTGTAATGCCCTTCCTATATTACTATGGAGTTACTATGGGGAAGTCATGCCTAAAAGAACTGAGTCACTGATTCATTACGTAATTCTCTAGTGACCTTGCCAGTTTCCCGGCACCCTTAAAAGTGCTGCAAGAATAAAATAGGAAAAAACTAAAGAATTCCTTTCTAAATCCTCCTCCTCCTCTTTTAATGACCCAATAATCCCTTGCAGGGTGGAGTCTGGGCAACTAAATGGAGCGGAGTGTTTACTGGCCAGATGCCCTTCCTGTTGCCAATTCCTTTCTAAGTAGTTTGGAAAAAACAATGCGAATGTTTTCTTGTAGTTCTGAACAGTCATCCTTTGTGTCTTTGATTCTGTCATAGTATATGCAAAATCAGAATGTACCTGGTAACATTGAACTCACCGTGAATATCTTGACCATGGGCTACTGGCCTACATACGTGCCTATGGAGGTCCATCTACCATCCGAGGTAAGAAAATTGTACAGTAGCTTTGAAACGGAAGAACTCTGTAGCTGTCCTTCAAAGATCAGATAAGGAGAGTAATGCCATGGTTAATAATTAAAATATATCAATAAGGTTATAATGAAGGGACTCAGTGGCTCAGTGGCTAAGACGCTAAGCTTGTCGATAGAAAAGTCGGCAGTTCAGCAGTTCGAATCCCTAGCGCTGCGTAACAGGGTGAGTTCCCGTTACTTGTCCCAGCTTCTGCCAACCTAGCAGTTCGAAAACACGTAAAAAATGCAAGTAGAAAAATAGGGACCACCTTTGGTGGGAAGGTAACAGCGTTCCGTGCACCTTCGGCATTTAGTCATGCCGGCCACATGACCACGGAGACGTCTTCGGACAGCGCTGGCTCTTCGGCTTTGAAACGGAGATGAGCACCGCCCCCTAGAGTCAGAAATGACTAGCACATATGTGCAAGGGGAACCTTTCCCTTTCCCTCTAACGTGGGTGCCTTAATATTTAATTCATCGATCAAGATTAAATATGCCCTGGTGAAACTAATAATCCCGAACTGAAGGTGACCACGTAAATCTCATCGGTTTTTGTTATCATATAAAACGCTGGCATGAAAGTCATTTTAGCTAAGTCAGCATTCAGATTTAAAAAGTGCAATTATAGGTTCATCTTGAGTCAGGAGTCAAGAAAGAAAGAAGAGAAGGGGAAAAAAATAGGTTTATTTTATCTTTAAAATCTGTGTTTCCATTCTGTTCAGATGGTGAAGCTGCAGGAAATATTTAAGACTTTTTATCTGGGAAAACACAGTGGCAGGAAACTTCAGTGGCAATCAACATTGGGACACTGTGTACTGAAAGCTGAATTTAAAGAGGTAAGGTTTGCTTTGGGGTATTTTTCCCCCCATAGTTGGAAATTGTTTTGCAGATTTGAAGATGTCCCAGAATCTTTGAAGCAACTCTTGTATCCCTAAACTTGTGTTCAGCTGTCCTGAGCTTTAAATGCTTTACAGGTAGTCCTCCACTTATGACCTGTAATTATAATCCCGTAATTGGGATTAGAATTTGTATTGCTAAGCAAGGCAGCTGCAGTGGTCATAAGTGCGAGGACCGGATGTGAGTCACTTTTTCAGCACCAATGTAACTGTCATGGCCGGCTGGAGAATTCTAGGAGTTGAAGTCCACGCATCTTCAAGCTACCAAGGTTAAGAAATGCCGATGTAGATCATAAGACCTTTGTTGTTGTTGTTAGTTGCAAGTCGTGTCCGACCCAACGCAACCCCATGGACAATGTTCCTCCAGGCCTTCTTGTCCTCTACCATCCTCTGGAGTCCATTTAAGCTTAGGCCGACTGCTTCAGTGACTCCGTCCAGCCACCTCGTTCGCTGCCGTCCCCTTCTTCTTTTGCCCTCAATCGTTCCCAGCATTAGGCTCTTCTCCAGTGACTCCTTCCTTCTCATTAGGTAGCCAAAGTATTTGAGTTTCACCTTCAGGATCTGGCCTCCTAAAGAGCAGTCAGGGTTGATCTCCTCTAGGACTGAGAGGTTGGATCACCTTGCAGTCCAAGGGACTCGCAGGAGTCTTCTCCAGCACCAGAGTTCAAAGGCCTCCCTTCTTTGGCGCTCAGCCTTCCTTATGGTCCAACTTTCACAGCCATCCATTGCAACTGGGAAAACCATCGCCTTGACTGTACGCACTTTTGTTGGCAGGGTGATGTCATAAGACCTTTAGTGTCGTGATAACAGTGATAATTACAGATGTTATTTCTTCAAATGCTCTACGACGGATAACCTTAAAGTAAGCATTTCACCATGATGTTTTCACCTATTCGGCTTTGTTCAATTCGTTTTTTTTTTCTTTTCCGACAGGGCAAGAAAGAGCTCCAGGTGTCTTTGTTCCAGACTTTAGTGCTACTTATGTTTAATGAAGGCGAAGAATTCAGTTTAGAAGAAATAAAACAAGCCACCGGAATAGGTTAGTATTTGAGGGCTGCTCGTAACGTCCGAGCATGC
Source organism: Arizona elegans (assembly GCA_022577455.1). Lineage (NCBI taxonomy): Eukaryota > Metazoa > Chordata > Lepidosauria > Squamata > Colubridae > Arizona > Arizona elegans. The sequence goes on along the minus strand of JAKOOJ010000015.1, from coordinate 1,179,801 downwards.
ACAGTTCAGATGCTGAAGCGTGCATTTCTCTCCCTCTCTCTTTGTTTGTTTGTCTTCTCTCTTTCTCTTCTCTGCCACAGAGGATGGAGAGCTAAGGAGAACCCTCCAGTCGTTAGCCTGCGGCAAGGCCCGAGTGCTGGCCAAAAGTCCCAAAGGCAAAGATGTAGAAGATGGAGACAAATTCACTTGCAATGACGACTTCAGGCATAAACTCTTCCGGATAAAGATCAACCAGATCCAGATGAAAGAAACGGTAATTTTTTTCACTTTCAGACTTTCTTCAGAAATACCCTGGGCATCGGTTTAAAATGAGGGGTCTCCAACCCTGGCGCTTGTGGACTTTATGACTTGTGGACTACAACTCCCAGAATTCCTCAGCCAGCCATGCTGGCTGAGGAATTCTGGGAGTTGAAGTCCACAGGTCATAAAGTTGCCAAGATTGGAGGGCCCTGGTTTAAAAGAAATAGGTACCCTTAAAACCCAAACACTGATACTTTTGAACATCCCAAACGTAGCAATAGCAATACCACTTACTTATATACTGCTTTACAGCCCTCTCTAAGCGGTTTAGAGAGTCAGCCTATTGCCCCCAACAATCTGGATCCTCATTTTATCCACCTCGGAAGGATGGAAGGCTGAGTCAACCTTGAGCCTGGTGAGATTTGAACTCCTGGCAGAGGGCAAAATTAACCTGCAATCCTGCCTTTTAACCACTGCGCCACCATAGCTCCTAATTCAACATTCAATCAGCTATAGCAATAGTAATAGCACTTAGATTTATATACCACTTTACACTGCTTTTACAGTCCTCTCTAAGTGGTTTACAGAATCAGCCTCTTGCCCCCAACAATCTGGATCCTCATTTTACCCACCTCGGAAGGAAGGAAGGCTGAGTCAACCATGAGCCTGGCGAGGTTCAAACTGCGAAATTGCAGGCAGCCGGCAGTCAGCAGAAGCAGCCTGCAGTACTGCACTCCAACCCCTGCGCCACCGTGGCTCATAAACGAACCATAATTTAAATTAATTTATAAATGAATTATAATTTAAATTAATCCTGACACCTTGTAGTTTTTTTTTATTTACACCTCTTGGTGCCCAGCTGGGAAAGCCTGAATTAATGGATTAATCTCCTGTTCCCTTTTCAGAGGCCAAACTTTTTTTTGTTTGTTTATTTTGTTTTACTTCCACAGGTAGAAGAACAAGCGAGCACTACAGAGAGAGTCTTTCAGGATCGTCAGTACCAAATTGACGCAGCAATTGTGAGAATCATGAAAATGCGCAAGACACTTACCCACAATCTGCTTGTCTCTGAAGTATACAACCAGCTGAAATTCCCAGTAAAGGTCGGTCCCAGGGTTACTTCTGAAGTAGAGTGTATGTTTAAGATAGAATTTTAAGATCATAATTTTGGCTTGTTGTTCCCAGTGTTTGTTTTTATCCCGACTTTGTTATTTTTGTAAATGGCTCAAGGCAGTGGAAGATGTCTAATATTCCTTCCTCTTCCCATTTATCCACAACAACAACCTCTGACTATGTATCTGGCCCAAAATCACCCAGCCAGCTTTCATGGCTAAAGCAGGACTAGAACTCTCCATCTCCTGATGATTGCCCCAAAGTCACCCAGCTGTCTTTTATGCCTAAGGCAGGACTAGAACTCACCGTCTCCCACTTTCTCACCTGGTTCTATTATACCCATTAGCTTCTCTTTATAAGCGATGAAACAAAAATGACCCTGTCTTTCATTCAAGCAAGGAACTTTTGAGTTGTTGTTCTCAAGACAGCCGTTTTTGGCCTCCGTGCATCCCGTTTTCGGCCCGTTCCAGGTGGTGGCGGCGGCAATACCCACAGCCTGGAACAGCTGATTGGTGGTATTCCGGGAGGGAGGCAGCTCCACCCGCCAATCAGCTGCTCGTGCTAAATCAGGCTGTGCTGAAACGGACCAGGCTGTTCGCTCTTTGCTACAAGGAGGCAAATTGGCTGGGAGGCAGAGGCAGATTATTTTTTTCTTGTTTTCCTCCCCAAAAGCTAAGTGCGTCTTTTGCTTTTTTTTTTTTTAATTTGATTTATATGCCGCCCTTCTCCGGAGACTCAGGGCGGCTTACAATGCGTTAAGCAATAGCTTTCATCCTTTTGTATATTTATACAAAGTCAGCTTATTGCCCCCACAAACTGGGTCCTCAATTCACCTACCTTAGAAAGGATGGAAGCTGAGTCAACCTTGAGCCTGGTGAGATTTGAACTTGCAGTAATTGCAGGCAGCAGATGTTAATAACAGTGCTTTAGTCCACTGTGCTACCAAGGCTCTTATAGTTCGGAGCGTCTTACAGTCCGAAAAACAGTACTTCATTGGTGTTTTTTTTTTCTCTCTCTCCTTACGCAGACAGTGTTTCTGATTTCTCCTATTGCTTTTCAGCCCGCTGACCTTAAGAAGAGAATAGAATCGTTAATTGACAGAGACTACATGGAAAGAGACAAGGAGAATCCCAATCAGTACAACTACATTGCATAAACACAAAATGAGCCTTTTTTTTTTTTTCCTTTTCTGCACACTGATGTTCTTGGTTACTGGTGGATAAACAAGCCTGTTGATCCCATTAAATTAACCTTTTTTCTACTACCAATGACTGAATGAAAGCAACCTCTAATGGGATTGTGGGCAGGGCGGGGAAAGAAATATAGTCGAGTGGTCTTTTTTTTTTCAATGGCTTTACATGCCCATTTAAAAGAGTAGTATTTACATTTTTATGAAGAATGCTGTTGAACTCTTTGCATGATATTTGGTATGAACTGCGGAAGATTGCAAGGAAGTATCCAGTCTCTGTAATTCCACCTTTTTCCTTCAGGGCTAGAGGGACAACCTCTCTTTAGCAACATTGCTGTCATCCCATTTTGGGGAAAAAACAAAACTTAAACTGTGTGGCGTTTTTTATTAAGAAAACAAAAACCCCGAGTTACAACCTTTTTTTTTTTTTAATAAAAAAAAAAGACGCTTAAACTGCATGCAAATTTCTAACTGCTATAACGAAATTATTGGGTTTGTTTATTGGACAACAAAGCCTGTGTGGATTGGCAGTCTTCAGAATGGAAAAGCCGCTCTCGTTTTCCTAAACATAACAAAATTCTTCTGTAGGTGTTAGAAAGAAAAGCACGCCACTGGATTTTTCCCCCAAGGTTGAGGGAAAAAAGGACCTGCCATAAAATGCTTGGATTTGTGGTGCAAATATTACTGTGAAAAAAGCTTAAGGGAATTAGGCTGCTGCTTACTTCCTTCGTCCTCAAGTGTAAGTACTTTTTTTAAAAAAAAATAAAACAATTCATGATAACAGAGTTAATTGTGAAGAGTGGGGGAAAAAATTTAGAGGCTCATTAATTCAGAGACTCTGAATTAATGAACGTCAGGATGTAATGTGATAGCTGCACTGGGTGTTTATTTTTCCCCCTCCCCTCCCATGCAAAATTTATACTTCTTCTGAATTGCACATGTTTTATTATTAGACCAAGAATTTATAAAACAGGTATTTATGAAATGGCGCCTTCCATCCCCGTCCAGCCGCAGCCAAGAGGAGAGTTGTAGCTTCAATCAGTGTTTCTCAAACTTGTCAACTTTAAGATGTGTAGACTTCGCTGGCTTTGGGAGTTCTGGAAGTCAAAATCCACACGTCTTAAAAGTTGCCAAGTTTTTTTTTTTAAAAAAAAAAAAGAACACTAGCCTAAATAATACCTCTGCTTTCTCTTCATTGAGTCATGCTGGATTCGGGGTGGGGAACGGGGACCATTTCTGGACAGGCTGGATTTGCTGAACATGGTTCCCATCGTAATGGTACCCTTTCCTCACCTGGTCCTGTTAGTATGGGGGCTATAAATCCCAGACTTCCCCAGTCAGCTAGCAGGGAAAGCCTTAAGAGAGCTGCTTATCAGCTCTTCCAGTGCTCTTCAGGAGGTACAATTCTAAGAGAACATCAGGATGGTATTAAAAGAGCATCCAAGCCTACCTTCATTGCTTTTAATTTATTACACCAAATACGTGGATAGCCTGAGTTGCTTTTTCCATCAGAAGGTCCTGCACTGTTACCCCGAATGCATGCATCCCATCCAAAATCCTGTTTTTAATCCGTGTTCAGTTGTCATCTCCTCTCCGAACAGCTGAATCCAGCGCTAATCATAATTGTGCAAAGCCTGAACTAGCAGAGTTTTTCTTCCATAACTTGTCCAACCCAGAAAATCTCTGGATTGAAACTTTATTCAGACGTTAAGCCACCTTCTCCCTTCCTGGCACAGACCTCCAGTGGAAATATTTAGCCATCCATGGCCTCCCTAACCCGGTCATCTTGAAAATGAATATTTCCTGCCTAAGAGTGACATTTAAATACAAGCGTCTGTCTACCTTTCATGTAAGCTAGTTTAGCAAGCCATCTTGCTGGTACATCTGTGCCTGGGAACTCAGGGAGACAAGCATTCCTCACAGAAATTGGGGTTTTTTTAAAAAAAAAAAAAAAAACCTTTTCTCCAATCATCGAGTGATGCTGGGTTTTTTTTTTTCTTCCTTCCTTAAAGAGACTCTGTAAAAAGGAGAAATGTTCGTAATCAGTCCACCGAATCATTTTCCCTAAGTAATGCTGAATAATAGCTATTTTTTCAGCCATATCGGCCAGCAAATTTTCTTACTGCTGGCATCATGTGCCTGCTTTATGGAGCCATAAAAATATTTATAATAGATATGTATATAAAAATCAACATTTCCCCCCCCCCAAACTAGGGGCTAAAGCAGAGACCCACAGCTTGTATGGACATAAATTTTTAAAATCTTTTTTTTTTCCTGTTGCATGCAGTTTATAGCAGCCTCCTTTGTATGAAATCGGAATTTCTGTTGATTTTAGTTTGAAGGTTTTTTAACAACAAAAAAAAACTTTATAGCCAACAAAATGATTGGGTTTTTTTGCTGATTTACATTTAAGTGACCACATGCGTTTCAAAATTAATGGCAAAGGTGTTGTACAGAATTATTTGTTCTATAGTATACACAAAGGTGCCAAAGTACGCAATAGTTAATTTAAAGAAAATAGACAGTTGTTAACGTTACTTTAGCTGTGATTTTATTTACTTTTATTCATCATTCAGATGCTCATTTTATCCGTCTAATGTGTGCCCCATTTCTGTGTGTTTAAACGTGTGCTCCTGTCTTCGATTTCTCCAAAACGCAAAACATTTTGTCTTTCTAATTTTCTTCAAAATAAAATGTAGTTTTGTTGGGGGGGGGGTCTCTTTTTTTTTGGTTTTGTGCATTGGAAAAATACCACTTTTACTTTTAGTGACTATATATATATATATATATATATATATATATATATATATATATATATATATATATATATGTTTTTCAAAAGAACATCTCCACCACCTCCCTAAATGTTTAAAACTCTAAGAGTCCAGCAGCATTCAAAAATGTAATATACTTTTTTGTATAAACACATTCTTGGAAAGAATAATCTTTGCAACGGGTGGAGGGAGGGAACAGACAGCAGTGGGAGGGGAAAAAGAAAATAATCCTGTTTCTTTGAAGAAGCCACTTCAGTAGGCTATTTAAGATTGTGCTTGTTTATTGCATAGAAGTGTTCTATTTACACAGGTCTGCAAAGAGGACATGTCCGCATTAATTCCTTCAATGCAAATAAAATACCAAAACCCGAAACAATTTTCAAAATGCTTCATAAGTAAAAGTGGATGGGGTACAGAGAGTCTCTTTGGTAAATAATGTAAATACATGTCCTTTAAAAAGAGTGAGTCTGTTATCTAGGTATTTTGTGTCATTTAATAAATAATAAACAGTTTTGTGTTGCTAAAGTCTTCCTCAGTCGTGTGTGGGATGGAAAGAGCTTATGACAATGATGCGTCTCTGGTTGACATCGAGTTACTTCCTCTCCTTAAAACAAAAAAAAAAAAACCTCACGATAGGTAGTCCTCGGCTTAGGACCGCAATTGAGCTCAAAGCGTAAGTTGCTAAGTCAGGCCTTTGTCAAGTGAGCTTTGTCCCATTTTACGACTTTTCTTGCCACAGTTGTTGAGTTAGCAATCCGGTTGTTAAGTGAATCTGTCTTCCCCGTTGACTTCGCTTGTCGGAAGCTCAGAATTGAATGGTTAGAATAACCGAGTCGGAAGGGCCCTTGGATGTCTTCTAGTCCAACCCCCCTCTCAAGCAGGAAATCCTATCCCATTTTGGACCGATGGTTGTCCAATCTCTTCATTAAAAACTTCCAGTGTTGGGAGTCGCAAAAAGGAGATCACGTGACCCCAGGGCACTACAACCGTCATAAATATGTGGTTCAATTTTTGATCACGTTGTTTTGACCTAGGCTTCCCCAACAGCACGAAGCTGAGTCCTCATTCCCGATAAATCCCTTTAATTTAATTTACAGTGAATTCCTTTCCAGCAGTCTTTCCCAGAGTTTTTCAAGATAGTTTACAATTACCTAGTGGCCAGGCCGATATCTTTCAGATGAGGCAATACTTGGCAAGAATGCAGTAACGAACTAACTTGTCTCCTTCAAACTCCACTCCCCTTTCGCTCCTCTTTTATTCCCTCTGGGAGGGGCCATTCATCGTCCACCTGTGGCCTTACTCCCAAGTCGACCCTTGTTCTTTAGCTGTTCCATTCTTCTGGCAACTCTTCACATGCGCACACCGGGAACAGGCTCCAGCTGTTCATCTGCCTCCCTGATGTCTGACTCCAAAAGCAGCTGATAACTGGCCCCCTCTCTGCCTCCATGTTCCTCCCCAACCTCCTCACTGTCTGAATCTGCTGCCGGATCCGCTGGCTGGCCACAACAAATGTAAGCATGGGGATGTGGCAACGGTCCTAAGTGTGAAAAACAATCACAAGTCCCTTGATCAGTGCCGTCGTAACTTTGAATGGTCACTAAAGCAAACTGTTGCAAGTCAAGAACTATTAGGCTGGTTAAGTGCTTTAGGAAGTTGGAATTTTGCCTTTCACTAACTGAGAAGGAAGTTGTGTTTTTTGGCACAAACGAAAAGACACAGGCAGTTTTTCCCTATGGCCTAATTTTCATCCCTTCTTCAATTGCATCATGTGGTTTTTAACTTGGGTATAGGGTCCACCTGGAAAAAGAACATGGTGGCTCAGTGGATACGACGCTGAGCTTGTCAATCGAAAGATCGGCAGTTCAGAGGTTCAAATCCCTAGTGCCGCGTGATGGGGTGAGCTCCCGTTACTTCTCCCAGCTTCTGCCAACCTAGCAGTTTGAAAGCACGGCATTGGTTGAGTTGCCATCTCAGCCTACGCAGAGCAATGCTGCCTGGCAAGGTTGCAAATGGGAGCCCTGGTAGCGCAGCAGACTAAAGCACTGTTATTAACACCAGCTGCCTGCAATTACTGCAAGTTCAAATCTCGCCAGGCTCAAGGTTGACTCAGCTTTCCATCCTTTCTAAGGTAGGTAAAATGAGGACCCAGATTGTGGGGGCAATAAACTGACTTTGTATAAATATATACAAAAGTATGAAGGCTATTGCTTAACGCATTGTAAGCCGTCCTGAGTCTTCGGAGAAGGGCAGCATATAAATCAAATTTTTAAAAATAGCGAAGTCTCGTTCTTCCTCTTCCTTTTCCTTCTTCCTTCCCCTTCCTCCTCCTCCTCCTCTTCCTTTTCCTTTTCCTTCTCTCTTCCCCTTCCTCCTCTTCTCCTCTTTCTCCTCTTCCTCTTCCTCTTCCTTTTCCTTCTCCCTTCCCTCCTCCTCCTCTTCCTTTTCCTTCTCTCTTCCCCTTCCTCCTCCTCCTCCTCTTCTCCTCCTCCTCTTCTTCCTCTTCCTCTTCCTTTTCCTTCTCCCTTCCCTTTCCTCCTCCTCCTCTTCTCCTCCTCCTCCTCTTCCTCTTCCTTTTCCTTTTCCTTCTCCCTTCCCCTTCCTCTTCCTTTTCCTTTTCCTTCTCTCTTCCCCTTCCTCCTCCTCCTCCTCTTCTCCTCCTCCTCTTCTTCCTCTTCCTCTTCCTTTTCCTTCTCCCTTCCCTTTCCTCCTCCTCCTCTTCTCCTCCTCCTCCTCTTCCTCTTCCTTTTCCTTTTCCTTCTCCCTTCCCCTTCCTCTTCCTTTTCCTTTTCCTTCTCTCTTCCCCTTCCTCCTCCTCCTCCTCTTCTCCTCCTCCTCCTCTTCTTCCTCTTCCTCTTCCTTTTCCTTCTCCCTTCCCTTTCCTCCTCCTCCTCTTCTCCTCCTCCTCCTCTTCTTCTTCCTCTTCCTTTTCCTTCTCCCTTCCCCTTCCCCTTCCTCTTCCTCTTCCTTCTCTCTTCCCCTTCCTCCTCCTCCTCCTCTTCTCCTCCTTCTCCTCCTCCTCCTCTTCTTCTTCTTCCTCTTTCTCTTCCTTTTCCTTCTCCCTTCCCCTTCCTCCTCCTCTTCCCCTCCTCTTCCTCTTCCTCCTCCTCCTCTTCTCCTCCTCCTCCTCCTCCTTCTTCCTTCTTCTTCTCCCCCCACCCCGCTCTCCCTCCCCGCAAACCTCAGTCCCTGATGATGTTACCTAGTTGAGTCATGAAACATCTGCAAGAAAATAACCAAGCTCAGCAAGCACCGAGGACTCCATAATCGTCGTCCTCCTCCTCCTCCTTTCAAACCTCATTCCCTTCCAGCCCTGATAATGTTACCTAGTTGGGTCACGAAACGTCTGTAAAAAAAAAAAAAAAAAAACACAAGCAAGCTCAGAAAGCACCCAGGACCCCTCCAGTCCACCCCCCTGAGCTACAAATATTCTCCTTTTATTGGTATTTCAAATCATGGCTGATTGGGGTGGGGGGGGTGTAAAGATTTCAAATTTGCAAGCGGGGCGAATTTAGGAGAAAGAAAACAACACAAATAAAAAGTTGACGGCTCCCCCACACCCTTCTTTGTGATGAAAGCCTCACCGCCCCGCCCGCTTCTTATTACGGCAGAAAGCCCGGCCGTGAACCGCAAGGTCCACGCAAGGCGGAGCCGCGCCGCGATTGGTCGGCGCCGGCCGAGAGGCTCCTCCTTTATCCCCCGCGGGGCCACGCCCCCTGCCTTTGCCATATGACCGGCTTGGGCGGCTGGGTGAGTTTTTCGGCTCGTCTCGCTGCCTCGATCCGTTCTGTGGCTGCTGCTGCTGGTTCCCTTCGCCGCTTCGGCATGGAACCGCCTCGGCTTCGCTTCCGACCGCCCTTCTACGGCTGTCTTCTCCTCCTGCCCCTGCTGCTCGACGGCCTGGGTGAGAGCCTGGGGGGGGAGGTTTTTTTTGGGGGGTGGGCTGCCCTGGGAATACAATAAGGGGGTGACACCCCCCCAAAAGGTGGAGGGAGCATTCAGGGAGGGGGGTATCCAATGGGGAAGGGGGGGAAGCGGCCCGAGGGTCTCTTGGAAGGAGTTTTTTGGGGGGCTGGACTGCCCTGGGAATATGATAAAAGGGGTGACACCCCCCCAAAGGTGGAGGGAGCATTTGGGGAGGGGGTATCCAATGGGGAGGGGGTGGTGGAAGCGGCTGAGGGTCTTTCTCTTGGAAGCACCCCCAAAAATAGGGGTCCTGCTTGGGGGTCTTTCATGGGAGGGGGGTGGTGGAAGCAGCCGAGGGTCTCTTGGAAGCAGTTTGGGGGGAGGGGGCTGGGCTGCCCTGGGAATGCGATAAGGGGGATAACACCCCCCCAAAGGTGGAGGGAGCATTCAGGGAGGGGGAGTGGTGGGAGTGGCCCAGGGTCTCTTGGAAGCAGTTTTTGGGTGGTTGGGCTGCCCTGGGAATGCGATAAGTGGGTGACACCCTCCCAAAGGTGGAGGGAGCATTCATGGAGTGGGGGGTCTCCCATGAGAGGGAGGGTGGAAGCGGCTGAGGGTCTCTTGGAAGCACCCCCCAAAATAGGGGACCTGCTTGGGGGTACCCCAAAGGTGGAGAAAGTTTGCCTGGAAGGGGGGAAGGGAGATGGAGAATTCAGGCATCCCCCCAAAAAGTTTTGAGGATGGAAACAGAGAGCAAAGGAGGAGGGAGTCCCTTAAAAGTGGGGGAGCTGAAGTTGCCAACAGGAGTAGGCACACTTTAAAAGTGGGGGTGAAGCTTTAAAAGGGATGGTGAAAGGCCCCCCCAAATTTGGTGGGTTGATGCATGGAATAGGCGGTGGAGGCCCCCTCAAATTTGGGGGGTGGCGGTAGAAAGGAATGGAGGAGGGCTCTCCTGAAAGTGGGTTGGCACACTCTAAAAGTGGGGGTGCCGGGGAGCCCCCCAAATGTAGTGAGTGGATGCAACTGGAATAGGGCTGTAGAGGATTCATGGGTGCCCCTTTCCCTGAATTTGGGGTGGAGAAGTCAGAGGGCAACGCCTAGAAGAAAAGTCTAGTAAAATGCAACTTAGACACCCCAAATGTTGAGGGTGTTTGGACTTCATCTTCCAGATGAGTTGATGGTTGGAAGTGAAGAGGATGGAGGCTTCGGTGGTGCGTCCTTAAAAGTTCAGGAGAAGGGGAGGGGAGATCCCATGAAAAGCAGGGAAGCTTCTAAGATGCCTTCATAGCAAAAAGATTGGATGAAGTTGCATCTGAAGTGGGATGTTAGCAATTGCATTGACCCCGCTCACAATGGAGGAGTTGAACAATGGATGTTAGAGGAGAAACCCCTCCAAAAAGCTTGGAAGAGAAGATTAAGAAGATCAAGGACACACAATATTCTTGGCCACAAGATGTTACAGAACGATAGTTTTCTTCTATTGAATGGTTGGTTCCACTTCCAAGCTACACTGAAGCCCTGGAATTTCTTATCTCCTTTCTAAACTCCAAACCTGGTCCAACCTTGGGTAGTTTTGGGGGGATTAGCCAAGAGAAGTCAGGTGCTCTTACTCATCTGAATTATTACAAGCTCAGGGAAATTATACTGTACATACTAAGGCAGCCTTACTCAATCCGGCATCCTCCACTTAGGCTGAAAAGCAAATTCAGCTGTCAGCGAATGAAGAAGATGATAAAGGTAGATTTCTGCTGACTTTCTCTTGTCTTCTTCTGGCTGATATTTTTCAGCTCCCCAGTTGAGCAGAGACCTTTCTTATGGTCTCCCAGATCCAAATGTTGACTTGGTTGACTTTGCTAAGAGGTCTGCCCAGTAAATTGAGTGTGTCAAACTTTGGGGGTCTTCAAAAATCACAAGTAGGGAGAAAGCTGGAATGAGCCTTGTTAAAAAGAGAAAAGATTGGAAGAACTTTTCAGAGGTTGGAGAAGAAAAAAGGCAAAACCATGGCTTGGATGGGAGTAAAGAGGCTCTTCTCTATCCAGCAGGGGTCAACTTTTGTGACTTGTTGTGTAAACAGGGCTGTTGTTTGTGACTAGCTGTGACATCATCAACAACTAAAATCCCTCAGTAGCTTACAATCTCTCCATGTTTTAGAAACTCAGCCTTTGATTTTTAGCTGGATTCTGGATCCTGCAGCCGTTTATGATCCAGTTGTCAACCAGAATTCCCTGTCCTCGAAGTGGGATCTGATCCATCCTTGGATGAGTTCTCACAAAGCTATTAAAACACGGAGGTTCCTGAAACTCATCCAGATCTTTTGAAGTTTTAAGGGCATGGGAACCACAATTCTTCAGTGTTTCTGGGATTTCACCTCCCAACGGATTTTGAGCAGGCTAGATTAATGTAGACGGAAATCAGTTTTCTAGGCTTGTGGGTTCATGTATGACAATCATGGTGACATAATAAATGTGTTGCGTAGGGCTTGAGAGGCACTTGGTGCAGTGATGGAGGCACTAGGCCACAGATGGAGATATCATAAAGTTGACTCCACTTTAGGCACAAAGCCAGCTGAGCAACCTTGGGCCTGTCCTTTTCTCTCAGCCCTTGGAAGGAGGCAATGGCACAAACCACTTCTGAAAAACCTTGGCAAGAAAATTGTAGGGATTTGTCCTGGCAGTCTCCAAGAATCAGAGATGAACGAGAGAGAGAAAGAGAGAGAGAGAGAGAGAGAGAGAGAGAGAGAGAGAGAGAGAGAGAGAGAGAGAGAGAGGGGGGGGGGGGGAGAGAAAGAAGGAAAGGAAAAAGAATGAATGAATGAATGAATGAAAGAATGAATGAATGAAATAATAAATGGCTGATCTTTACATATAGAATAACTGTCTCGCTTTGCGGTTTAGGTGGTGTCGTGCCAGTTACATTTTTTGTTGTTGAGTTTTGTAGTAGAATTGGAAAGAATTTGGTCTCTGCATGAGTTCCTGTTCTGGCCTAATTGTTTTCCCATTCAAACTCTGGCATCTTCATCCATTTCTTGCAATTTCGGTGCTTCTAGCCTTCCGCAGAGACACAGCTGTCATTTCTGTTCAAACAAGCATTTTTTTTTAAAGTTGCTCTTATTATATTTGTGTGTTAGGTGGAGAAATGTAACTTGCAAGCTGCACATCACGTCCAATTTGAAAGGGGGAGGGGGGAAACCGCATCATTAAAAGATGAGCTTAATTAGGAGGGAAGGACATTCGGTTGCAGAGGTTTAACTGCTGATAAACCAGCATTTAAACCTGTTTGTTCAGCGTCGTGTCAGGAGTTTTCTCTGGGAAAGACAAGCTGGGACACGTCTTGTGTGTTGCAATTACACCAAAAATTTACTACCATAGTGGAGTGACATCCAGTTAATATTAAGTATTGGGTGGCAGAAATAAAATGGGTTTGGGAGACTTCTAAAGTATGCACGTGCCCTTGGATTTTCCATCCCACCCTTCAAGAATTGGTGAGAATGCATATATTTGTTTCTATAATAGCATCTTCATCAGCAGTGTTTTTTTTCATAGTTAATGAAGCGTGGGTGTTTTATTCATCAGTCTAGATAAAGATCAATTTTAAACTAGAATGACTGAAAAATAATTAAGGATGTGGAATTTTCTTCCTGAAGGTTTTTTTTTTTTTTTCATTAACAAGCGCTAGTTTTACTCCTGTGTTCAAACATTATTATAATCTGAACACTAAGAGAAATGAATTTTAGGAAGAAAGATGATCACGACTCCGTAAAACTCGGCTTTTATTCTTTCTTGCAATTCATACCTAATCATGTAACACCTATATTTAAATGTAAATTAAAACATTCAGATTTTTTTTCCTCCCCACCACCAAAAATATCCTCAAAGATCGACTCTGATCTCAGATTTAAAATATCTGAGGAATAGATTGGGTCTATGTTGTAAAATTTGCTTTTTGCACAATTAATCTCTCAGAAGCAGAAAAGCCCAGAAATTGTTTTCCTCTATAAATTCCGAGCTGTTTGTTGAATGTGAATGTTCTATAGGAATATATAAAAATTGAATAATTGCTAGATATAAAAATGATCTGAATAAACAACAGAACAACAGAGTTGAAAGGGACCTCGGAGGTCTTCCAGTCCAATCCCCTGCTCAGGTAGGAGACCCTATACCCGTGATGGCACGTGTGCCACAGGTGGCATGTGGAGCCATTTCTGCAGGCACGCGAGCTGTTGCCATAGCTCAGCTCCAGCCCGTATGTGCGTGCCGGCCAACTGATTTTCAGCTGGCCCCACTCACGCTGCACCTTCCCTCCCAGGAGTTTCCACACGGCCCGTTTTGGATGCCAGGTAAGTACAGGGCTCATGTGGCGGCTCTGGGAGGCCATTTGTGGCTTCCAGGGGGGCAGGGAAGGCCGTTTTTGCCCTCCCCAGGCTCCAGGAAAGCCTCTGGCGCCTGGGGAGGCTGAAAAACGGGCCTACCGGAAAGTCTGGAAACGGGCCGTTTCTGGCCTCCGGAGGCTTCCTGGTGGCCTGCTAGGCCCAAAACAGGATACAGGGGGTGGGGGGGTCATGCACACATGTGCAGGGAAGTGTGGGGGGCACGCATGTGTAGGGTGACGGGGCGCGGGGGGCATTGAATTATGGGTGTGGGCACGCGCGTTATCACACGCACATGATTTCGGCACCCGAGGGAAAAAAGGTTCGCCATCACTGCCCTATAGCATTCTCTTCTTAAAAGCCTCCAGGTGATGGAGCAACCACAATTTCTGAAGACAAACCATTCTACTGCTTAATTGTTCTCAAGTTAAATCGATTAAACTGCAGGGTGGTGGGACGTTCTGTCACAAATTGTATCACTGGCTTACTGGGCGAACCATATTCTAGTTGTTTTCCAGACCTACGCGGTAGATTTGGAGGTGAAAGATGACTCTAACGTGTCTTGCCTGTTTGCGAAATGGATGGTGAAATTCTCGATAACCTACGAAGGAACCGATGAATCTGTAAGCATGCCTGATTTATTTATCTGTTTGTTTCCCGGTATTTAAGCTAGCGGTGGGCAATATGGAGGAGCCTCTACATCCTGAAAACACAAGCATCTCCAACAAATCCTGTCTGAAATTTGTTTAAACAACCAAGAAGGCTGAGAAATCCTTTGGATTTAATTCCAAAAGGCCTCTGGGGGAGAGAGCGGGTGTGCGACAGCACCTGTCAGGCTGGCAGTTCTTTAAAGCAGCTGTATCTTCTTCTGGGTCTCTGTTCTTAAAAAGCAACAGCTGCTTTAAAGGGCTTCTAAGAAGTGCTCCCTGCGTGCTTGCAAAACACCTGTTCCACCCGTCCCTAAAAACCCACCAAGTAGGCAAAGGTTTGACTTTAAAATTCATGCCTTGTTTTTTGTCATGTTAACAAAATGACAAGAGTTGGAAGGGACCCTTAGTGGTCTTCTAGTCCAACCCCCTGCTCAAGCAGGAGACTCCCATACCATGTCAGACAAATGGTTGTCCAATCTCTTCTTAAAAGCCTCCAGTGATGGAGCAGCCACAATTTCAGAAGGCAAAGCTATTCCACTAGTTTGTTGTTCCAACTGTCAAGAAATTTCTCCTGAGTTCTAGGTCACTTCTCTCCTTGGTTAGTTTCCACCCGTTGCTTCTTGTCCTGCCTTCTGGCCCCTCAAATATTAGAAGACTGCTATCATCTCATGTCACCGCATAAGAGATGCGGTGGTCGGTGGCTAAGACGCTGAGCTTGTTGATCGAAAGGTTGGCAGTTCAGCAGTTCGAATCCCTGGTGCGCTCCCGTGACTTGTCCCAGCTTCTGCCAACCTAGCAGTTCGAAAGCACGTAAAAAAAAATGCAAGTAGAAAAATAGGGACCACCTTTGGTGGGAAGGGAACAGCATTCCGTGCACCTTTGGCGTTGAGTCATGCCAGCCACATGACCACGGAGACGTCTTCGGACAGCGCTGGCTCTTCGGCTTTGAAACGGAGATGAGCACTGCCCTCTAGAGTCGGGAACGACTAGTACGCATGTGTGAGGGGAACCTTTATTTTTATCATGTCGTCACCCAACTCAATGTTTGAACGTGGATGCTTTCCAGCGAGAGTTCATCGGTGGTCTCACGCACATTCGGCTTAAAAAGCTCCTGCTTGGTTTGAAATCTTTTTTCAGAAAACCGCTACGTTTATGCTCCCGGAAAACCTGAGCTACATCGGAACCTCTTGTGGGAATGAGACCTCGGGCCCCGTCCTTTCTATTGAGTTTGGGGACGGGAATTCTTGGACCATCCGTTTTACAAAGACCAAAGACACTTATCAAGGAGTCATCACCTTTGTCTATAACACCGGAGACTCGACGTTCTTTCCGGATGCTAAAAGGAAAGGTAGGTGTGGGGGGACTTCAGGTTGCTTCGGTTCAG